>JAPDVR010000004.1:49449633-49862133 GCA_026230005.1 Gila orcuttii | reverse complement strand
AGACAGTAAATGCTCACATAAGTCCTGCTCTTCTATAAAGTGTCAATATTTTCTTAAAATATCAAATACTCACAAATTCCTGAGATTCGAGTAGAACTTCATATGGTCCTCGTTAATTGTAAATAGCCTTTTTTGATTTGAGATATAGCTGTGGAAAGCAAAAGGAATGACTGATGACATTGATGAATATACCACAATAGTATCATGATTTATTGAAGATGATTCTCATCTTCGTCGATGGCATATGTTAAAAAACATAGTTGTACCATAGTACTGTGATTTATACACTATTGTTCAAAAGTTTGTTTTTATGTTGTTATGATTTTTAATGTTGTTCAAAGAAGTATTTTATGCTAGCCAGGGCTGCATTTATTTGATTAAAAAATACAGTAAAAATAGTAATATTGTGAAATAGTTTTACAATTTAAAAGTACTCTTTTCGACTTTAACATTTAACAAAGTATGTTATACATTTTAACATAACTGAAAACAGTTGTGCTTCTTATTACTTGAGTGAAAACATTAAAAAATAATTTGAATTCGTAGATGAATAGAAAGTTCAATAAAATAAAGTAACAATGTCTTTATTGTCAATTTCGATCAATTTCAAGCATCCTTGCTGAATAAAAGTAGGCCTATTCATTTCCTTAAAAAAAACTTACTGACTAAACCTTTGGCTCTTTACTTTACCTTTACTTACTTCAAAGAACTACTATGCTATTACCATGGTACCTTATTAAAAAAAAAAATTTTGATTGTATTTTTGTTACTTTTTTAGTAGGCAAGTAAGTTTCAGTATTAGAATATATGAACTGCAGGTAACTAATTAATAAAGCCAATTGTTTTCAGTGAAAATTGGCCTTACAAAAAAGTACAGCATGGTATTTACATTGCCGTCTATTTTCAAGAAAATAATGATACTTTGCTAGCGTAATACGTTACAGTAATATTATATGAGAACATAATTTAACAAGGTAGCTACGCGTCTAACAAATAAATTCAAGCCAACTGTCTTCAGGGCGCACTGGCATGCAAAACAATGATTATAAAAGCAAAAATGAAAATATCAACAGGCAGTTCTCTTTTTTTCCAGAGACAGCTAAAATAGACGCACGGTAATTTGACATCAACCGTCACCATATGAACAAGTTAATAAAGGTGCGCGTGAAAAAGCCATGATTTCACTACAGCGCGCGCACATGCCTGGAGTGGGTCCAGTGAGCCGTTGTCGTGGAAACGGTGTGACATATTTGCGTAGGCGCCGATGCCTGCTCTGCGGACACGTTAGACTACTCCCCAACTAGCATATACACAACAATTAATGGAATAATGTACGCGTAAAACTGAATTTTATCTAAAAATAACAGCAGTTTATAAGCGTTTCCCTCACGGCAGGCCTAAAGGACATTTTTCTCCCAAGACCAAGAGATTTGACGCTCTCTCAAGCCAGTCAGTGCTGCCTAATGCATATCAGATCATCACTGATTTAAATATCTGTGAAGCGGACGCTGTATCTTCACCGATATGTCGGTTTGTCGTTATGAAGCCGATTTATAGGCTAAATTTGAGTGTAAGCCGATGGTCTTTTCTATTTTTTTCTGCTATGGTAGAGAAAGTCAGTTGAGATGAGTCAGCAGCCCCACTAAATTATTCTCTGAGTGATCATCTTTATATAAAAAAACTTTAGATATGCTATTATGTCAACTTATTGCTTGTATAGGCTACCGTGTCCCCGACACCTTCCCTTCAACCACTCTCATCCTCTCTCACATCACACATGATGTCTGTTGCTTGTCACCCTTATGGTCTTGTTTGATGGCAAGTGCTCGTATGCACGCCCTGAATTATTGTAGCAAACTCCACAAATGCTCATAGCGGTGTCTGAAATGGTCAGGCTGTGGATGTCATGGAATAGTACTGCACTAAACTTTATTTTGTCCCTCGATGAATTTAGGAATCTACCCACACATCTCAGGCGCACACGCTCACAAACACACGCGCACCCCCCCCCCCCCTCCCCCTTCACGCATCCGTGAAGCTAGAGGAGCAGGTATCCCAATTTATTTTTCTCACTAAAACACTGCACTTACATATCCGTAATGTTTTCCATATCAGACTCTGGCACCAAGACTGGGAAATCCTCGATCCCTGGTTCTTGATCGATACAGGAGATCCTCGAGGCATTGCAAAAGCACGACACAGGACAAGCCGAGCTGAGCCTCAGCAGCCCGAATAAAACCCCACAAAACCCCCAGCGAGTCATTCCATGAACCCCTGTGGTCATAGCAGGTCTAGTGCGATGCATTCACTGTTGTGTAATGTCTTGTAGTATTTTCAGCAATTCCGAGATGAGACACCGCTGCTGTGGGATGCGCAAAGACGTTGTGCGCGACGCGAGACTGTCATGGATTGGCCTTTTCTGGTCTCCGCAGAAAGGTGATAACGCAACGGGGAAATGTTCGCGTGCCAATATGTTGCGCTATCCGGGCTTCGCTTCTTCCATATGCGGTGGTAAAACGTGTGGCCGCAGGCTGTGTGTGTCTACGGGCTGCGGTGGTGACGCTGACGTCTCACATCCAGCGCTGAGGAAGAAAACAAGCGAGACAGTGTGCGTGTGCGCGCGCGTGTGAAGAGGCAGCAGCGCGTACCTGCAAGCGCCTATTGATTACCGACCGCATCTCCCTCAGCCATCGCTGTAATTACATGTCGAGGGGGACGTTAAAGATGCTCTCGGCGATGTCATATCGGCAATAATTGATCACCTATGTTGTCAAGGGGCTATCTTTGGGAGATGCATATTGACAGGGACAAGGAGATTGGTATAGGCTGTCAAATATGTTTTTAATATCGAGACATTTGGGAAATTGTTTGATTGTTTTCATTTGTTCGTCTGTTTAACAGTTCAATATGAGCTGGCTGTGTTGCTTTTCCATCCTCTTTTCAGCAATCCTACCACAACTTCATGAATAGCCATTACCGGAGTGTGACGTGCTATTTGACGCACAATATGGGCTGCATCTAGAAAAATAATTACTAAACAAAAATGCCAGGATGTTTTTTTTTTTTTTACTGATGCGAGTCTCACATTCCAATCGCAGTGTAGTCTATGGCAAGGAGACGAAATAATATTAATAATAAATAATAAATTATATTACTTTGTTTGGGGTGTTTACCGAATTATCAGTTTATGTGAATTGAAGGGAACAGCACGAGGGCTATGATGAATTCGGAAAATGCGCGTTTGAATCTCGTATTTGACGTCCGTGTTCATCTTGTGAGAGAAGTTAGAGTCCATCTGCACTAGATTCCACGCGTTATATGAACATTTGACTTAATTTCACCGTGTGTACACTGAGGGCCCTTGGTTAAGAAATTAGGCTACTATAGCACAAGCCAAAAGATGTAGTGAAAGGTGACGGACTGTTATATTTTTTACCAGGAGAGGGCGACAAATGCATTAGGCAACACGTTTCGTATCACGGTTAATGTCAGCTGCAATCACTATTTGATTTTCCCCTAAACACAAATGATTACATATATTCCGGTCATTAAAGCCACCATTTGGTCTTACAAAGAGGCATCTGTACAAGACAAGATATGCCATGTATTCTTATCGGTCTAACTTATATCAGTTTTACTGGGTTTTGTACCCTATTATTTTTTGCAATACAGTGTTAACCAAACCAGTCCAAAACGAAAGACATGAGAGGGTGCACCTTAATCGACAGTACATTTTTTAGCATATAAAACAAATTATAAATATTATATTTATGATATATGATACCAAGCTGTTAAACGCCAAAGACAACGACAGCGCTTCTCAGTTGCTATGACGATAGCCTATAATGAAAGCGAATGCTAAGGGGCGGGGCAATATCAAAAGGCTGACAGACTCGTTACCCAATTAGATTGTTAGCCTTTATATTGACAGTCTTTTTAACCAATAGAGCTGCGCGTTTGAGTTCTGGCATAGCCAATCACGAAGCTAAAAAAATGCACGTAAACCTACAATGAAATCAAGATAGAAGGCGCAGAAATTTCGGGCGAAAATTGGTGTGACGGAAGGGCTGCCTGCAGGTTTGTTAAATATTTTGAATGATATTACTACAAAGACACTTCCGTTGGAAATTGTGCTGTTATTTCCGGGAATAATAAATAACAGAAATGTCAAGCGTTAATTAGACCATTATATAAGTCGCCGTGCTGTAAATTAGCCTGCTAGCTTGCTAAGCAAGCCTTTCTCAAAATGGAGAGTTTCCTGCTGTTCAGTCGCAACAGTCAACAGACAATAATTCCCCTCATACTATCAAACCAAAGCAGAGTCTTGCACGTAGAAACAAACTGTATATAAAAAGAGGAAAGTTAAATGGTCTTACCAAATCCCGTGTTGTCATTTTGCAAGCCATTTTGTGCCCATAGATCGTTTATGCAAAAAATAGGACGTTTGTTTAAAATGTTCAGACAGATGTTCTTGTTAAAGTCCGCAAAATTGACATGTGTTTCTCTTGTGAATTTCAGTAAATGCAGCTGTGTTGTCAATTAATGTAGGCTTGTACTGTTATGGTTACTGTAACTGTAACTGGAAGGCTAGCAGGCTAAATGCTACTTGCGCACCATTTTGAAGCACTGGGCCTTGACACAGCCCTAAACTAGTCCTTATAACCAGTGTGAATGTTAGTTAACGTCAGGTCCCAAAATGCACTTTGGGTTTAAATGGTCTTGTATTTGATACAATTAATTGAATTAGAATGTTTTTCTAATTTCTTTCTTTCGTGCATACCTTGTTTGTATTTCGAATTTGCTTTTAACCGTATGCCTAACATATTTATATATTATTAGACAATAAAAAAGTACCATGGTATATTACCATTTTTGTAGACATACACCGTGGTAATTCCATGGTATTCTATAAATAACATTGTGCATGAAAAAGGTTATATTCGGTACCATAGTAAATACTAATATACCGGTAGTCCCATGGTACAGGCACCAACTTGTTTGACTCCCTAAAATAACATATTTTGGAGTGAACAGGATACAACTGTAGGACAGGACTTGATTTTATTAATCTGGAAATGATTGGATTGTGAAAAGTTGTCTCTGTATCAGTGGTTTTCAACTGGTTAGTCGCTGGTTTATTCGCTGGAAATAATGGTGTTATATGCAAATAATGAAACTAACCATGTTATCATGTGTAGTTAGAATGAAAGAATATGGCTTATCTTTTTCCATGCAGGACTCAGGATAAAGCACTTCCTGTATGTTCTGTTGTTGTCAAGACCTTTAGTCCAGACAGTCAAACACTCCAGTATTGTAGCATAAATTCATCGTTATTTTCCTGTTCAGTCTAGATCATGTTAATAGTTTTGCATATTGTTGGGCCTATGTAGTTCTAAATATAATCAATACATTTTAATTCTTGATGTTAAGGACTTTTACTTAGCCTACATTTTGTATGATTCTGATACAGTGTTGGATCGCCACATAAATCAGAACCACTGACGGGTGGATGGAGGTGTTGAGAAATAAAGCCTTGTTGACATTAGCTGAAAGTGGTTTTATATATGGGACAAGCTATTACCAAGGAAAGTGTGTTCATTAAGGATGCACCGATATGAAAATTATGGCTGATACCATGTGCACTTAAAAACCTATACAAACAAATACAATACAGTAGCCTAGTTTGAACCAATGTATTCCTTAACTTTTAAAATTAATTTTACTCTCCTATGGCCAACTTTCTTTATTAACAAAAAAAGATATTGCCAGACAAATAAATAAGATAATGTCTAAATAATGCAAACAAGTCATTGGACAGCATTACTTGCATATAGAATCAAAATTCATGTGCCATGGATAAATAAAATAGAATGGCCTCTGCATGGACAATAATACAATTATTTTTATTAAATCATATTGTTGATAAAAATAATATGAGAAAAATAAGTGCTTGTTATTATTAATTATTATTAGTTATATTAATAATAATTATTAAAAAGAAACATTTAAAAGTAATATTAGCTACTGTTTCAAATAACAGCACTTAGCTGTGTGCACTGAAGCTGAGCGAACGAACACCGGTAAACTGAAGTGCTTTGTTAGCGGGTTAATTAAATCAACGAAACGCATCCTTAATCAGATATTTATACAACATGAACATAATATTAACATAAGTTGAACATAATATTACAACTTATGTCTGCACAAAATAACGTGAACTTGGAACTAAGTTACGCGCTAGTCAGGATGTGTGACTCCTGTTGTGGATGCACTCTTCACCCATAACAACGCGATGAAACGCAGCATCAACCCAAAGAATTCACAACGTTTTATTACAGTAGTGTTGTTATTATTATGTTATGTAATATGACAGCCCCAATCATAGTTATTAATGTCGTGCATTGCTGTATGAGCTGCATTCGCTAAAGCTAAAGATGATCACCGGTAAGCATTTTACTACCGTGTTAACCAAACAAACGCATCCGATATGAGAAATTTTATATATATATATACACCGTAATTCCTCAAATAAAAACCGGTAGTCAATTAAACGCTGGGCTTATGATAGTGGCTGGGGGCGGGGTCAACACAGACAAATAAAGGCAGGTCTTAAATTAAGGCCGGGGGAAATTTTGTGTTGATAGGTAATCTCCTAAGTGCCTTTCATATAATGACATAACGTAACATCTCATCAGCAATTTCGATTTTGGCACGCTCTGCAGCAGCTGACCACTGAGGAGCGGGTGTACAGTGACGTGACATCATTGCCAAATTCAAACTCTGCTTTCGCGCTATGGCTGGCGCTGAGCAAAAGACGGACTTTCAGCGCTGGTCATACTGTCCGTATATCACAACTATTCAGTGTTTTTAACCACATAATGTTTATTTTAGGTTTCAGACATTTAAATACATATAATTTATAGCAAGACAATACATTTATAGTTTGTAAAATACACAATGCAGGGTCCGAAATTAACTTTATTGCTCACCTGCCACGGGGACTGGTAGATGAAAAAATTCACCAGCCAAGCATATTTTTTACCGGCCAAAATAATAAACAGACACATATACATTAATTTCAGTACATTTAATTGAGATAAGGTATTATGTTGAATGAATAGGAGTACATAGAAGTCAAAACAGAGCAACAAATAGTAAGACATGGAAGATGTGAGCATGGAACTAGTGCTCATAACAGTACATTTGAAGGTTTTGTAAAACTATCCGATACTTTACCAAAAGTAAAACATTTTACCTATTAATACTATCAGTTAAACGGTTTAAAAGTAAAAAAAGTTTTTTTATATATATATATATATATATATATATATATATATATATATATATAATTTTTTTTTTGTTTGTTTGCTGCATGGTTAAAAAAAAAAACAGTATATAGCCTATATTTGTTAAATCACGGGGCGTGTCGACACGCGCAACCACACGCGCCTAAAGACATATTTCACTGAGCAAGCACAATGAAGCGAGTGAAAAGAAGTAGCTACTGTGGGACCATTTCGACAGAAAGAGCGACGAAGTTACTTGCTAAATATGCTACGCGGTATTAAAATGAAGCAGTAGGCCTAGTGCAAGTACAATGCAATATCACTAGCGTCCACAAGCAAATTAAAGGCGCTTCCCGAAGTTGGCCACTCTAGTTATCTCTTTATTCCCGGGGCATCTGTGCCATCGGAGACCCAGACTCATCCCACATCATGTAGACATGTTACTTTTTTTAAAGTAAAAACTAGACAAGCTGTGGATTGAGGTAGGCCTGCTATTTTTATTTGACGAAAAAAAGTAGTCTGATGAAAAAAAAAAAGCCGTTTTTTAAAAGCTTCAAACTGATTCAGTGTTTTCTTTTTGTCATCTTAATTTAATTATTTAAGTTAAAAATATATATATAGTGTTGGTCTATTTTAGGTGTGAAGGTTCACACACGCTTCATGAGGCACACACGCAAGGTCTCTCGCTCTCTCCCTCTCTGGCGCGCGCGCGCTACACGGTTTGAAGCTCAGTATGTGCGCGCTCTTTCTCGCTCGCTCTAGATTCCGAGAGATTTGAACTAATTTGCGGGCATCAGGGAGCCGCTATCAATATGCGGGAGACTTGGGATATCTGGAACATTCACCCGCCAGTGTGGCGGATAGCCTTTTGAGATTTACTCGCCAAACGGAAAATCTACCCGCATTTGGCGCTTGGCGGGTGTTAATTTCGGACCCTGACAATGGTATGGAGGACCAGCTCTACCATATTTAAAAATAAATACAGAAATAAATAAATGCTCAATAAATAAGCATACAATTAATTGCCCCAAAAAATATACAATAAACAAATAAATGTAGGTAGAAATTAAATTATACAGTGAGACATAAATGTATATATCTCTAAATTAGCTTCTTTATTTATTCACCTTTGTAATAATTACCTTATTTATTTATGTGCATGTTATAATATTTTTGTCTAATATCGTTACACCCCTAATATATATATATATATATATATTAGGGGTGTAACGATATTCGAACCGAACCGAAAAACCGCGATACAGAACTCACGATTTGAACCGCGATACTCTCATTGCGTACCGAACACGCCCCGCCCCGCCCCCTGCTACCCCGACCCCGCCCAGCCCGGCTCAATGGACCTCATGTCTTATGTGTACAGTACACAACGAATTCAGTTTTGTAGCCTAACCACCATTAACACCAAATAACAAGCTCCGTGTTTTGTTACTTTCGATAATAAGCAAGGTGTAATCTTTCAAATTCTGTCTATTTGATCACGAAATTCAAACAATTTTGGCGTTTTGGCGCTCTTTGATGTGGCGTGACAGATCGCTGTAGGCCTACTAGGCTCCTCATTTCAAGCGGCAGCGCGGCGCGCGAGTAAACGCGATCATCTCTTCCTCAGTTACAGAATGGACACCTGAAGGTATGTTGAAAGATACAGTATACTTACTGAAAGGCATCATAACTCGTGTAATCGCTCAATCAGTGTTTCAGCAGCGGAAAGACATCAATAAAACTGCATAGCTTGTCACTAGCATTATTTACCTCAATAGGCAAGTGATTCAGTGTCCACAACTTTGGTTGTGAATAAATGTGTATAAATGAACTCTTGCACTAAATAAATGCACTATGTTAGCCTATATATTATATTTTACTTAACCTATTAATGATATCTTGATTATTTAATGTATGTTTACAATATCTTTCATGAAAATGACAACTGTGTAAATTATTATATTTCAATAACAAATTAGAGTAAAAACACAAGTTAATGCAAAAACTGCCTTATGTTCAGTTTACATGTTTTCATACAATGTGTTGTGTGTTGATTATTATATCTAAAAAATAAATAGCATCTGAATTTAGGTTAAAAGTCTAGGCTACAACCTTTAATGTTATAGTAATGTGCGGCTCCCTATATAGTTTACAGCATTAGCAGATTTTTTTTTAATCCTTGTGAAACGTTTAATTGTAATTGAATTAATTTAAAGACAAAGACAATTTTTTCATTAAACCACTGTTTAAAAAAACAAACAAAAAAGAGCAATTTTAGCTTTCTAAACCGAACCGAGACGTCAAAACCGTGGGAAAACCGAACCGTCAGTTTTGTGTATCGTTACACCCCTAATATATACACAGGTGCTGGTCATATAATTAGAATATCATCAAAAAGTTGATTTATTTCAGTAATTCCATTCAAAAAGTAAAATTTGGATATTATATTCATTCATTACTCAGACTGATATATTTCAATTGTTCTTTCTTTTTAATTTTGATGATTATAACTGACAACTAATGAAAACCCCAAAATCAGTATCTCAGAAAATTTGAATATTGGTTCAATATTGAAGACACCTGGTGCCACACTCTAATCAGCTAATTAACTCTAAACACCTGCAAAGGCCTTTAAATTGTCTCTCAGTCTAGTTCTGTAGGCTACACAATCATGGGGAAGACTGCTGACTTGACAGCTGTCCAAAAGACGACCATTGACATCTTGCAGAAGGAGGGCAAGACACAAAAGGTCATTCCTAAAGAGGCTGGCTGTTCACAGAGCTCTGTGTCCAAGCACATTAATAGAGAGGCGAAGGGAAGGAAAAGATGTGGTAGAAAAAAAGTCTATAAGCAATAGGGATAACCGCACCCTGGAGAGGATTGTGAAACAAAACCCATTCAAAAATGTGGGGGAGATTCACAAAGAGTGGATTGCAGCTGGAGTCAGTGCTTCAAGAACCACCACGCACAGACGTATGCAAGACATGGGTTTCAGCTGTCGCATTCCTTGTGTCAAGCCACTCTTGAATAAGACACAGCATCAGAAGCGTCTCGCCTGGGCTAAAGACAAAAAGGACTGGACTGCTGTTGAGTGGTCCAAAGTTATGTTCTCTGATGAAAGTAAATTTTGCATTTCCTTTGGAAATCAAGGTCCCAGAGTCTGGAGGAAGAGAGGAGAGGCACAGAATCCACGTTGCTTGAAGTCCAGTGTAAAGTTTCCACAGTCAGTGATGGTTTGGGGTGCCATGTCATCTGCTGGTGTTGGTCCACTGTGTTTTCTGATGTCCAAGGTCAACGCAGCCGTCTACCAGGAAGTTTTAGAGCACTTCATGCTTCTTGCTGCTGACCAACTTTATGGAGATGCAGATTTCATTTTCCAACAGGACTTGGCACCTGCACACAGTGCCCAAGCTACCAGTGCCTGGTTTAAGGACCATGGTATCCCTGTTCTTAATTGGCCAGCAAACTCGCCTGACCATGACCCTATAGAAAATCTATGGGGTATTGTGAAGAGGAAGATGTGATACACCAGACCCAACAATGCAGAAGAGCTAAAGGCCACTATCAGAGCAACCTGGGCTCTCATAACACCTGAGCAGTGCCACAGACTGATCGACTCCATGCCACGCCGCATTGCTGCAGTAATTCAGGCAAAAGGAGCCCCAACTAAGTATTGAGTGCTGTACATGCTCATACTTTTCATGTTCATACTTTTGAGTTGGCCAACATTTCTAAAAATCCTTTTTTTGTATTGGTCTTAAGTAATATTCTAATTTCCGGAGATACTGAATTTGGGATTTTCGTTAGTTGTCAGTTTTAATTATCACAATTAAATGAAATAAACATTTGAAATATATCAGTCTGTGTGTAATGAATGAATATAATATCCAAATTTCACTTTTTGAATGGAATTACTGAAATAAATCAACTTTTTGATGATATTCTAATTATATGACCAGCACCTGTACACATATATACACACACACACAAAATAGATATAGCCTAATATTACAATTGCACTTACAAACTTAAAATTTCACAAAACAAAAGGCTATCAAATACAAAAAAATACAAAAATTATAAGCAAAAGCAAAGATTAAAAACATAACATTAAAAATTAACACATCGGCTGGTACCGATATGGTGGGCGATATATCGTGCATCCCGAGTATTCGTTAAATAAAGATATTTTTGATTTCATGTGACTTAAAAAAGGTATTTTCTGCATTGTTTTTAACACTCAACACACTGTCTCTTAGAGTGACCCGTCGAGGACAGCCTATTCCATTTTGACTGCTGGCTGAAGACAATGGAGACAAAAATTGATCAGCAGGAAGAAGAGACCACTTTCAGTAACATTGACACTAACGGTAATGTATAGTCTCTGAATAGAGTGCAACAGTGCCCACCCACTTTTTCTGTGGCTTTAGTTTAGGAAGTATTTTTCCCATAGGGATTTTTAAATCTCCATATTAATTTTTTTTTTCATGGGGACAAACACGGGCAACTAAAGCACAAAGAATTCACAAAATTGTGTAGTGTGCTCATTATAATGTCATGTTTGGCAGATTGGCGCTACATATCTCGCACTTCATTGTATTTTCATCTACTTTATCAAGTGATTCCAAAGAGCCTGCACATTTTCTAAGCCATGACGAAAAAAAAAAAACACTGCTGGATTATTAATCATCAATCTTTTTGTACCGCTCAAAATGCCGCAATAACAAATCAGGAAAAAAAAGAAATATATTTTTTAAAGTCACGGTGATCATCGTTTTCATGATCGATTGTTGCTGTCTTCAAGTACTTGGGTGCTCTTGCACATCCCTATTAAAGAGTTAAAAGTCATGAACCAACTAGGGCTGCACGATTTGGGGAAAATGTCATATTGCGATTAGGGATGCACCGAAATGAAAATTCTTAGCCGAAACCAAGGCCGAAAACCGAAACACTGAAAGAAATGATGCCAGTTATTAGTACCATTGCATTTATGGCTATGACTGTGTACTAACTTTACTAAAATCAAGGCATTGCAATTACATAAATTAATATTAAAGTTTCAAAGAATAAATCAATTACAAATGATGCAAATATTTATTTAGCATATTGCAACAATGCACCGTATAAAATAAAATTCATACTAAAATGTTTAACTTGAGCCCACTCATGTGTACATTAAATAATAATGTACAGGCCTACTGGCCTGCAGAAAGGTTTTAAAATTAAATGTTCTCTCATAAAACAAAGTGCATTTAGGTCAAGTGAATTTAAAATTTTTCTCTGTAGGAAACTTCCTTGCCTTTTCAAAAACGTCTTTTTTTTGCTTTTCTGTGCCGTTTTCCTCTCATATTCAGCGTAGCGATCGGAATGTTTGGATTTCAGGTGATAAATTAAACCCGACGTGGAGAAAGTCTTTGCAGATGCACCCCCTCTTGAAATTTCGGCATTAGTGCTACATGTTTTGCAAATCACTGTCCGTGGGTCTTTCTCAGATATACTGAAATATGTCCACACCGCAGACATGTCGCTTCAGACAAGCACGTGCAGGTCGCGGTTTTTGTTTGCGTCATCACAACAATTCGCCCGAAAACCGAAAATGCACTTTTATTGTTCGTTCAAGCGCGAAAGAGAACTGTATTCTGGCGTGTTGTCTTTTGCACACGCATGATACTGGCGTGCATCTTTTTGTGAGTACGGATCCACTTTTACGACACGGTGTTGCGACGCCTCCCCTCATTTGTACGTTGATGGGCGTTTCTCAAGTTTACCGCTATGGGCGTGGTTTTTGCAGTAGGACGTCTAGAACAAATGAGACCCGCGAGAGACTTCCTGAGTCTCCATGTGCTCTACTTCTATTGGATAGACGTCGCGTTCAATGGATTAATTTGCATAAAGATGGGCATCGGCCACCTTTTTTGACGCGCAGCATTTTTCTAATTGCAGCGCCACCTTCCCAGGAAGCTTTGCGGGCGCGTTAAAGTAGCTTGACGTCACCCATAGGAATAAAGTGGAGTGCGGCGCGACAGAAGTGCCGATATGATTAATCATGCAGCACTAAAATCTGACAAACAGACAAAGGTACAACAAGATTGTGTTCTTAACTTTAATGGAGGAAAGAACTACAATCCCATGAAGCATTTTGAATGACAATCAAATTAAAAACAATGGCTTCAACATGCTGTGTCAGAGACGTACCTTATACATAATACATAATTGACACTCAGGCCCTGTTTTTACCTGTGATTAAATTTCGAGCGTCCACAACGCATCTTAATACCAAGTTTAAATAGTCCCTCTTAAGCATAGATTCAGGAACTTCACAGGTGATTTTTATAAAATGTAGTTTGATCACTATCTTCTCAGATGTTTAAAAGATTAAGGCAATTATGAAAGTTTGGTAAAATGTTATTTCATTTTCCAATTAAAGATGATACAATATTTACATGATTTGTCAGATATCTGCTAGCTACTCAGAACGCATTTTTTTTCTCCTCTTGGAAAGCGATAGCGCATTCAAAACATCCAGTAGTGTGGATTTTACAGGTAATGTGTGTACTCCCTGGACCTCTGCTTCTTGTAAATATATAAAAAATTATATTATTATTATTATTGTTATTGAGAACGGATGGATTGTAAGGTAATAATTTATTTCTTACCCGGCAAGTATTCAGTGAAGTGATTGATACCCATGAGTTTGTTAATGTAATCCAACTGTCAGGCAGCCAAGTTTTTGATAGATGTGATAACGTGCGTGAGGGGTGAACTGTTTGATTTCTGGGTAATTATAGAACGAGCTGGAGTTGTTCTAAATACTTTTTGCATAGTTCATTATACTTATTTTACAGAATGAAGTTCAGGGCTTGACATTAAGCCTTGTCATGTGCTTGTCCTTCAAACAAATAAATCTGTCATTCACTTGTCTGAGTTGCTTGCCTGGAAAAATAGGATTTTTTGTGGTGTAAATAGAATTTATTCTGAAGCAATATTCTTATCCGTGTTATATCAGCTTTGACATATTTAAATCTGCATTTGTGATATTTACCCAGAGGGCTTTTTTTTTTTAACCTTTATAAAAGGCTTTTTCCCCCCTAATATTATAAGATTTAGCTATGCTTCATCTTTCATTTCAAATTCTTAAATTTGATGAATAAATTCACTTAGTAAAATAAAACACTGTAGGGCTGTTAGCAATCAAATTAAATCACTTGCACCGAAAAATTACAACTGCATTAATGTTATGAGATTGTTTTGAATATTTTTTGAATTAATATACAAATAAGAAATGTTGGGTGAGGGGAAATGATTTGACTTTTAAACATAAAACTAAACTGCCAGTAGGTGATGCATGTGACCGTCTTAATGAGTAAGTCATTATTCAACCGATTCGTTCAAACGGCCGATTTATTTAAGAACGAGGCAGTTGTTTATGAATGGGTCATTGAATATGTGACTCAACTGATTCATTCAAACGCTGAATCGTTCAGTAGGCCTAATGAAGCATGAAGAGTGTTGCTGTGAGATACACAATGGTTCTGCTGTGATCTTTGCTTGGAACTATTTTCGCTGCCAAAATAGAACAAAACAGTTAATATTGCATCTAAAATGTAAGTGACATTAATATAAATTACTTTATTAAGCTGTTGTATGAAATCAGTCACATTTTTCAATCATGTTATTCAGGAAAACGACACTCTTGGTTGTGTTATCCACTATCAATTGCCACTCAGACTAAATGTAATAAAATCAGAGAATCATTATTTTGTTGTTTTTGACGCTTTAATCAGGCTACTTGTCCGGTTGGGCAAGTAAAATTCTCTTTCACTTGTCCCAGAAAAGCGTTAATGTCGAGCCCTGAAGTTTATTTTGTGGCTTAAATAAATTACATGTTACTCAGAGACTGACATGTTTGGCTTGTCAAAAAATTAACGTAATAAATTAGTTGACTTTTGAAAATCAAGTAAATATATATATTTTTTGACCTGGAAAGGAGTGGTTTTGATGCACTAAGTTGTTTTTATTGTCTCTTATAACAAAACAATTTATTTAAACCCATGAAAATGCAGATCCTTTTGTAAATAATACTGAAAATCACTTTTTAAAACTGTTGTTCCATTACTACGCCTTAGCAGATTTTGACTTGTATACATAACACACACACACACACACACACACACACACAATGGGGATTGGGTATGTGTTGTCTGCAGTGTTTAATGGGAGTGGGTGGGCACTAAAATGTTCTTTTGGTGCAATTTAAGTTGAAATTTTGGAGTGATGGCTTCAGCTAAAGCATTTAGCTGGAGCTCACAATAGGTCTAATAGTCTTTAAAGATTTATAAGATATCATTAAAAATCATTTCGCCGAGAAAATTAATGGAATTTTTACCTTCAGATCCTGACTGTTGCACTCTATTGGCCCAAAAACTTTAGCTTTCTGCTCAAAGTGTATGAATGTTAAAAGCATTTTCTCTGGATGTCTCCTCTGGACAACTTTAAACTGCTTTCTATAGGTCCTCAAATTCTGTGAGAACCTTATCCACTAGTGTCTGATTATGTTTTGAATTCCATGGTGGCACTCTCTCAGAACGAGCAGTTTGATAAACAGGAATGTCTTAATTGTGGTTGAGGCTCAAGTGCCAGATTTGTTCCCTCAGGCAAGCGCCCCGCTGAGGACATGGATGAGGAACAGGCATTCAAACGCTCCCGCAACGCAGATGAAATGGTGGAACTCAGGGTGCTTCTCCAGAGCAAAGTGAGTAAAGCCGTACACATACACTTTTCTTCTCCATTTCATCAGTATAATGACATTTTAACAGTGTCTTTTTGTGTTTTCAGAATGCAGGGGCTGTGATTGGAAAGGGAGGCAAGAACATTAAAGCTTTGCGCACAGATGTGAGTATTAAGACCATTCTGCATGCTTATCATGAGCTATTAAACAATGTTCTCTGATGGTCAAGTATTAACAAGACTTCTGACAGCATCCTTTGACCAACAGTTGTTTTCATGAGCATTTCAGCTTTATCAGTCAAAAACACGAATCAGTCGGATTTGAAATCCCAGAAATCAAAACTCATGACACCAATCCGTCCATTAAAATCCCATTAAAATCCTCCAAAGATTTGAATGCATTTGATCCTGAGGGCAGATCTTCCGTTTTGTAGCTATAGGTTGGCTCATTTGGACAGACAAGCTCTCTGAAATGGGGCTATTTTGTGAGTCTTTGACACTGTGTATAAAAGGGGAAGTACTTCTCAACTTTATTTTGTTGAAGGCATTCTCTTTCACTCTCCCCCACTTCGAAAACCCAATTACAGATGTCTTGACTCTTGAGCTGACCCATAGTCCTGTATGAACCACTGTTGCCCAGCGGTTCTACATTTAAAAGTGTCTTTAGATCTGTCCAGCCCTTTTTCTTGTGCATTCTTTGCCAAGTCTCTTCAAAAGAAAAAAGAAACAAAAATTGGACAGTAAATTAATGAGTAAAGCCTTGTATTCAATTAAAAATGTATTCCTTCTCCCCCTCTTCCCTCTCCTTTACTTTTTTTTGTTTTTGGCCACCTTCCTCCGTTGCCCATGTACTGGATCGACTTGCCCCTCCTGCGTTGCCCACCTTGATGTTGGCCCAACCTCCGCCCCTGATCGCCCGCCCGCCCACCTGACACCCCGGTTGGCCCCGCCCATAAACGTGCCCCTCCTTAAACGGGCACCTTACTTGACATCATGTGATTGAATGCCCCTGCCCAATGCCAACCTCCACGACCAATGCAGTACAATGCCAGTGTATCAGTCCCAGACAGCAGTGGCCCAGAGCGGTATGTCCCACCAGTTATTGCCTCACTGCCTGATTAGAAAGAGAACACATGTCTTTGATAACCTGCCTTCTGTTTCATTTTAACATTTTCACACATATAGTACCCCCCCCCCCCCTTTAAAAAAACGTGTATTGTTCCATTTGACTTTTTTTTTTTTTCTTTCTTAATTTGTATTTTTTTGTATATATTTAAATGTCTTTTCTCCTCTCCCAACACCCCCATTAAGTCTTTGAATATAATTTGCGAACTTTCTTTGTTGCACAGAATTGTATGTAATCAATCACTTTTCCTGCCTCAGATAGAGAGACTGCACTCATATTAGTCTCTGCTGAATGTTTGGATTAGGGGTGGGTGGTATGACCATAATGTTATTTTGGTGCACATTTAACAAAACAATTTTTTTTTTTTAAATGACCATGATGTAATTCCACTTTTCAGGTAATTGAGTGAATTAAATGCGTTTCAAGCTAAAGGTACTTTAAATATTTCTCTTTGTATTTGGAACATAATGTATGACAGGAAAAACAGCTTTAACATTTGTAAAATGAAAGACTCAAAACAATAAAACTATAAATATAAAATTTGATTGGATAGTCTGCGTTAAGATTTGTAAAATAGGCACACCTGTGAAAACGCGTCAATTGAAGTCAATATTCGAGAAGTTGCATCGTTCCTCAATAACCAAAACCAACTAAATGTTGCATTTGTCTAGGGGTGGGAATCTTTTGGAATCTCCCCAATTTGATTATAATAAATTCTTGGGGTCGTGATTCGATGATAAATTGCTTCTTGATTTTGAATAAAATTGATTCATTATATGCATAGATTTGATTTTAGATTTCATTCTAAACTTGTTTTTGTATTTTATTTAATTTTATTGTCCTTGCAGCCCCCCTAAGAACCTGTGCCCCCAATTGATATTAAATACAGCTCATAGGTGTAATTAAACTTTTTATTTATTTATTTAACTTTATTATTATTTTTCAATTGTTTTACTTCATCAAACAATTTATATTGTCTAAATATTTTATATTGAACTATATTATTCATAAATTATATTTCCTAACTTTTTTTTTTTTAGGATATTGGTAACTAGTTATATCGTTTACATTTGCTCCCCTGATACAGTTTTGCTATGTCTGTTTATTATATTGCGTTTTTAAGGGACTTGTTTTTTTGCTTTTTTATATCTGGCAACACTGGAGCTTTATTTAAGAGAGGGAAGAGTTCAGAAGACAGTAGAAGTAGAGCAGCAGTTTGCAAACTGAACAGTAGCTACTGTTAGTTATTTAAATTATACACCCCTTGTAACCACATTATTATTTTACTCAAGCCCGGTTAAAACTGAGACTCAGCCTTACATATGTCTCTCATGGCATGAGCGTCGTCGAAATGGAGTGGTGCAGGTATGACGTCACTTTGTAGGCCAACCGACAGTTAGCATCACACTGGTTCCCTCAACAAAAACCCATTAGGATTTTCCATAGGCTTTTGGATTATCGTGAAAAACAAGGTCTGTGATCAACAAAAGTTTGATACTTACAACAGGGCTCAACATAAAAAAAAATCCCCACTGGCCCCCAGGGCCAGTAGATCAGAGTTTTACTGGCCCCTTCAATATTTTTACTGGCCCTGAAATAAATATAAGGAAAAGCACTTTTCCATTAAACTGTATTTATTGTGTACATTAGGATTCATTTTTAATTATTTTTTTTTAATTCTTGTCCCCTCACAATGACAGTAAACTATTTATTACATTACATGAGTGATGAGTAACATTACATAGGTCTATTTTCACTTCAAAATGGTGAAATTAGACAAAAGTATATTAGTTTGCCTGATTATTTTTGTCATTCGTTTAACATTTATGACCTAAAAAAAACTTTCAATGAAGAAAAAAATTAAGAATGCGCTGAATCTGATTATAACAAGACTGAAACGAACACGAATTTGTGTAGCTTACACTTAATCACACATTTTTAGGGGGGCTAGGCAGTAGTTTAGGGGAATTTGATTACACTAGTTTTAGATAGCCCGCAGGCACGCAGTTATGCATTTTGCATAAAGGCTCGGTCGGCTTTTGTTGGAAATTTCCGGCAAACGAAACAGTACATGCCCTCATCTCCACCCAGGTGTACTGTGTTTTCCATGACACAAGGAATTAGGGCTGGGCGATATGGCCAAAAATAATTTCTCTGTATTTTTTGGTTAAATGACGATATACGATATATATCTCGGTACGTTTCTACGTTTTTCTATTTGGATGAAGAAAATCTGTATTTATTTAAAAAAAATGTTATTTCACATCCTGCTCAATGATATCCAAACAATGTTGATATTGAAGGATATGGAAACAAATATAGGGAATGTAATGTAGGCTATGCAATATATTATGTGCAAAAAGGTGGTTAAAATCGCATTACATTATAACATTGTAACATTACAATCTAAAAACAAAAGTAATGCTTTTGTTTTTAAAATGACTAAAGGCTAAACTAAAAATGAAAATAAAAACAAAAGCACAAACTAATTATAGGCTATTAGCCTGCATTTGATTACCCCATTATAATGGTCTCTTTCATAAATACATATGTAGGTTTAAAATTCCACATATGGCACATTTATTGTCTCCAACAACAAATATTTTAGCAATTTGTATATTTTAGTCAGAATTATTGCGCTACTATTCTATTGTGCTCCGTCTGTTTGGCGCGCGTGCTCGCGGCGGCGCTCATTAACGGAAGCTTGAATTTTAGCGGAGATTCACTTGCAGAAGCTCGTCCTCTCCTGACAGTGAAATGGACATATTTGTTTGACTTTCTAACATTTACAAATGGAGAATATACCTGTGAAATGTAAGTTAAGCACTGAGGAAAGCACCACGTCTCAAACACATTAAACAGCGGCAGTATTTATCTGTCAGTCAGCAACAGTATCTGTCAGAGTATCTGCTGCTTTTAACTTGTTAACTATATCTTACCAGTTATTTTAAAGCACTTAATATAAGCTTGTGTCATGTTTAGGACAAATTGTACTATGTTCTTTCACTGCAGGAGCTCGACACTGCGTAACGTTACTATTTTTCAGATGTGCTCGTATCAAACTACTGTATTGATATATAAACGGTATTGCCTCATTCCATATTGTTAAAAAAAAATCGATATAACCTATTGTACAAACTCGATATACCAGCCATACTAGGAATGTCCTTAGTTCTTTGACATTTTAACACGTTATGAATAACCTGAAGTAACATAGACACTCTTCGCGCCACCGTGTATGACGTTTGCTGTTTGTTTTGCTGATGGCCATTCACTGGCCCGCGCGGGCCAGTGACTGGCCAATCAACTAGCCCGACATACTCTTTTACTGGCCCCGGGCCATCGGGCCATTGCTTATGTCGAGCCCTGTACAAGTTTTGTCCATCAAGATTATTTTCAAAGATGAACACAACTTTTGTGAATTTTGAAGCCTAAATGCAGCTGCCAGAAACAAAAAGATAAAAGTACGCTATAAACTAACTACACCACGGTTCCACGACTTTAATGTCACCAGCACTAAGCTTCCGACAACTCTTTCAGTTTTTATCTAAAAACATTTCCCCTGAAAGTTAGAATTAGAATAGTTTGAGCACACTTATAAGCATAATGAGGCTGTAAAAGCGGACTGAGGTTACCTGTTTGGCATGATGACGTTTAATGCCCCTGGCAACCTCTTTTGTCCCATTTAGCCACTTGTTAGCAACTCCCTTTTTCAAGACACATAACAGCTTAAAAAAAAAAACATGAGTGTGGTTATACTGATGTATTTTGTCGTAGAATAAAACGTGGAAGTGTCTTGAGCTTGTTCAACACAGACCTTGTTTCAGCCATTTAACCAAAATCCCATTCTAGTGCAGCAGATTAATGGCATATTTCAAGAGAATCGTTCAAATTGGTATAGAAGTATGAAATTTGGCACAGATGCTCTCCAAGGGTCATTTTTTGGGAAAAAGGCGTTGGCCACCCAAAAATTAAACATGGTGGCCATTTTTTCAAGATGGCCGCTATTTCTGTCAAATGCTCATTATGTCAATCGTTCAAACAGTGATATCATGTAGGCATAACATTTTGTGAAAATACTCTCTTCAGAATGTTTTTTTGGAAAACAGTGCTTGTCCCTCAAAAATTCAAGATGGCAACCATTTTTCAAGATGGCCGCCATTTTTCTTGAATCCTTACATATTTTTTTCAAATGGTGATGCTATCATGAAATTTGGTACAAATATTCTTCAAGGAACATTATCATGGAAAAAGGTGTTTGCCACTCAAAAATTCAAGATGGCGACCATTTTCAAGATGGCCATAGAATGTACATTTCCAGAAGAAAATGTGAGTGGGTGCTTGCAGTGGCAAAACTCGCCACTTGGTTGCTAGGGTGTGGTACATGATTGCATACGAGCCAACAAACATGTCTGCACGATGTTCTGGTGCCGAGATATGGCTTATTCATGTGTTTAGGTGGTTGTTAGAGTGTTCTGGGTCGTTGCTATGGTGTTGGTAGGCGGTTGCTAGGGTATTCTGGGTGGTTGCTATGGTGTTGCTATTCGGTTGCTAAGGTATTCTGTGGTTGCTAGGTCATTGCTAGGCAGTTGCTTGAGTATTCTGGGTGGTTGCTAGGGTGATGATAGGTGGTTGCTAGTGTGTTCTGGGGGGGTTGCTAGGCGGTTGCTAGGGTGTTTTTTGGTGGTTTCTATGGTGTTGCTAGGGTATTCTGGGTGGTTGCTATGGTTACTAGCTGGTTAGTAGTTGTCACAGATGGTCACTATTGGAGTTCTTAGCATTTTCTTGGCATGATTTAACACTTACCTAATCGCTATTAGCATGTAGCTGTTCACAGCTAGCATGTGTAGCATGTTGGAAGTCCTGTTTGCTAGCATGAGTCAAAAGAGCCAACCCATCTCTATACGATGTTCTGATGCAGAGATATGCTGCCGTGCAAAGGCAAAAGACCGTAACTTCGTTTTTGGTTGAAAATGAGTTATTGATATTTTTGGCACATTTTTGGCCTGTGTAATTACAGCTGCCATCAGTCCCTGTAACTTCTGATGTCCTCAGAGCCTTGTAATGCACTAATGCGGTCAGATAGGTTGCTCTTAACCCGCTTCATCGACAAACGTGTGATATCGATCGCGAAGGATATATGCAGAGTTGACAGAAAAGTGTTACACATGCTGTAGCAGGTGAATACAACAAAGAACTAAAGCCCCGCCTCACCCAGTTCGGGTACCGGACCTGGTTGAAACAATCATGCATCTAGCTGGCAGAGTGCCAAAACTTCGCCGGCGCCTTCAGCACCGCCCTGAACACGGTCAAGCCGACGCGGGACTAATACATCACAGGGAGTGATAATAATGAAGCAACAAGGGTATGGTGCATACAACATAATGAAGCAAGTGCTGGTGCATACAACATCAGACGAGCTCAGCTGTTTCAAGCAGGTTATACAATCACAGCGTCCGGAATAAATCCGCGGGACGAGCGAAGTGCACAAGCACAATAATAGGGCAGACAGGCAGCTGAAACCACCGCATACTGAAAAGACGCAGAACACAGAAGGTTGTGCTATAATTGCATTAGTTGTCTAGGTAGTCCAGAACGCGCTCCCTACTGAGTCTCAAGGGGGAAAGCCTTGAACACGAATCTCGGTAAGCGTCTGTGAAAGTATGCGTCTTTCAGATCCACTGCTATAAACCAGTCTCCGGGTCGAATGTGCGTTAGGATCTGTTTTATCGTGATCATTTTGAACGCGTGTTTAACAAGTCTTATGCCACTCAGTACCACTTGAAGATAGCCTACTCTTTACCGCTACGGAAGTATTTTGTCATGTCTAATGAATTAATAGGGCCACCAGAATGCAACCAAAGCACAATAAGTAGATGGCTATAAGTAATTGTAAATCATTCAAAATAAATGCCATGATCACTAGATTTTATACAGGTGTTACTATAATGATTTTGTTAATGGTGATCAGCAACCAAATATTGATAATATGGAAGTTACTGTCTTTTGCCTTGGCATGACTTCTCTCTTTTTGCTGACAATGCAAAGGCAGAGTACAGTAACTTTAAAATAGTGGTCAAAAGTCAAGTTTGAGCTCAAGATTTTTTTCATTACTTAAACATCTAATTGCCAGATTTCCAGTGTCCTACCTATAATTAATTTGGCGGGACAACTAAAAATCTTTAAAGTTATTTTTCTTAGTTCCACACTCTGGCGAGTTAAGGTATTTTGCCTTTGTAGGGCAGTATAGGTCTTGCAAAATGGTAGCTAGGGTACTCTCTTTGGTTGCTAGGGAGTGGCTTGGCAGCTGCCAATCATGAAACTCTAAAGGCTGCGTGTCACTATGAATGATATAAACCAACTCCCATGTCTCTGTGACCTCTTTGGATTTTGGTTGCTAAGGTGCTCAACAATGGTTGCTAGGGAGGGGCTAGAAGTGTTCAGGTAATTCATGATTGAATGTTTGCTGCCCCGGGTAAAACGAGACAACACTCATTTTTCTATGATACTTCTATCCAGAGATATCCCTTTTATCTCTTTCAATGGAAGTCAATGGAACTTGTTACTAAGGTGCTGTAAATGGTTGCTAGGGCGTGGCTTAATAGCTTCAGAATGATCCTGAGAGACTGATTGGTCGTCTGAGTAAAATGAGCCCGTCCCCTTGTCTCTATGACACTGTGATCCAGAGCTATGTTCAATACAAAATCCCTATGCAATGTGTATGACTGCCCATTTCTGTCAGGGTTCTGTCACTTCTGTCTGGTCTTATCTTAGTTGGTGACAGGTCTGACATTCCCGGTTTGTCATGTTCTTATGTTCTAGTTCTGTTTATTGTGAGCACATGGCTTGTCATGGGTTTCCTTTGTGCCATGTGCTCTCCTGTCTATTGTCAGCCCCTCCCATCTCGTTACCTGTTAATTGTATTATCTCCCTCACCTGTCTTGCTTGTTACCTTCTGTCATTTGTTCCTTATTTAGTCTCCTTGTGTTTGCAGTCCTGTGTTGGTTTGTTATTATCCGTTTCCCTTGTGTTTCCTGTGTCTCCCTGATAGCTCTCTGGTTTTCCCCTACGGGGCAGTTTTGGTTTTCAGTTTTCATGTTGTTTTGTAGTCATTTAATTAAACTTACCTTCCTGCTCTTGAATCATCGTCTTCCTTATTTTCCTCATCACGTGACAATTTCATGGGCCGTCCTACACCATCGTAAGTCAATGGGGCAACTTTGGGCAGCTCCTGCCCCCCAGGGGTGCAACTTTTACCCCATTGTGAGGTATGTTCTTACAGAGCCTGCCAGCCTCTTCAAATGTGGTAAACCGCACGTTTCTGCGAAATCCTCGCTCCGAGCTATGAATCGTCAAAGTTTGTCGCAATGTTAAGTTTTTTCGGCCGCTTTTTCGCCCCTGGGGCGAACATCGTACCCCCGATCACTTATAAAAGTCATAGCACACCATTTCCGAATAATCCGCACGATTTGATGCCTCATTCGTGGGTCTGTGACAAAAGCTGCGGGAGGAGATGCGGGTTGGGGACAAAAGTTGGGGCTTTGCCTTTGGCAATGGCGGCCATCTTGAAAAGTGGCCAACACCTTTTTCCAAAATAGTGGCCCTTAGAGAGTATCTGTGCCAAATTTCATGCTTCTATACCAAAGTGAACAATTGTTTTACTAATATGCTGCACTATTCAAAAAGCCCATTGACTTCAGGACGATGGAACTGGAAGTGCTAAAATGCTAACATGTTTCTGCATTTTGGCCTATAAAGTGACGTCATACCTGTACCACTCTGTGAGTATCAGCTGGTTCCGATCAGTGGCCAATCTTTTGGAGTTATATAAATATAATACGCACTGTTGCATTCTCAATATTTGGTGATTTAGCCTCCGATACAGGATATGCTAATTCACTTTTACAAGCAGCTATTGTTCATTACCACAGCAACCGCTTGCACGTCCATGTTGAACGCAGTTTTCGTGTGTAAAAAGTACAAAAAAGCTTGTGCCGGATTGCTGGTAATCATACTTTATTTAAGGCTTTTTTTCTATTTTTTAAAATACTGATATGGAACTTTTGTTGTCAAGTAAGCTTCATTTGTCCCCTGTTGCAAGCCTGTGTGCTCTCTAAACTGTCCTATGCTGCACCGTTCTTTGTTCCGTCAACATCACATTATTAACAGACGTTTAGAATATCAATTTATGAATTCATTCAAATTATTGGAAGATTGAATTGCGATTAATCTGTGAATCGACCACCTCTACATTTGTCCCACTCTGTATTTTATTGTAATGCACTGAAACTTCGAGAATCAAAAATATTTGGTTGAAACGGCCCAATTTCTTTTTTTTTTGTCCGTTTTGGAGCGTCGAAATGATTGACTGAAACAGTGACATTTAATTAGCACTTCTTAGATGCAACTAAAATTATTCTAGCAGCTTCACTTTACTACAGCTGGTTTAATTTATCACCTGAGAACATGACATGCTGAATAATATAAAGAATTGCCAATTTTTATTTAAAATTTAACTACAGCAATTTTATTTTCAGTTTCAGTTCTCGGCTAAATGAAAACTTTAAACTCCCCCTGGAGTCAATCATTTTATTCCTTTATGTATCGTTTTCTGCAGCGTCGGACACATAACGGTATGATTATGATTGGTCTTTTGCTTGACTGTTATCATTATCAAACAGCTATTAATATGTTGCTAATGTTACACAAACCATGTAACCATGTTACACAAGCTAATGTTACACAAACATGTTCGCCATCTCAGTCTGCCTTCTAAACATCAGTATCCTTAGAAACCCTTTGAACAACTTAGAATGTCAGTGGAGAAAGGCATATTGTTCATCGTAATATACATCTCATACATAATCCACCCTCTATATTGCTAAATGTACCCTATTTTTCGTATCAACAGAAAAGTATACCGGGATAACCTGGCTTCTCTTGTGACTCTCCTGCTTCATCGCATAGTTAATGATATGCTGGTTGTAGGATTTCAAACCGCGTTTTTCAGACTGCCTTTGGTAAACTTCACAAAGAAAATACTCAGCAATACTTATGAACTTGCACATGGTTTGGCTTAAAGCATATTAAAAACACCACACAGACATTTAAACAACATTTAAAAACTTTAAAGCCCGAACAACCCCTCCCCTTTTGTAGCGTTTAGTTTATATCACAGTTCGGCCAGAGCCGTTGAGCTTGATAAAGCCAAAGTTTCTTCCTAATCTCTAACCGTTTCTCCTCCTAACCTTCACCATATCGCTTTAAAATATAGCATTCTGTGCATAATTCAAATGGGTCCGATACGTTTTGTAGTCTGCACCGAATGGCGCATATGATCCGCTTTGTGCTATCGTGTATTTGGACCGGAGCAGACTGTGCGCGCTGCGGCGGTTCGTGTGACACTGGCGTGAAACCAGACTTCATTCACCCCGATGGAAAGCATATTTGAACTCGTTGAACTCGTCTGAATCGTTCCCTATCCTCTATATAGTACACTATCTGTCATTCATCATGAAGAAAATGGTAAATGTGTGAACTGACCGATTTTGGCTGCAGCTTCAGCGTCTATTTATAATGTGGGGGGTGGGACGCTATAGACTCTAGAGAGCATTTGATTGTTCAAAAAATCTGATGAGAAGCTGTAGTGCATCATGATGTCATGAAAATCTTTGATACATATTGGCAGAAGTAAGAGACTGTAAGTTTTGAATGCTAACATCTTCTAAATGCAATTTTTTTCATTGTTTTGCAGCACACTAGCTTATAGATAACCTTAAGGCTAACATATTCATACTAAAAGCCAAAAAACTTTGTGGCGACTTTCATTTTCTTTTCGATGTTTTGCGAAAATATTCATTTAAGTGCATTGCTTGTATTTTTGCATTACTTGGTCTTTGCGGTAACTTAAAACAGTCTGTCACAATAATGCATGCAAATATAGCTGCCATAATATAGCAACATATCTACCAGTTATCGCGTCCTATGCATCATTATACTGCCCAGCCCTAGTTTGTATGATTATTTTAATAGCTGATGATACTGACGGTGAACTGTGGAAAATCTCTTTTTCACTCTGTCCTTGTTGCCCCAACCCCTGAGCCCCCCTCCCTCACTGTTCACAACATCACTGTCCATGATTCTGAGCTAGTGCCGTGGCACAGCCCTCTCTGTCACTCATCACTGTTGTCTTTGGTTTTTCTCTGGTGCTGCATTTCCTTCCCCTTGTTTTTTTCCTTGTCTTAGCCCACATACGTTCAGGTTCTTAATCTGCAAAAATCTCTCATTCTTCCCTTCCCCTTCGCCTTGTTCTTTTGCTGCTTCTGTTAGTTTTTGGTTTGGTTTCTCTCGTCGTTGAGAGAATGTGATGTGCTGATGGCACCATAGAGTGAATTGCAAGAGACTTTTTTTTTTTTTTTTTTTTTTATTTCTTCCTTTCTTCTCCCAAATGATCTGGTGGTGGCATAGTGGTAAGCAGGTCTGTCTTGCTCTCTCTCATTTTCTCGGCTCATGTAGCCGTGCAGTGCCTGTTCAGTCTCAGCCCTTCCACTGTCGCCCATCTCTTCAAGGCCTGTTTTAATTGAATGTGCGAGAACTGAGTGCATGTCGATTGCCCGTATCTCAGTCCAGTGTTGGAAGACTTAAAACGTGTTCAGCAGTCCTCTTTTTATTTTACTTTCTTTTGGTTTAGTGTTATTTCCCCCTACTTCATTGCTTTGTGGTATGCTTTAGGGCTCAGGATCTAAAGTTTTGTATCTGTTTTGTTTTTTGTTTTTTTGCTTTCATCTTTCATTTCACTTGATGTTCTGCTACAGTATCCTGAGTGTGAGTGCAGATATAGAGACTATTGGTGAGATTCTGCTGAAGATCATCCCTACACTGGAGGAGGTGAGCATACCAAACCCAGTATCGAAGGTATTAAAAACCCTATGAAATCTAAATTGGTGTTTTGCAAGGATTTAGTCCATATCCATTAGGTTTGATGTCATCTATACGCTAGTCTACTCTAAAAGTTGATGCATTGTTCCAAACGCATATGATTAGAAAAAAATTCAGTGAATAACAACTTAAATTTTGAGTCCGACTTTATACAATATTCTATTCCAAATTACAAAGCTAAACTGTAGACTAGGGATAAACCGATACCAGCATTGCCGGGTGTCGGTCTGATACTGTGCTCATGTACTCGTACTCCTAAAACTACCACGATACAACCGCACCCGATACCAAGGGGCCATTCACATATCGTGTCTAAATGCGTGAAAAGCGCGGCCGCACCGCTTTCTCCTTTCCACAAGCGCTTGTGCTCCCGTGGTGTCTGTCGTTGCTATGCAACCATGAACATAGGCGCTCCTGGAAAAACAAGCGCCGCACCGCTTCTATTATGAGCACGCGACCTTTTAAAATAACGAATTTGCACGCGCAAAAAACGCGATATGTGAACGGCCCCTTATGGCAACGTGACATTAGCCTAACCTCTCGTCAGTTGAGCAGGTAGTCGGAGAAGGAGTAATGTCAACCGTTTGAGATATTTTAAGATAAGCAATGATGATAAAAGTAGAGCAGACTGCAAACTATGCTCTGCTAAATTGTCAAGAGGAGGGGTGAGAATTAGCTCCTTTAACACAAGCAATTTGATTATACAAGTTGTATATTTACTTTGCTACAGTCAGAAAGTGAAAGACATCTGATGAAAATAAAACATTGTTAGAAGACCTGTAATGGTATTAAGTACTCCTATCGGTACTTGGTATCGGCAAATACCCAAATGTAAGTACTTGTACTTGGTCTGAAAAAAAGTGGTATCAGTGCATCCCTACTGTAGACTGTGTATACAGTACAGTATTATTTGTCATTGCTAAAAATATATAAACTGTTTTAAAAATATTAATTATATCAAATATTTCAATGAATAATAATAGAGAAGCTGTGGATGTGACAATATGTATGTTGGTTTGCACGTGTCCTTAAACATTCTTTTTTTTCTGTATATTTGGTAGTATCAGCATTATAGCGGGACTGACTTTGACTGTGAGCTGCGTCTGCTGATTCATCAGAGTTTGGCCGGAGGCATTATCGGAGTCAAAGGTGCCAAGATCAAGGAACTGAGGGAGGTAAGCACAGTGCTAAAAATACCATGTCGTAAAATAATAGAGTTCGGAACCAGAAAGCTTAAAATATTTATATCAGCTTAACCAAAAATATGTATTTCTCTGATGTTGAGAAATTGTATTCATTTTTAAGAATACCCAGACTACAATCAAGCTCTTCCAGGAATGCTGCCCCCACTCCACTGACCGTGTAGTGTTAGTCGGGGGTAAACCTGAGCGTGTGGTTGAGTGCATCAAGGTCATTCTAGAGCTGATTTCAGAGGTGAGATGATGACCAAGATGCAAGGATTTTTTTTCCCCCTTTTTTTTAATTATACAGTTTTCTAATTTGACATTGTAGCAACATCCACAGTTTCTTTAGATAAACACTTTGCTTCATAAATAAAGCTTATATTTGTCCTGTTATCTGTAGGCTCCTATAAAAGGTCGAGCCCAGCCCTATGACCCAAACTTTTATGATGAAACTTATGACTATGGTGGTTTTACCATGATGTATGAAGAGAGAGGGCGACGGCCTATGGGTGGGTTCCCGATGCGCGGCCGGGGAGGGTTCGATCGCATGCCTCCTGGCCGTGGTGGCCGCCCCATGCCCCCTTCCAGACGAGATTATGATGATATGAGCCCACGCCGTGGACCACCTCCACCCCCACCAGGGAGAGGAGGACGTGGGGGCAGTAGGGCCCGAAATCTGCCTCTGCCCCCACCACCACCACCTAGAGGAGGGTATGTAGAGAATGTTGCTTATTGTGCATTGCACTGTTTTCTACAACCTACATGATTTTATTTTGGCAAAAAGGGCATAATTCTCATGATAATAATTTAATAATTTTCATATGTATTATTATTATTATTATGTCTTGTTTGTATGGTTGTTGTTATTGTTTTTGTGCACATTTAAATCCAGGAAGCCTTGGTGTATTTCTTTATATTCATTAAATTTTTTTTTAATACATGTTGCAATTAGGTGCATTTTTATTATCTTTTCCACGGTTGTTTTTGTTTTAATTGATTACCATTGATATTGTTGAATGATATAAATGAGGGAATCAATGCAGTTTCTGTGAGTTCTCTGGACAGTCTGTCCTATATTATGAATCATACCAGAATAACTGATTACACCATTTTTGTTTCCAGAGGTGATAGATTTTCCCACCAGAGCTATCACAGCAATATGGACGACAGACCAAGGTAAGTAACCACAAAAGCAGAAAATTTACTGGTACACTACATGTTTGCAAATCAATATAAAAGGAGAAAGCACAATTAAGGACTCAAGATGGGTTTATGTTTGACCTAAAAGCTGATAAATTATTTTGGGTGAAAAGAAAAAAATAATTGACATGCTTTTTCCATTTCAAGTCTCGGTCCTAGTGAATATTCACTCTCAGCAATATGTTAAAATTATACTGCTTGGTTCAATTAAAATTTGTAATCAAATGATGGCCTTTTCAATTTAAATATTTGTTTTGTATAGGGCTGCACGATTAATCGAAATAAAACAGAAATCGCGATTTGGCTTAGTGTAAATATGAAATGGCAAAGGCTGCAGGGTTTTTTATAATTTTTCTTTTTTTTTAAATGAATATACGCAGTCTGTTTCATAGCGAAGGAGTGGCAGTGTGATCAGAGCGGCTTGTTCAGTAAATGCTGCTCCGTCTCTGCAAGCACTGTGAGTTTGAGTCACTTGTGATGTGGATTTGAAAAGCAAAACATGTCAAACTCACTTCATAATGTCAGTCAAATGTTTTAAATAACTTCCATTTAGGATCTGAAGTGGCTTCCTATCACATATTATCACACACTTATATTATTTTGTAGGTTTTTTTAATTTTTTTTATATATAATCTAATTAATGTCGATTAGCATTCATTGCATTTATAAATATAATTTTTTCTTATGAAAATACATGAGATGGCTTGAAGAATACAGAAAAACCATAAACTGTTGTAGTCTTGTTTATTATCTTTGTTTAATAAGTCAAAGCTTTTCTATCTTCTTTTTATTCAGTTACAGTGATGGCTGGATGCCTTTGTCCATATAAGGAATTCTCTGGAAAGTTATAAGTTTTACTTCTGTTAGGCATATTTTGGACTGTCTGCTCGAGGGCGCCCTCCAGCTTCCAGTATGAATGAAACAAACATATTTATAATGCTCCCATCAGCCAATTTTGGGTGAAAATATGAAAAATAATACTTCTTGCTAAAGAAATTTGAAGTAAACATGATAATCCATATGTTTTTCTCCAGTGTAGTTTACTGAAGTGTTCCTGGCTAATGATTTATAGTTATAGGCCGCCTAGGGTTGCCAACTTTCTGAAATGGAAATAAGGAACGGCGGGCCGGGGGGGATGTTGTGGCGGTGACATGCCCCCACGGAAGAAAATTTTGATAAATAACCCTTGAAATTATGACTTCTGGTGAATATTGAATGCTATCATACATTATAGCATATTATAATACAACTTATTAGGCCTATATATTTATAGAATGGCAAAGTAGGCCTAATCAATATACAAGACTGAACCACATAGATATATAAAGGCTATCATGATCATTTTGCCAACAGTGAACCATGGATTTGTTTAGTTTATAATAAGTTTTATTTTTTACTTAAACAAATGCAACATATAACATTCAAAACTCATTGGCTTAGACTGCATTTGAAGAAAAATAAACAAAACAGTTTTTTGTAGCCTTGTGCGAACTTATTCAATAGAATTAGACTTCTAGAATGTTCTTTCCAGTGCAAAAAATTATATTTTTAATTTAATTAGACAACATTTTAAAGTGTAGTGCAAATATCTTTATATAATTATACTTCCATTATAGTTAACTTTCTTTTCGCCGGCTGCTCGGAGGTAGTCATTTTTAGTCGTTGCTACGATACGTGACTCACAATGACTAACGACCAATTAAAAGGGCATTCTCTGATGATGTTCCAAGATGTTAAAAACGCTATGCGGCTGATCATAGACAAACGGGGGGAGAAATTAGTATCTACCGCAAAATTGAATTTAAATAAATTCTTATTTTATAATGTAATTTCAATGTTAATCTCCAAATTTATGTAGAAACTACATAGACAGTAGCCAATATTTTAAATACTTGTTTAATGTCTTTTTATGAATATAGGCCAGTATCACTGATATTAATATAGCTACATGATGTCTCAATGAAATGTATGTTTTCAATTTTAAATATGATTATAGTCATTCAACATTAGTGTAATTGAAACCTATATATTTTTTTTCATTTATTATTCTAAAAATAACAACTTTTAATTTAACTGAACTTAAAACAACCCTTACATAAACCCATAATAAATGTAATATTTACCTGTGCCCTGTGAAATATACAGCAATTGAATAAAGTTATCAAACAGTCTGCACTGCATAAATTATAAATTAAATATAGGTTAATCCTTATTAAAGCTACAAAAGTTCTTTAGTCCAGAGCAGTGAGTATTTCTCTGTTATCTTTGTTCTTTGATTAACATTAATGACAGACAGCATTAGTGGTTGCTGCCACTTTAAGACCAGACACTTCTGCTCATGACGCGGATATCACTCACAACTCTTTACGTTCATTTAAGACTGCTCTTATGAGGATATTCGACAAAACTGACAGTTTGACATAATTGTATATGTTATTAGTTTAAGCGCGAAAGAGAACTCTATTCTGGTGCGCACAAAACTGGCGTGAGTTTTTCTGTGCGTCGTGTGTGACAGACAGGAAATTCACAGGCAGCGTGTTCTCTTTTGTCTTGTCACGATTAAATGGTTTAAAAGCATTTGCATGTATAAGAGTGGGATCATATAATGTAAAGCTAGCCTATGTGTGCTGCGTTAATTGCGTTAAATATTTTTACGTGTTAAACTGAAAAAAATAATCGCATGCGTTAATCTGTTAATGTTGACAGCACATGTGTGTGTGTATATATATATATATATATATATGTGTGTGTGTGTATGTGTGTGTGTGTGTATATATATATATATATATATATATATATATATATATATATATACGGGTTATTTCAGAGCTTTCAGATGCATGCCCACTACAAGCATATCAAATTAAGCATGTCTCTTTTCCTGTAAGCAGTGACCGAAGGGGGCGACCTGGAGACCGCTACGAGAGCATGGTGAGGATAAATGAACATCTGCATGTGAATTTGTGTTTTTGGAACATTTATATTGAGACTCATCACTTGATTGTCGTCTATCATTGTGAAGGAAAGGCTTTTTCATGTCATTAATGGGCACTTTCAGAAAAAAAGTGTAATGACTTATTCTTTCTCTCTGAAGTGACAGTGTAATAGATGCATATGTGAAGCTCTTATGCCTAGTGCACTGGTTTGGCCTGCTGTTGCTTGGCAACAGATTTTTGAATCACTTGTTGCCTTGGTTACCAAGGAGCAGTTAAATACGTAGGTGAAAGCCATCACACTCACCAATGAACTTTGTGCGACACTGCTCTGAGTGAGTTGAGTGCTCTGGAAGATGGCAAGCCTGTCGTTGGTCATATAAAGGGATCAAGCTGAATTCTGCTGTACAAACTGATAGTTTAGACTCTAATTGGATGTGGTACATAACATTCGAAGCTGCTGTAATTAGCCAATATACTCAGCTGGACCATTTGCAAAAAAACGCATCCAGGTCTTGTTTCTATAATATCAATTTATCAGTGATCCATCAATCGTTTAATATCAACGATGTAATAAATTCTATAGAATAGTTGTTTATTTTAATAACGACAATATATTCTATGTTGCAATCAAAAAAGAAGACCGTTTTAGAACTATTAAGGATTTTGGCACTCTGGAATCCTGATACCATAATACTTATTCCTTCCATTTTCATTGTTCAGTGGGCTCACTATTGTAATACAGAAATTGTTGTACAATGAATAAAATATTGTGAAATTTTTTGAATGAGATTACAGTTATGAAAATTAGGGTAAATATCCTTAATTGTCATGAAAATGTTACAATGCAATATAAATCAGTTTTAATTATTTATTGATCATTAGTATCTGTCATATTGCTGTTGCCACAGTTTTTTTTTAAAGCAATAGACATTATTCACAGCAGCGCCATCTTTGATTTTTAATGGGAATGAAAGCGTGGCTGTGAGGGACAGACATATGCATCTCTTCAATGGGCTGTACTGTTTTTTTTTATGTGTTTTTGGATTATTCTGCTCATGAAACTCTGGAAACTCCAAGAAATTTCAGTTGACAAAAAAATTCGGACAATATAAGCTGTGGAAAATTAAGTAATCTAGGAGCTTTATACAGCTTTTTACAGCGAATGCCATTGGAAAAACAGCTAGCCTCTCCCTCACAGCCTCACTATCATACCTGTCATGGCGCTGCTCTGAATAAGGTCTATAGGCCCCTTGAACCCAAGCCTTACAAGCAGTGGTAAGGAGTGTTAGGTGTGTGAAGCAGTGACCTAAAAACCTTTAAGCGGGGTAAAATCACTGTATTGCATGGCCTCGAGTGGTTTATTGCTTTAATTTTAAATGTATGTGTCAGATTGGGAGCTTGAAAAATGAGTTATCCATGTAGAATGTGCTTTGAGTGTATGCTTGTGCTCTTTGAATTGACTCCATGTTTTTTTTTTTTTCATCGTTGTACACAGAGTGGAGGTGGATATGGTGAGTGTTTTTCAGCTACACACACACACACACACTAGCTCAAGGTTAACTCCAGTCAAACGGAGCACTGCTTTCCTCTTGATAGCATAGTGTTTCCTGCTTTTCTCTCTTTATCCTTCACTGTCGTAGCTCTGATATCTTGATCACCTTTTCCATCTTCTTTTCTTTTCTTGTTTCACCTGAAGACAATAATTCTTCTTGGGAGCCCTTCCAATCTGGTGAGTGTGTCAGATACTGTGATAATGGAATATGAATTATATATTTTAATTATGCTTGCATAAGAGTGTGAATGAGAGGCGGACATATAACTATAAAATGGCTGAATCACAGTAAGATTTTTTGTGTCATCAGGTGGTCGAGGTTCTTACAGCGACATTGGTGGGCCTGTTATTACAACACAAGTGACCATCCCTAAAGATGTGAGTGTAAAATGTGCATATTTATTAACCATATTATATATAAGGTTATTGTAGTTTGTGCTTTCATACTATTTTAAAAGGAAATTTCTTCGATTTTAAATTTTAGATAGATTTTTGTTTTTGTGGCTTTTTGCGTTTTATTTGGTGGTGCACCTAAATGAGTGGAAATACAAGAGAGAAAAACAAGCGGGTGGGAAATGACGCGAGTCTGATTTGCCCACATCTAAGCACAAGTGCCATTTTAGTATTATTTATATACTGTTTATTATATATTGTTATATTATACATTTAATCTTATTTATTTATACATTTGCTTATACATTTGTTTATTTATATATATATATATATATATATATATATATATATATATATATATAACTTTTTTTACTCTGTTTGTTTTCTGTTATTTTTGTGTTAAAATATGCAGATGTTAATGCATACTGCTAAACTAACACACAACAGCATAGTTTGGTTTTATTATTAATTTTGTTCAATTAGAAGTTTCTTTGTCAGCGTTCTCCCACTACTGAATCTTCAGTGCTATTGCAGATGAAACTAAATTTACCTAAGCTCAGAATGCAAAGAAGACAGTATGCCACTTTGAAATGGCAAGAAACTTCTTTCTACTGATTTCTCCTTGTTGGCTGCATGCAAAACAGACGCACAACTCAGCCAATGCAGTCCAATTCACAACATGTTCAGTTCATCACAGCTACTTATCAAAAAACACCAGTTTACAATCATTAATCAGGTATAATGACAGAAAAAAAGGTGTCATGTTATTCCAACACACATTTCATGCTTTAAAGGGGAGCGCACGAGCGCACAAGCCTACTGTATGTATATGTGCAGTACATAATCGCATATAACCATTAATTACAAATAAAGACGAAAATCATTTTTAATGCTTTTTCTTCACTTTCTGATACAATCAAGTAGTATCAAATTTGTACTACGGCTGTCACTTTTGTGAAAAAATCCTGTTCGATTTTTGAGACATAAATGTTCATTGAATCAATTGTAAAATCGATTTTCTATGTCTAAAGACGTTTCCATTTTCAACGCCAAATATAGGCAATCCACAGACAACTAACAGGCATTAGGACGAATGTAAAGAGGGCGCTTACAAGTCTGCAATATTTCTGATGATTTATTTGCGTGAAGTTTTGTGCACAATGACAAACAGGAGTGCAACATTCTCAAAAAACAATAAGCAGAGTGGACTGCCATATCATCAATGAAAAACATTTCTGCTGGCTTCAACATGGCTGTGTTTACAATTAGAAATGTCAAACAAATTTTGCCTACGTAGGCGATTGTAGCCCATGAAAAGTAGTTGTAAATAAAACTTAAAATTCACTGAAGGACTAGCCTACATTGAACGTGAAGTTCGTGTAGGATAAACATGCCCCCTCATAGTTGTAGTGCTGCTGTGATATGGGAACTTACGATCGCACAGTTTGCATACCACTTTGTCCTTCATCGTTTGATCTACAGTCCAAAACCCGAAGTGCTTCCATATCTAACTCCTCAAGTTATTAGGGGTTATCACTCGTCTGTCATGTCGCACAGGTTGATCGCCGTTGTCCTCATTTTTTTTTTTTTTGTCAAAACACCAGCAGCAGCCGATTGAAACTATAGACGTGTAAAATTGGTGGGGATTTTCTTTTTGGCTTTCGCAACGCCTACTGCACTTTAAGAATTCTTTATTTTCTTTTTTTGCCTTTTTTTTTTTTTTTTTTAATTAGTTTAAAATTAATAGCGTACATATTTGGTTAAAATCGATTCCCTATTTTCGTTTTAGAAACTTTTGTTGGTTGGTCCGATAAATTGTGCAATCGATTTTCGAACGTAAAGTGACAGCCCTAATTTGTACAGTTGAAAAGTTGTTCAAATAAAGGAATATTTCCAGCCCAGTTGATTATTGAAAAAACTCTTAAATGAAACATCATCAAAGTTTGAGTGCAATAATCAGATGGCAGTATATTGTAGACAAAATGGGAGATTAATCATAATGAACATGTTGCAACAATAAAAAAACTCAAATTAAAACAGTGCATTACAACTAGAGATGCACCGATTGATCGGCTGATGATCGGAATTGGCCGATTTTCACGTGATCGGCCATGACCGGGGCGGTCAGTCTGACATATTCCGATTTTATGCCGGTCAAATGCATTCGGGCGCTGCATGATTATCATCGCACAACATCAGTATCACATGTGCACAAGGAACGCACATGTAGGAAACCTCATGAATTACGGCCGTTTCACACCGCAAGCGTGAGCAGCGCGTTTTTTTTTTTCTTCTTCTTTCGGCGTGCATGTTAATCAATGAGTGCATTCACAGGAGCAGGAGCAGCACGTGATCAACGGTGAAGTGGGACTTTTAGCGCCGAGTCTATTTTTGCTGCGCTGCTCACGCTCAATTAAAGTGAAAGCACACTTTTGATGGACAAAATAAATGTGATTTCACCCACAAAAAGTGCCCAAAATGCACAGAATTTGCATGTCTGGTGTGTTTTAGTAAGAACTGGAGTAGGCTATGTCAGAAAAGAAAATGAAGATTCAAAAATATTTATAGAAAATTTAGCCATTTCAACTTTTTATTATTTCCCAATCCACGAGCTTACCTCTCTGCACCATGTACGACATGTGGCAGAGAGAGAAGAAACAGACTATCTGGTGACAAAGCAGAAATGCTTCTGTTTGCGAAGAAAAACTTGCTATTGATGTACAAGTGATTGCAATAGGCCTGTGTGTGTGTTTTGAGAAATATCTTTATACTGCAAGGCTATATATTATTTTATTGCCATTACCTGTTTTCTTACAGATGTTTAGTGTGCTAAATAATCACATTTTTTTAGTTGGATATTGGATGTGAAAAGAAGGAAACAGTTCTTCCATAACACTGCACTTTAGATGTGTGTGACTTTCCCACATCAATGGAAACGTGTGTGCGGGGGGATGGCGATGCATCGTCCATCGGCCCAACCCTAGTCAGCATGAAATCAAAATTGATATATAAAACCACATCAATTAAGAAGAGTAAAAGAGGGTTCTTTTACTCTTCTTAATTGATCTGGTCTTATCATCATGATATAAAAGAAGATATTTCTTCTCACTGAGATGTATCACAATATAGTTATTTTTGCTGGAAATAAGGTTGCTACAAAACCAAAATTTTAGATGCCATTGAATTTTCACAATTCTCAATACCAATTTTCGAAATTCACAGCAGTTATACAATTAAACTACAATTATAAACTAAAAGCGTCTGCTCTGTGTGACTTTCCCACATCAGGAGTATATAGTTCAATGCCAAATGTAAAATGTTCTATTAAAGAAAAGATAGAAAATAAATATTTGTGTGTGCTGTAAAGTGGTTTGAAAAAAAGAAATCGGAATCGGCTAAAATCGGTATCGGCAGCTCAAACTCAATGAAAAATCGGAAATCGGAATCGGCCTAGAAAATTGTAATCAGTGCATTTCTAATTACAACTATTCGTGCAGGTCCTCATTCATCTCATGACTGTGGCGAATCTGGCAGCCCTGACAATTTGATCGCTCTGATAATGGTGCACATTAAAATGAAAGAGACCCATACATGCTGGGGTATCACATAAGACTACATATTACATTTATTATCAAATTCAACTAAGTTTTATTTTCTTGGCAAAATTGGTTATCATCCATTAACAATGCAGGTAGAAATTCGATTCCGCTACTATTTGGAGCCGGATGTGATGACATGGGGATGGTGATAAAGGTCTATACCCAGCCCTAATTCACACCCAAAATACTGCCTTTGAAAAATAACTATTCATTTTTTTTTTGTTTCAGTTGTTGGCAGATATGCATTTAATTTAATTTAACTCAAATATTTCAAATCAATTGTTTTAGCATACCATAATAACCCTGAATCGTACTTACTAAAGCTTTGCTTAACTCTTGTTCTAGCTGGCCGGCTCCATCATTGGGAAAGGCGGACAGAGGATCAAGCAGATTCGTCATGAGTCGGGAGCATCTATCAAAATAGATGAGCCTCTGGAGGGCTCAGAGGACCGGATTATTACCATCACAGGCACACAGGACCAGATTCAGAATGCCCAGTATCTACTACAGAACAGGCAAGTCTATCACCTATTCCATCACTTTACCACAACCCCATCCTGACACCTAACCATCATGTGTCCTGACTAGGTGCGACAGGTTTCCAGCAACTTTTCTGTGCTCAGAAAAATGCTGTACTGAATCATAGCCAATCAGAATTGGATTTTGCACCAATTAGATTTCAGTGTGGGTTCTGATTCCACTTAACAATTCCACTTCTTTAATGATTTCATATAATGATCCTTATAGATCTGCTTTTTTTCTGGACAGAAAAAAAAATATTTTCATCTGCTTTGTATTGTCATACCTGGTTTGAACACAGTTACACAAATCCTTGTTTCCTTAAGTAAACTAAGTCTTGTATTTTGTTAGGGTGAAAATGGGGGGCTTTCGCACCGGAGGAACATTTTCATAGTTCCTATATCTATTGGTGGAGGTACCTGCTTTTTGGCATGTTCGCACTGCAGGAACTAGGAACTATTTTAGTTATAGGAACGGCTTTTGGGGGGACTAAAGTAGCTCCTACATCAGAGTAGAGTCTAACCCAGCACAATCGGAACTACCGATGAAGTAACTGTACGTTGATTGGCCGAACGCATGCCATACGAAACACTTTTAAAAAAAAGCTGTGTGAACAGTTTACGTATACTTATTTCACAAAATAACTCCATGAACATGGAAAACAGCGATAGATGGACTGACGGCGAAGTCTGGGCACTTCTCAACCTTTATGGTGAGAAAATCCAATGCGACTTTGAAGGGACCAAGCAAAACGTGATTATGTATTTCAGCTCACTTAGCGACATTGGGCATTAACCACACGGAAAACGCTATAATACTATAATACCGTTTACTTTCTTTGTTTAACTTTGTTCTATCTAATAACATATTCGATAGGACTGTTGAACAGATCGTAAACTAATGAAGACGGAGAATCAGAGGACTGTGTGCTCGGGTTCTGGCTTTCTCAGGGGCGTCAAAGTCTGCCGAGCCATCAAAATACAAGTCCTGCATAACAACCAGAGTGGCAGGACGTTGTGACGGCTTACGTCACTTCGGAGTTCCTACTGGCGGTGCGATTGCATCCAGGAAAATGGCCCTAGGGGGCTATTTAGTTCTCGGGGGACTGCCCTGATGGCTAGATCCTGTAACTGAGTTCCTATAACTCTCTGGTGTGAAAGCCCCTATAGAGGTGCTGAAATGCTAATCCAAATTGCCTGTCTCTTTTTGCTTTTGTATGTGGAACTAAATTGTATTTTCAATAGTTCTACACACTTGCTTCATATACATTTGACTGCTGTTTCATGCACTTCTCTTTGCCTGACCTTTCACATTTTTTTCCTTTTGTGAAATGTGTACAAAAGGGTTTGTTTTATTAGTTTCATTTGGGATAGAATCCAAACATTATTTACAGAGGGGCAAATGAGTGGGACCCAGGAGAGTGGAGTAAACGCTGGCTTGCTTCTGTGTGGAAGACTTGTGATTTTGTTGTTGTTAGTTAGATGAAGTGACAACAAATCACAGTCTGCCCTACAGCACAGGCCCAGCATCATCTGCCCCTACCCTCAAACACATTTCATGCACCCTAACTGAAGAGGCCTGCCAGTTTAACCTACTCTGACTAACATCTGTACTCTCATCTGACCATGTCTTTGCTGGTTTATACTCTGTCTGAAATCAAGGTGTTTTTAAGTCTTTCTGCGGTTTGGTGATTCAGCATGGACGTAAACCAGCCTTTCTACTGTTACATGCTAGCTTTCTACTGTAACTGCTTTCTAATGCAAAACTGGCTCCTGTCTGTAACATGCAATGGTGTTCTCATGCAAATGAAACTTTTATTATTCACTCTTATTGCATGGGTAATAAGTCATTTTGTTAAATATAAAGTCAGCATGAAATCAAAATTGATATATAAAACCACATCAATTAAGAAGAGTAAAAGAGGGTTCTTTTACTCTTCTTAATTGATCTGGTCTTATCATGATATAAAAGAAGATATTTCTTCTCACTGAGATGTATCACAATATAGTTATTTTTGCTGGAAATAAGGTTGCTACAAAACCAAAATTTTAGATGCCATTGAATTTTCACAATTCTCAATACCAATTTTCGAAATTCACAGCAGTTATACAATTAAACTACAATTATAAACTAAAAGCGTCTGCTCTGCTCCATAAAGAGCTGCAGAGTCAAGATTTTACTTATGACTTGAAGAGAATGAGGAGAGATGACTGACAAGACGATTTGCGGAGGTTTTGGTGCACAATATATCCTGAGCGTCATTGACCTATTGATCAAAAGTGATTTCAATACCCCGCATATTGATAGCAGCTCCCTGATGCCCGCAAATTATATACAACATCTCGTCAACACTAGTTGGCTAAAAGAGCCAGTTGGACCAGTTGATTTTTAAGCCCGGGACACACCAAGTCGATGTCAAAAGAACTAGCGGCAACGATTGCTGACTTGTGTTTGACTCCTCGTCGGCTGCGTCTCGGCCAAAACGATGCGCTTGAACACACTGCAAGGACGAAAGGCGACTGTCAACTAGCATGTGTGTTCTGCGCCTGCGTGCAAGTAAATATCTGTCTATATCAGCATCTTTATTCCAGTCGGTCCATGTTATGAAAATATTCGTTCATTTGAATGCTAAGGTACGATTATGTAAAATTATAACCGCCTTCTGTCTGTACCGTCTTGACTTCTTTGCTCACAATTGGGCAACTCGTAAATGTACAATTTAGCGACATATATGGCATCATGTTTACGCTTGACCACATATCAGTTGTCACTGAGAAATGATCAACGTCTTTCAAGTCCCCTATTATGCCGTCCTTCACTGACAGATACTTTTCATGGATCGCTGTTTGAGAGAAGTACTTTCGGTCAGGAAGGGAACGTTTGAACGCTGGCATCTCAACAGTATGGAATGGCACCATTTCTTCAACCACATAGCGAGTCACACTGTCAGTAAGTGCTCTCCACCGATTGCTGTCACTTTGGTACTTCGCTTCTCTCGCAAAGGCCTCGGAGAGAAAAAGTGCGGTGATGACCTCAACACCGCGGTAGGAATCTCATTATTGCGGTAATGCAGTTATCGTCACGGCCCTAGGTAAAACAGCTAAATGGCAGTCAAGTCAAATTTATATGCCATAGTGCTTGCACGTTAAGGCCACTAAAATATCAAAACAAAAACTAGTCATCCGTACTAATCAACTAGTCAATCCCTACCTAATTTGAGTTAAAGAAGTCAAATATATATATAAAAAATCCTGTTTCACTCGGAAATAAGAAAAGTATGAAAATGTTTCATGTTGATTTAAATACCTGTTGCTTGCTACTATGAGTAAACCTTAAAGACGCTAATAGAGTCAGGAAACAACCTTAAAATGCTCTCATAAGTAAATCATCTGGTTTATAATACACTTTGCAGGAAATCGTATTAAACATGTTGATGTACTCACTGTATTTACTTTTTATATAATACAGTTTTTGTATTGTTTATTGTAACCGTGTTCTCCGATTATAAATCACTTGGCCGCTGGCTGAACTGTCCCAGCACTATGAGGTTTTGTCTCTGTTTTCATCCGTGTGTTTTCCTCTTTCAGCGTGAAGCAGTACTCTGGTCGGTTCTTCTAGAGGGTGGAGATCGAAGCCAAACTGCCATACCCATTCACTTCAACTTGTTTTCAGAACCTACATTCCTCTGCTTCTTGGGTAGATGTGCTCCCTGCCAGTTCTCCTAACAATATTTTTTAAACAACATATTTGAGGGAAAAGTTTTCTCAAAAGCAAGTGGATCCTCTTATTTCTTTAACATATTCTTTCTGCACGTGATTTTTCCATTATTGATTGTACTGTTTTGTAAGTAGAGGGAGCCCATCTGTGATGTCCGCTGTTGGCCTTACCGGAGCTGCATGCTTAGTCTGTGCAACATGCAGAATGTAATTTTATGTTGTTTTTTTATTTCTTATTTTTCTTTTTTTTTGCCAATGAATTTATTGTCCCATTATCTTGTTTTCTTGATGAGACTTTTTGGGGGAAGTGTAAATATTAAATTCAGTTCTTTAAAGTTTTAATATCAGTACCGTTTTATTTAAAGGATGAACATCTATTTTGATTTGAAAAATGAAGGTATTCAGGATGGGAAAAGGATTCATTCCTGAGGTTTTTTTTTTTTTTTTTGTGGTAGTTTTCTCAACCCGATTTTCAGATTCGAAAAACTTCAAGAGATGGATTGACCGTTTCTACTCCATTGACATTGGGATCCGTTAAATCTTGCTGGCGCTTTTGTACGTCTGTTTGTAAGCATTTTTACCATTTTAGATGGATCTTTCTAGACTTCTTTCTCTCCACGGTTTGGGGGAGGGGGGGGGAATAAAAGCTTCTCTGTAAAACAATTGTGGCAGGTCTCTTCCATGATCTCATATCTCTTTCTTTCTCATTGTCCCCTCTGGTGTCTTTGTAGAATGTGCTGCAAATCTAAAAAAATTAAATCTGTGCCACCTTTTACTAAAACATGACTTGTTGGGTGTGTGTTTGTGTCTTGATTGTAGTGCTTTTCCAATGAATTTCCATTCAAAGGGACAGATGCAATTCAAATGTGCAGTGCATTATAGGAATCTAGTAACAATGGTTATTTTAATGATAATAATACTTGTACTTGTAATTAGATTATATATTACATTTTAAAATGGGCTACTCCTAATCACACTACAGTTACATTTCTATTGATTAAATGATTACGTTATTTTCACAATGGCAGTAAATTATTCATAATTCATTGATTCTGATTCTTTGTTATATTTTACATTTCCCTTTATATAAGTCTACTGCTTATATTCATTCAGAAGGTCTTTCAGGTTTGTTGAATTGCACACAGACCAGCCACTAGTCATGAGCCTATACAGAAAACTGAGACCCACACAGCACTTCATCACTAGATTTACAGAAATCATTTCACTTTTTAAGAAGTGTTTTCCCAATATTGCATATCTAATCAGCTCCTGACAAACAAACATTATTTGAATGATGAATTAGTGAGCCATTTAACCTTGTATTACTGTCTCTGGAAGGCTTGTCTTTCAAACACATTAAAATGTACCAATTCATGTAATTTCATATTTACATGCAATGCAGGGATTCTCCAGCTTTTTTGTCTGCTGAACCTCTTTGCCCAAATATATTTACTTGAAGTAAGCCCTTAGATTTTAAGTTAATAAGTTAGGTCAGTAGTTAATAATAAAATGAAGTTCATGGTTCTCTGATATTAATGGTCACATGACATGCTGGTAAACAAATAGGCTTTTTTTTTTAATTAAATGTTTTATTTTGTTTGTTTTTATTTAAACAAAAATATTGATTTAAATGTTTATGATTTAATATAGCTTTTAGTTAAACTCACGAACCCCAGTCTGGGAAACCATGATGAAATGTAATATTTAATGCACTTCATGTTGTTGTTGATAAAGAATGGAATATATTTTCTCTCTGTATCTTTATAACAATATGGTACGATATTATCCTGTTCAAATCAATGTGATAAACGAGTTAGGTCAAAAGTAATCAAAAAGTAGTCCGAATTAATACATTACCTAAAATACGTAATCTGGATTACATTATTAACTACAATTTTTGTAACTGCAATCAGTTTACAAATTAAACATTAAATGAAATGAAATAAAATTATATATATATAGTCACGTCAAGTCACATTTATTTATATAGCACTTTTTACAATACAGATTGTTTCAAAGCAGCTTTACAGTGATAACAGGAAAATAATGCAAAAAAGTTTGTTTCAAGAAGAAAATAGCCTCACTGTCCACTTTAAGTAAGTTCAGTGATTTTTCATTTTTGTTGTAAAAAAGTTATTAATTTAGTTCATTTATATAGCCGCTCTGTAAAAACATGATGTCATCGTCCAGTTCAGTTCTCATATAATGGTGTCAATGCTGGCAGATCAATATTATTTTTGAATATGAAATTAAATGTTAAATTTAATGTCCCCAACTAAGCAAGCCAAAAGCCAATGGCAACAAAGGTGACAGTGGCAAGGAACCAAAACTCCATCAGGTGAAAGAATGGAGGAAAAAACCCAGGCTCAGTCGGGGGAACAGTTCTACTCTGACCAACGGACGAACAGTGTATGATTATGATTTAGGCAGCATTACAGTGCAGAAGTCAGATTGGATTGGAACAATCAGAATAATACAGTCAAACCAAAAATTATTCAGACACCAAATATAATTTTGTAAATTTTTTTTACTAGTGGGTGCAGGACACTAGTTCATTTATGTAAGTGAGGATATCAAAATAAAGTAAACTGACGTATTATACCTGAAAATTCTTCATACAGTGGACTACCAGTAAAATTTATAAAAAACTTATTCAGACACTTTGACCTGTCCATGTTTTGCTTAAGTGTTTTTTTTTTATATTGCTAATGCGACCTTTTTACACCACAGACTGAACAAAATTAGGCATTGCTTGGTAATTGGTTGACCTAAATTGGTATTATCTAATTGTGTACTTAAATTTAACAGCTATTAAACCTAATTCATTTGTGAGACAGTCTAACAGAAGGATGGACAAAACCAGTGAAATATCAACTGATTTGATAACTCTGAGTTCTTGTCATATTTTATTACCATTTTCTAAACTATAGCGACTAAACTGTGAAGATTTGTTGAAAGTAAGTATTAGTAATTGTTTGAACTTTTTTTCTAATATAATTTTAGGTCAAGAAATTAATTTAGGTCAAGAAAATAATTTCCCAACACTAAAGAAATGTATACGGGATTTCTTTAGAAACGTCCTATATAATTGGGAACCATTAAATCTAAAACTCACGATGAGGCCCAATAAGACACTAGATTACTTCAGGTCAAGTTCTTAAATCATATTATTCTATGGAATGTTGTGTTTATCAGAACACTTGTATTGAAAAGACAGTAAAAGGAAAACATGTGACTGTAAGGAAGTGTTACAATCATGTAACTATATAATCAGTCAAAATAAACCCTGAGAGGGGTGATGAGGACAGATGAGAAAATGATTTATTTTGAAACTGTGATGGCTAAAATCCTGAAATATTTTAATTAAATTACTTTTGTTCAACAAATTATGTTTGTAATAATTTAGCTCCTGTAGGACAAATGTCTCCTATCTATTTTTTGTGTTATTTTGGAATAATGTAAGAAAGGATTACTTACAAAGTATGGGTTCCTAAATTCTAATATAATTTCATTAAACAATGTATTAAGATTGGTCCAGGGTTTCACATTTTCTGTTTCAAAATTCCAAAACTTTTCCAGACTCAAATTTCCAAACCTTGTGGATTTTTCAGACCATATTTTACATAAATGGGTCATACATTTTCAGCATTATGTTTGGTATATAGTACAGTCATCATACTTTTTTTTAATGGGTTTTCTTGAAGTAATAAAATGCACTTACATGATGAGAAGAAACCTCAAACAATTTATAACCTGCACATATTCACCTCTGACACATCAGTTTGATATTGTAATCATTGTTTGAAGTTGCACGATCACCAAACAGCAAAGTAAGTCTGATTTAGATGATCATTTGCTCCTTTATCTGTTGCATTCAAATAAACATTATTTTAGTGAAGTTCAAAAGAGATTAGCTTATGGTAAAGACAAACAGTTTTGCGTAATGAAAATGTGTGCATTGAATCCATTCGGTCGTGTTTGACAATCACTAAATTATCACTAAACATTTGCCATGAAACACTCTGCTTGTAGGCTATAATACATTTATTTTATTTTAGAAATTCCTAATTTTACATAGAGTCTGGAAACAAATATTTTTCCATGCTCTGTTTTCTTTTTTCATACTTTTCCAGACCTGGAAATTACTTAAATCAAATTACATTCTTTTCCACACTTTTCCAAACTGCGTAGGAACCCTGAACAGGGAGTGGATGATGCTGATGCTTTAATGAACATTACAGGCTATTAGCAGACAAGTCCGAATCATTTTAGCGATTCGGTTGGTTCGGACGGTTCATTTTATTGAGTCGATTTCAAACATTGATTCATTTGAGTCAAACCAGAATGAGTCCCTCTGATCATTTTACTCGTTACTTTTGTAGCAAAATAAATGTTAAGGAAGGCTTAATATTGCTGTTTGTGCTTGTTCGTTTACATATTTAAAAAACACAAACTATCACCCGCTGTACGGTTTACTAACAAAGTTATTTACGGTCTACTTTTTCCACAAATGCGTGCTAATCGGTTCGTTCAAAACATTAAGAGTCGGTTCAAAAGAATGATTCGTTCGCGAATCATACATCCCTATTGCATTATGGAAGATTCGAGAGTCAAAATCGAGCCTATTCAGACTGGGGTTTAAATCAACAGGCGTGAAGAACTCAATGGACTAAATTACACAATCGCTTCAAACGCACGGATCCTGTCCGATGAACGAGAGTGTTGTAGCGTTCACAACGTTTGGAAACGGCATTCCAGGGAATTGTCGGCCATATTCAGCGATACCACGCCCGGTGTGAAGACTTTTACACGGGTGCAACACCATTCATGCAAATAATCCCCACCACAAGTTCATGGACAGCTTTTAACACAGTCTAAAGAGGAACTATCACTGTATTGAAGAAAGACATTCAATACTGAACACTTAATATAAAAAACAACGTGCAATGGAGGTGTTAATTCCAAAGGATCTGTTGCTTTTGTGAATGATATAAAACAGCTCAAACCGCTTCAGGATTTCAGTCATTGACACATTTTAAATGTGGTTTGGATTCTCTCCTAAACGCGCTACTCTTTCTCTTGCCTCGTCTGAACGATTGCATTTGAGTTGGGACTGATGTTCTTTCAATGGAATTGCTGAAAAGCTCGTAATTGTGAATTGTTGGGGAGAATCATGACGCTGGACTCCATCATGGCGTGCTGCCTCAGCGAGGAGGCGAAAGAAGCGCGGCGGATCAACGATGAGATCGAGCGACAACTCCGCCGTGACAAGAAAGACGCTCGGCGCGAGCTCAAACTGCTCCTGCTGGGTACGGGCCGGTGCTTTCGTGCGACTCTACCAAAACTTGTTGCGTGCATGTGTCAAGGCGTAACAAATGCAAATAGTTTTATTTTTAAACTGGCATCTGAAAATAAAAAGCATTCATTCAAATACGTTTCTAAGGTAACTGATTCAGTGTCTTCAACCACTGCACATCTTTTTTAGAGGAAGGTAAAGATCCGCTATATTTGGAATCTTATAAGCTCGACAGGTGAGACAACTGTTGCAGGTGCGGTGGGATTTGATTGACTCTTAACATACTTGTGCTTTAGTGCTTGTAAACAAAATGTGAAATCGATGCATCAACTAGGCTAATTGTTCTTTTGATTCGATTCCTTTTTTGGTCACTCTAGTCGATTCGCAAACAATGTATAATAGCTATAGCCTATATAGGCCTATTATTATCATTATTATAAGACAATTATTTTAAAGGTCCTTTAAGATTAATTCCTGAATTCGAGTGATAGAGAGAGATTTTTTTTTGTCCTTCTATTTTTCTCTGCTGGAAAATTCAATTTAACAACTCTATATATATTTTTTTTACTTAGTTGGTCTTTAGTAGGTGTAAGTTCATCTTGGACTAGAAAGAGACCATCTACCAGTTATCATCTTAAAAGGATATAAATCTTTGTCATCATTTACCCTCATGTTGTTCCAAACCTGTATGATTCTTTCTTCTGTTAAACACAAAAGAAGATATTTTAAAGAATGTTGGTAACCAGAGAGTTGGCGGCACCCATTGAATTCCATAGTATTTTTTTTACAGGTTTGGATAAGCTTTTGGAGGGTTGAGTAATTGATTAATGAAAAAAATTACATTTTTGTGTGAACTATCCTCTAAGTGATCAAGCTGGTTTTGGGAACATGATTGATGGTCATCCAGCTAGAAACAAGCTACCATGTTCCAAAACTAGCTACAATATTTAACCTTATTGAAAACAGGCTCATTTACATACCTTAATTGATTACTTAATGATGTAACTGATTATTTAACTGTACAAACACAAAAGTCTGCACATGACTGCGCACATACGCATTAAAACGCACATGCCTATAGACTACCTGCCGTTACCGTTTTCACATATTCACGTTTTTGAAGTTTACACAAAGGCTTTCGCACCGGACGAACCTTTTCATAGTTCCTAGAACTATTGGTGTAAGTCCCTGGATTTTGGCGCGTTTGCACCGCAGGAACTAGGAACTATTTAGGAGGAACTAATTTAACTTCTTCAGAGTAGGGTCTAATGGTGCGTTCAAGTCCTCCTGGGAAGTTCGTACTTACGAGGTGGGAAGCCGTGTTTATGACGGCATGTGCGTTCAAATCACTTTCGTGGGAGTAAGATGGGGGTGTACTTTCTCTTATTTAATTACACAAAAATAGAGCAAGTTTCTTAAACTCTAGTTCTAGAAAATGAAGAACAAAGAAATCTGAATCAAGCGTGCTTTGGTTTTTTTATGTTTTTATTTATGAAGCCACTGCAAACTTTTTCGTTACATATTACAATATATTATATTATAATGCCATCATATTCTGTGCAGGCAAATACCTTCGCTGTAAATAGAAAAGTCTAGCAATATCACTGCTAAATACCTTTAAAGGGATAGTCATCCAAAAATGAAAATTCTGTCAGTAATTACTCACCTTCATGTTGTTCCAACCCCGTAAGACCTTTGTTCATCTTCGGAACACGAATTAAGATATTTTTGATTAAATCTGAGAGCTGGATCACTCCTCCATAGGCTTCTAAGGGATTGAAACTTGCCAGCCCCGAAAAGTCATTAAAGACATCGTTAAAATAGTCCAAGTGACTACAGTGGCTCAATCCTAAATTTATCAAGCGACGAGAATACTTTTTGTGCTCAATTCAAACAAAAATAACGACTTTATTTCAACTATTAATCTCCTTCTGTGTGGGCCTCTAGTGTGTGATTTTTTTTTTTTTTTTATGTGTGTGATTTTTACAACAGAAATGAATCAATTAAAAACTTACTTAAGCTAGACAATGACTTTCCTCTAGATCTGCTGTACAGCCAAAACAATCTTTGTGGCATTCATTTCCTGTTATCACTGTAAAGCTGCTTTGAAACAATCTGTATTGTAAAAATCTCTGATATAAATGAAGGTGACTCGACTTGACATAGACTTCATCAGAACATATTTGGAGTGATGATTCAAGAAAATCTGTGTATCGCTTTCATTTATGGGAAAGAACCATTCGAACAAACCTGTTTGTTGAATTTACTGGATTTTTCCACTACTAACACTTTACTTTTCACATGTTTTTCACAACTTTCAGGAACTGGAGAGAGTGGGAAAAGCACCTTCATTAAACAGATGAGAATCATACATGGCTCAGGCTATTCAGAAGAGGACAGGAGAAGCTTTACCAAGCTGGTCTACCAAAACATCTTCACATCTTTGCAGTCCATGATACGAGCAATGGAAACTCTCCAGATCCTTTACAAATATGAACATAATAAGGTATAAAAATTTGTCGTATCCATTTGCGCTTTCTTTTGTGATGTGTCTGTGGATTTGTTATGCATTCATTACCTTGACATGGTCACAGGTCAACTTTTAAAGGGTGAGCCAAGGCTTTCATAGTGAAGGAATGTACATTATATAGTGCTGTGAATGTTACAGATTGGCATTTTTTTGCGTCTTCTATAGATATGACCAGGGCTTGACATTAACACCTTCCAACCCGCCAAATGAGTGTGTATTTCAGCTGTGGCGTGTAAACAGTCACTCCTACTAGCCACTTTGGCGGGTTGAATTTTGTATAATATAAATTTATATCGTAGTCTTTTAAAAAGGCATCTGAAATAAACTAAGTGCAATCTAGTGTTAAGTGTTATTTTTCAATACATATCGATACTGAGATATCTGAAACTCTTCCGCAGGATACACAATACAATGTGCGTTCTCGCTCTCTCATCTTTCCAACACAAACCCTTTAGTCACTCATTTCATTTGCTCCGGATGAATATTGTTGGTGTTACAGGGCTTGAATGTTGCCATGGGATTGCTCGTATTGGGCATAATTTTACTCATTCCCTTTTGTGCTCACACCCAAAGTGCGCGCACACAAGACAAGTATATTGGCTATATAAAACAGTATAATGGGTCCGTGAGTCAGGTCTTAGTGACAGCAGCCTAATATACCGGCCGCCAAATTATGAGATAATATTAAAAATATCTATATGGCAGTTTTTCCCTATGGTATCAATGTCAAAATTGTCAGTGAAATGGCCGGTGAAAATGCTGAGTGGCTAGTAACTATGGAAAACCACTAGCCACAGTGACTGGTGAGCAAAAAAGTTAATGTCAAGCCCTGGATATGAAAATATTATAGTGAATTGGGGAAAATTTTAAAATTGCATTTCCTGCATGAGAGTCATGGCTTAATGTGTCAGAGCAATTGTGCTGCTTGCCATTGCTCCAAATGCATTTATGTGTATATAAAACTACACACTGAAGTTCAAGTTGATTAGGTGCCACTCAAATAACTTTGCCATGAAGTAGGTCAAACACTGAGTCAAATACCCTGAGAGAGATACAATCACTTTGGCTAATCATGTTGCCCAGGCTTAACACAATTACCCCTCCAAGCTATGAAATTAATTATACCATTTTACTGCCTTGCAGAAATGTGCCGTCTTGCTTTTTTCCATTTGTAGATACCCCCAAAGGCAAACCCATTTTCCATTGTGCGTAGCTGAAATATTATGGAACACAGCCTCAATCAAGTTCCGTCTTATTGGGTCAGGTGAAGCGAGAACTTTAGACAAATAGTACTTTAACAAATTTGAGTCTCAAGTAAAACGGGTCAATAAAGTTGTAACCAGGTTACTTATAAGTGGGCTAAGACATGATGTTTAGTGTTGTGTCCCGTTGGCTGAAGCATCAGCTTCTTATCACTGTTTTAAATGCATTGCTTTGTTTTTAAATGTTTTTTTTTTCTCCACACAGGCCAATGCAAACATTGTCAGAGAAGTAGATGTAGAGAAGGTCTTCATGTTGGTCAACCCCTATGTAGATGCCATCAAGAGTTTATGGAATGACCCAGGAATTCAGGAGTGCTATGACCGGAGGAGAGAATACCAGCTCTCGGATTCCACAAAATAGTGAGTGCTTTTTACCTTCCATAGGAAAGAAGAATCACAATGAGACCTCTCTAATTTCTCAGTTGTTTCCATTGCTGAGTATTTTCTCCTTAAAACTGCAGTCTCAAAAAGATGGTTTGAAATCGCTGGTGTTTTTGACGCCACAAACTACCTTGTAAATAATGAGTCAACGTGTGGATCTCTGAGCTGGTGCGAGTGAGTGTTTGGGGCCAATTTGCATATATTTATAGAACCACGTATACTAAATGAGAGGTTGAGGTTGAAGGTTGAAGAGTTACATTCAGCTATTTTAAGGCATGTCGATTTTTTTCGAAGGAAAAAACGTTTAAAAGTTTTAAGGGATAAAATTATTGGTTACAGGGGGACTCTCTGATAAATATTTATTTAAATATTTAGTAATCTGACAAACAGTGAGTAAAGTGCAGAATGATGATGTAACTAATATGCTAAACCAACATGTATACCATCTAAAATGATCTGTACGTTTTATATTCCAATCTACACAAACAATTGTTTTAAAAAACAGTGTTTTATCACTATAGTTAAAATTTTTTATATACACTACCGTTCAAAAGTTTGGGGTCGGTAAGATTTTTAATGTTTATAAAAGAAGTCTCTTCTGCTCACCAAGGCTGCATTTATTTGATTAAAAATACAAAACAAACCCAGTAATATTGTGAAATATTATTTCAATGTAAAACAGCTGTTTTCTATGTGAATATATAGTAAAGTGTAATTTATTCCTGTGATCATAGCTGAATTTTCAGCATCATTACTCCAGTCTTCAGTGTCACATGATCCTTCAGAAATCATTCTAATATGATTATTTGATGCTCAAGAAACATTTATGATTATCATCAATGTTGAAAACTGTTGTGCTGCTTCATATTTTTGTGCAAACCGTGATTCATTTTTTTCAGGATTCTTTGAAAGTTCAAGAGAAAAGCATTTAATTAAAAAAGAAATATTTAGCATTATTATAAATGTCTTTACTGTCACTTTTGATCAATTTAATGCGTCCTTTCTGAAGAAAAGTATTAATTTCTTTAAAAAAAAAAAAATTCGTATTGACCCCAAACTTTTGAGCGGTAGTGTATATTTTTAAATAAATGTATTATTTTAAAATTTAATTATTCAAAATGTTCTTAAAAATAATTGGAGAAAATTGAAATATGTTACTGAGAATGGGGAATGTGCTTAATTAGCTTAAATATTTTTACAGTGCGAAACATTCCTTTATCCAGAATATATTACATATAATACTTTTTGTTGTTGTTTGAGGTAAAATGCAACTTGGACATATTCTTATATTGCAGTAGAAAACATAGAGATGCCTCAGAACTGTAAAATGTTCACTGTTTGTATACAGTTACCTAAATTCACTAGATCGCATCGCCAACCCTTCCTACGTTCCCACCCAGCAAGATGTGCTCAGGGTGAGAGTGCCCACAACAGGCATCATTGAATACCCCTTCGACCTACACAGTGTCATATTCAGGTAAGTCTTCTCTTTACAGTTACTCTTCTAGTCAGGTGTTCATCTAGTACTGCACTGATATAAAAATACAGCCCAGTGCTCAGATGCATGCATGTTCCCAAACTGCTCCCAAAGCGTGTGACCTTTTAACCTCATGACCCCTCCTTCTCATCAGGATGGTGGATGTAGGGGGACAGCGGTCAGAAAGACGGAAGTGGATCCACTGCTTTGAAAACGTCACCTCCATCATGTTCCTGGTAGCACTCAGTGAATATGACCAAGTTCTGGTAGAGTCTGACAATGAGGTAAACAAAGTACCAGTAGAGGGAGTCAAAGCTGTTAGTCGCCACTTAAATGCTGGCAGAACACACTATTTTGTGTGATGGATTTTTATTTTATTTTTTTCAGCACAGATGTTTAATTGATAATATAAGGTTTAGTGACATAATCTAATGTCATCTTTTTTGCGTCTTTAACTTTTATATTAAACAAATCCATACAGTGTTTTTATACATTCTTTTTTTTTTGGCAGTGGCAATAGATGCTATTTACACTGTGTAAATACTACACTAAGTGAAAATAGCATAGTGTAAATAGCAGCTATCGCTATTTGTACTTATTTTCTTTGCGATAGATGCTATTTACACCAAGTACAAATAACGATAGCCGCTGTTTACACAGTGTAAATATAATCTATTGCTATTTAAACAAAGTGAAAATAACCGCATTTCTCAGTAATCTGCTATTTACACTAAGTAAAAATAGTGATAGATTTTATTTACACTACGTAAAAATAGCAGTATTTTCGTGGGCAATAAGTGTAAATAGTAGTTAGATGATATTTATACTTATAAATAGTGGAAGATACTATTTGCACTTCAGTGTTGTTGTACATTAAACTGTATGCAATAATAACATAGTTTTAATGATTATATATATATTAAAATTATCAAATGGATGCCGCCTTATTGGGACAATAAAGCTAACCCTAACCGATAAACACTTTATTATTAAACACACTTTTTACACTTATTTTTTAAATATTTTATACATTTTTTATTAAAAATAAATGCCTTTTGGCTATGACATGTGATGGGAAAAGGGAGTAAAGCGAATTTGGCAAAAGGCGGATTTGAACCTCTGGTCAATTTGCATCTAAAAATGCTTTTTTCAGGGGTCAAGGACAGGGCCGGCACTATGATGGGGCAAAAAGGGGCATTGTCCCCTCATATCTGATGTGTGCCCTCTCAGTTTCAGTTCATTTCCCCACCAACTCCCAAACGTGATTTGATTTTTACCCTTTGACACATACGATTACACTGGTGTGATTAGAACGTTCAGTGCGTCACTGCTAAATTCAAACATGGATTTAGAGACTGATGTGTTCAGTGCTACAGTGTTTTGAACCACATAATGTTTGTTTTAGGTTTCAAACATTTAAATGAAGTACTATAAAAAAAGACATTTATAGTTTATCAAATACAAATTCCATACACTGATGTCTATGGAAGCTGCGATAATAATCCTTTCAATTATAATTTGATTGTGTTATATTCTTTTCAGATAGGCCTACAAATTGTGTAGGAAATTATAAAGTTTAATCTATTCTTCTTCCAGTTCACCATCCACTTCTATGCATTTCGGGAGAAATGGATGAATTTACATGATGTAGGCTAAATGCGACAGATCCGATTCTCTGAATTGTGGTGCAAACTAACATGGTGGCCATCGCGCGTTATAGATCAACTAGCATGATCATTATAAAGATGTTTAAATGACAAAACACATTCACTTCCACATATTTGACTGTTGGAATATATCATATAGGTCATGAGATAGTTAACAAGTTTGTGAATAAAAAATATAGAGCTCCTAGAATATAGATATAGAATTATATTTTATAATAATATTATATATTATTTCTTAAAAAATAAAAAGTAGTAAAGCTGTTTTGAAACATTACTTACTGTTCTAAATTCAATTTGTGAAAACAGTTACCAACGTGCAGGAGGACATTTGTTGATGTGTGATAAGAAACTTTTTTTTTTTTACATAATAGTTACATACATACATGCCTATCCTGACCATATCATAACTGACGTTGGCTTTCTCCGAGTTCTGGTTGAATGATGTGATCATGTAACCAGTAGAGATTGAATTTTTTTTTTTTTTTTTTAATTTAAATGGCAAGCTGGCAAACTTTAGCAATGCTTGAATGAAAGTACTTTGATTTTTTTTCCTGAAATTGTCAGAAGCAGTGAACTGAATGTTAGTGTTGATTACTGGACTAAAGTAGGACTAAAATAACCACTGAAATGGCCTGTTATGTTATTTCTCCCCACAGAATCGAATGGAGGAAAGCAAAGCATTGTTTAGGACGATAATAACATACCCCTGGTTCCAGAATTCATCAGTTATTCTCTTTCTGAACAAGAAAGACATTTTGGAGGAGAAAATAATGTTTTCACATCTTGTAGATTACTTTCCTGAATATGATGGTAAGTCTAAAAATACTTTGTTGTTTTGTTGACTCTATTTTCTGAGAAACGAATGGTCTTAATAATCAGTTTATTTACCTTTGTAAGTTTATGATCCATTATGTAGGTTTTCATGAGTCTTTCTGTGGTGCTAATACTATTGCTCATACTTTAAAGCCTTGTTCAGACTGTCAGTCCAAATGTTTGTGCATATCCAATTGGAATCTGATCATAAGTAGGAATGGCAAAAAAAATCACAAAAAATCCAATTTTTACAAATCTGTTTCAAGCTACATATGGTATAACATACATATGTATAGCAACATATGTGGGTTGAAATCCTATTCAAATCTCATATCTGGAAATCCATTGCTCTTCTCTTTTCTGCATGTATGTCACTTTATCACGCCACGTAAAACAAAGACACGGCAGACGTTGTTCCAGAAAGAAGGTTGTGTTGTATTGTTGGCAATGTGCAGGTCATGCAGAAAACTATAATATAATGGAGGCATCTCTGTGGTCCAGTAATGGGATGTCTTCGCTTCTTTAACTGTGAGGCAGCATGGAATAAAGACACTTCCATTTCTATCGCTGCTTCATTAGTAGTCCAGCACTGCAGCTACACATTGTCAAAATCTAATACAACTTTGCAACCCCCCCCCCCCATGTTGTTTTTGGCATAGTCCTACCAACGCAACGTCATTGCCATGGAAGAGAGAGAGAGAGAGAGAGAGAGAGAGAGAGAGAGAGCAATGGGACACACAAATCAGATCAGGGCTGCATTTCCCAAAAGCATCGTAAGCCTAAGTTAATCGTAGAACAATTGCCACCAATGGTCTCTATGAACAACTTAGGCTTATGATGCTTTTGGGAAACGCAGCCCTGAACAGTTACGATACACTAGTGATGGGAGAAACAAAGCCTTTCAAAGCTGTGAATCAATTGAATCAAGTGCTTCGCAAAATTATTCACTGGTGACGCCTGCTGGTCAAAAATGTAAATACAACAAAAACTCAGGCCAAACATTAATCATAACACAAATTTCAAATGTTTTATTGAAAGTGAAATCTATCAGATGGAATTAACTAATCATCTAAGATTAAATATCAACTGTCTGTTTAATGTGTTTTATCAATTTTTTTGTTTGTTCCATGGATGGCTCAGCTAAACAGGCCAATAAGAAATTAACTAGTATTATTCATTTTAATTATACTAATGTCTCATTAAAATGTCTACACATGTATGAAATTGATCAGAGATCAGGTAAAAACTGCAGTTTCTACACTTTCATAATCCACGAGATCATCGCCCCCCTCCCCACCGGTTAACCATTTAAATTTGAAAATGTTTTGAAACAGTTATGACGTAACAAAGCCTCGTTTACTGAAATCACTTGACTTTGGCAATTTGATACATGCTCCAAAGTGAAAGATTCGTAAAGGTTTCGAAGCTTCATGAAGCAGTGTTTCGAAAGCGCCCATCACTACGATACACAATCCGAATCCAATCGGATACACAAATTATCAGATTAGGACTGACGGTGTGAAGGTGGTCCAAGTTAGAGGTTATTTTAACCTCTTAAGTTAACCAAGATTTGTTTTCCTCTGCAAGGAGCCCAGAGAGATGCTCAAGCCGCACGGGAATTCATCCTGAAGATGTTTGTCGACCTGAATCCAGACGGCGAAAAAATCATTTATTCTCATTTCACCTGCGCCACTGACACAGAAAACATCAGATTCGTGTTTGCAGCTGTCAAGGACACCATCTTGCAGCTCACACTGAAGGAATACAATCTAGTCTGAACAACGGGCAGTTACGGTTTTGTCATTTTTCTGGCCTGGTTAAAGGACTCATCAGTCTGCCGCTAGAGCCTGCTGTGAGCCAATAAAGTCTACTTTAATTGTATGAGCAGTCGGTTGTCCCCGTTTCTGTGCCATGAAATTGGACATACAAGTTATTTCTATCTAAGAACCGTAAAACAAGCTGCTCACGACTTTGTCATTATTTATTTGCACCTCGCAGCTACTTCACAGAATTCAACTTGAATGTTATTATTCCATTTTAATGAAAAATGTTGTTATTGAACTTTTTATTACAGATTAAATGATTTCCTCTTGTTTATTCTGTAGCAGGTTCTTTTTGGTTTAAGTTTTACCCGTTGAGCAATTTGCTATAAATGTTATGTAGATTTCTCCATCTTGGACATATTAAGTATTATGTGGGGCAAGTGGTCATTAAGGCAATGAAAAGTACTTATTTGGATTTGTAACACGGTAGTTTCTTTTTAAGAGTTAGAGCAAGCTTAGTAGATAAGGGTCTTTTCTACCTTTCACGGCACATGCATCGGTAAAGAATAGACAACGGCTAGATTACATTAAAATTTAAATTAAAAGTGCCAAAGTTCATCTAATGTGGTAGTTGTATGTATTGCCAAACTAATAATCATTCCACAGGCAATAAGTTGTACTTGCCAGTATCATTTATTGTTATACCATACCAGCTCTTTGTACTTTCTCATTGCGCTTTTCAGAAAAGATGATGACATACTGTTCATGGTCTCATCCATTAAGTTCATCAGTGTTCCATAACAAAGCTTGACCGATGTGCTAAGAGAGACGATTCCTGTGCAGTCATCCTTATCTTAAACTACAAATGTGCCATTCAGATTTTCTGTAGCACTTGCATACATTTTGAAGTGTGTGTGAGAGAGATAAATTACCCAACAAGTGTTCTCAGTGAGCCAATGATGCTCTTACTGGTATTGTATTGACTTTACAGTGTGGTTAGTGTGGTGTAATCAAGCTTAGGTCAATATGTGCAGTTGTTTTTAAAGACAATGCGGATTTGTAAAGAGTATCATGTAATTAGATGCTTGTTAAACAAATGAATGTTTTGTGTTCAGCCAAGAGTAAAGGACCAAATTGCTGTTGTGATCCTCTGAAGAATTTTTTTGTTTGTTTTTTGGAGTGAAGTGACAAGTGTGTGTTTTGCATAGTATGAACATTGCTGAATTTGGGTTTATCACTGGACAGTTTTCTGCTTCAAAATTTAGAGAGAACTGTATGTTTGCTGAAAATGTATCAAAAAGTATAAAACCCCATAGACACTTAAGCCACTTAAAATTGCTTAAATGTAATTGCATTAAAAAAAATATCAAACCAAGTGGCATTTATTTGAAAGAACAAAGTCTTTACCTTTATTCCATACCTATCTGTCAGTTCAAGAAGTTGATGATTTTGCTGCTCAGTGTTAAAAACAGGTCACAGAAAAGGCTTGCTGGAATGAGACATAGCTGTTCTCTGCTCAGATTATTGCAATATCTTAATAATAATAATAATAATAATAAATTTTATTTATAACGCACTTTACATCAATTCAATGACCTCAAAGTGCTACAATGCAGAACAGAATAAAAACAGAAACATTAGAGTAATACTATTAGCCATAAAAGGCTTTTCTAAAAAGATGGGTTTTAAGGCCTTTTTTAAAAGAGTCCACAGACTGTGGGGCCCTTAGATGGACAGGGAGAGCATTCCAGAGACTGGGAGCAACCGAACAGAAGGCGCGGTCACCCATAGTACGAAGCCTTGTCCTCAAAGGCTGGAGGAGGTTGGCCTGTCCAGAGCGGAGATGACGTGATGAGGAAAGGGGAGTGATGAGTTGTTTGAGATAAAGGGGGGCAGTGCCATGGAGGCACTGGTGAGACAGAAGGGAAACTTTGAACTCAATCCTGTACTGGACAGGAAGCCAATGGAGCGATTTGAGGATGGGAGTAATGTGGTGATACTTCCGCACACCCATCAGGATCCTAGCCGCACAGTTCTGAACGTACTGCAGCTGCTTGATGTTCTTGCTTGGGATCCCGATGAGGAGTGCGTTGCAATAGTCCAGCCTGGAGGAAACAAAGGCGTGGACAAGTTTTTCGGCATCGGGGAAAGTGAGCATTGGGCGGAGTTTTGCAATGTTCCTGAGATGAAAGAAGGAGGTTTTACAAAGATATTTAATCTGGGCCTCAAAGGTCAAGTGAGGGTCCATTCTGACACCAAGGTTTGTGACTGAGGATGAGAGGTGGATGTCATGACCAGAGAAGGTGATGCTGGTGATGGTGGATGACCGAGTCTGGTGCGGAGTGCCAACAAGAATGGCTTCCGTTTTTGAGCTGTTGAGTTGTAGAAAGTTAGCGGCCATCCACGACTTTATCTCCTCCAGGCAGGTGGAAAGTGTGGAAGGGGCTGCAGAGGGGTTTGGGTTTGTTTTGATGTAAATTTGGGTGTCATCAGCGTAGCAATGGAAAGATATTCCATGCCGGCTGATGACATGACCAAGGGGGAGCATGTACAGCGTGAAGAGGGTGGGGCCAAGGACTGATCCTTGAGGGACACCACAAATGACAGAGTGTGTGTCCGATTTAGCAGCACCCAGGGCTACATACTCAGTTCTGTCCGTGAGATATGATGTAAACCAGGCCAGAGCAATATCAGAGAGTCCAATGGAGGAGTGGAGGCGGTGTAAAAGAATATGGTGGTCCACAGTATCAAATGCTGCGGTGAGATCGAGAAGGATGCTTCTGATGGAAATTTCAGGAGACATTGGACTAAATCAAATACATATAAGTTTAACAGTTTAATAAGTTGGACTAGACTGGACCTACAACTTAGGCTATTTCATAGCATGTTTTTGTTCATACTTCCTCATTCCATCCCAAAACTTTACATAAATGTGCTGTGACACAAGACCCCTTACACTCTTAAGTATACAGCCTGTTCCCACAGCAGAAGTTTACATTTCACAAAGAATGTATTATTTTATTGTTCTTTACAAAACCATCTTCTGCTATATAAAAACCCATATGCTATGATGATCTGAAGAACATGTAGTTCAGGAGTTAGACAAGGCACCCCCTTTGACAACTTCAACAGCCACAAATATTTATTACTAGCCATGAAATTGTATTTTGCATATTTTTTCTATTAAAATAGATTTTTGTCTTTATGACAATAATGTGTTTTTCTGCATATTTGTGGCAAACAGCACAGGTCATTGTCTCACTCTTGTAGCATCATAGATGAGCCAGCCTGTTTCTATCAGAAAACGTGATGACTTTATTTCTCATATTTTCATTTGGGTAATGTAGTGGAATATTCCAAATATGTGTCACATAGCATGGAATTCTGTGCTATATTAACAAACTTCTTTTATGCAAAATAAATAAATATAAAATCAAGTTTTGGATTTATTTATCTTTTCAAACATAGTTTTACTTCATATAGGATATAAACGTTTTCCTAATGGATGGGTAACTACGGTATGGATTCCCCCTCATTGGTTGTGGACAATAATGTTTTGGTTACTAATATAACATTTACATTTAATAATTTAACAGTGCTTTTATCCAAAGCGACTTACAAAGGAGGAGATCAACAGAAGCAGTGGTCCTCAAACTTTTTTGGTCGTGCCCTCCTTTAAACCTTTAAAAAAAACAGTTGTTTTTTTTAACCTAAGTTCAAACTTGTCTCCTAATCTGGCCATCTGAAAAGTGCCTAAAACCTCTCTAGAACCAGTCAGCAAACAAGTTTTGATAATTGGAATTTTGATGCTACAAGTTCCTTGTACAGCATGCAACATGATCTCCAGTGTTAGTCTTGGGCGGACAAGGTGCATGAGAAGAAAAATAAAAGTATTTACTAACCCTCATATTGACTGACTTTATTTTGTGGAACATAAAAAAGATATTTTGAGAAATGTCCCTTTTTTTTGTCTAAACAATGGAAGTCAATTGGCACCAAAACTGTTTGGTTACTAACATTCTTCAGGACATCTTATTTTGTGTTACGCAGAAGATACACTGTAAAAAAAAAAAAAAAAATTCAGAAGATTAGAAACATCCAAAAACTTGAATCAACCAGCTTCAAGTGGACGCTGTCTCCTTCCACCTTGAAAGTGCATGTGGCTGCCATAGCGACACATCACGATGCAGTCGTCACGAATATGTCATTAGGGAAGCACAACCTGATAAGCAGGTTCCTTAGAGGCGCCAGGAGGTTAAATCCTCCTATTACCTTATTCCCTCTTGGGATCTCTCTGTAGTTTTGCAGGGCCCTTGAAGTCAGTAGAGCCAAGTTCCCTTTCTTTGAAGACTGCCTTCCTGACCGCGTTCACTTCCATCAAGAGGGTTGGGGGACCTGCAGGCATTCTCTCTCAGCAAAACGTCTCATGTAATCCTGAGACCTCGGCCCATGCCCAGGCCCAGTACTTGTGATGTATGTGTTGCATGTTGAAATGAATGACTTTCCAAGCATGCATAATTTGATGGGTTTGTTTAATCTTGCACACTGCTTACATTACAGAAGCAACTATAAAAATAAAATGCACTAGTTTGCCTGCCCATTCAGGTTTAAAGGTTAATAGTAAACTAACTTGGCTTGCTGTCCTTGGAGGAGGCTTGAACCCGAGGCTCGGCTTGAGCTCCGAGTTAAAACCCCCCAAAAAGTATTGCAAAGACAGCAAGCTGGGCAATGAAGCATGAATGGTTTGGCGATATAGGTATTGGTTGAAAAGACTTAAGAAATTAAGCACCCAAACCCCCCCCCCCCCCCAAAGATGAGTAGAATATTTTCACTGAATATTTCTCGCTATGGAGAAATATAGGGTGGCTCGTGGAGTGAATCTCTTGTGGAAGCTAAGAGAACACGAAGGGGCCCCTGCGGGGAGCAGGGGTAGAAATCACTGATGTATTTGTGAAAAGAATGGAGGTTATTGGGAATGAGAAATCATTGCTGTGCTTGGTAGAAATGTAATTTTGTTTGAAAGTTGGTGCGAAATCGCTGTTGCGGCAGCAAGGGGAAAAAAATATTCTGAAAACTGGCATTGGAGTGGTAACTGGTGTGAGATGATTGGCCAACATCACTACTGCGGTAGTGAGAAAAAGAAGTTTACTCTGAAGCTGGTGTGAGACCAGTGGCCAACATCACTACTGCGGTAGTGAGGAAATGAAATTTACTCTGAAGCCCGTGTGAGACCAGTGGCCAACATCACTAACTGCGGTAGTGAGAGAAATGTACTCTGAAAGCTGACATGAGAGCGGTGGCCGAAATCACTACTGCGGCAGTGAGAAACGAAGTTTAGTCTGAAAGCTGGTGTGAGACCAGTGGCCAACATCACTACTGCAGCAGTGAGAAAATGAAATTTACTCTGAAGCTGGTATGAGACCAGTGGCTAACATCACTACTGCGATAGTGAGAGAAATGTAGTCTGAAAGCTGACGTGAGAGCAGTGGTCAAAATCACTACTACGGCAGTGAGAAACGAAGTTTACTCTGAAAACTGGTGCTAAACCAGTAGCTGAAATCACTACTGTGGTAGTGAGAGAAATGTATTTTGATGAGGGGTGAAAGCACTGCAGCGGCAGTGAGACATGAAAGTTTGACTGGAGAACCTGAAGGGAAACCCACGATAGGTGGGCTCGCAGCACTTGATCGGAGATATAGGGTGAAGCAGGAAATTTCTGCAATTGCGTAGGTGAGGAGAGCAGGTGGAATTTATTTATTCATGAAAAACGTGCGCAGCAACTAGATTGCTGAGTGGGCAATTGATGAGCTTGTCTGTGTCACATGTTTGAAAAGATGTCTTTTTGGAAAGCATTTTGGAACCCATGTTTTTTAAAAGAGATGGGAGAACTATTGAAGAGGGAATCGGCAGGAGATACAATTTTGGAACTTGGTAAACTGAAAATAAGGAAACAGACTGGTTAGGTTGGAGGGGTGTGGGTAAATTATCAATGAACATCGAATGGTTGCTCATTAACAAATCCGTTTTGCTATGCTTAATATAAAAGCGGATAGTATCCCTGTATAGCACTTGAAGATTGGAGAAAGACAAAATGGACCTGCGGATCAAATTTTGTAATTGCAAGTTGATTCTAAGCATCTGAGAAATCGGAAGAATGTGAGGATGAATAGAGCGTTGATTGTTCTGTTGGTGTTTTCTGTCACTAGACTTCCTGAACGGAGGAGAAATAATCAGGTGCTTAATACTTCACGAGGAATACTTTGAGAGGAAGATTTACTTGGATGTCAGGTCCACCTAGAGAGGCACTGTGGTGCGTGATGTTAAGTAACGCGGTTTAATACGAAAAGCATAACACGAAACGTTACACGAAAAGCCTGTGCATGTTTCTGTAATGTGCTGTTTTTGTAGGCTATAAACAGTTCAAAAGAGGAAATCACAAATTATTATTATTAGTCACATTCCTTTTGGATTGTTTTCCTTGAATCATGTTTATTTATTGCGCAAGCAATTGTGACGTTAGCGTGAAAATATTCATACGCTGGTTTAAGAAAATCCCTAAATATCGTCTTGTAGGCTTAACACGGAATTAACACGAGAGGCGTTCTCTCTTGCACAGTTTGGAAGTGGCTGGAATGGCAATAAGCGAGTGTATGTCGTAAACTAACAATTTGTAGAGATCTGTCGAAAGGCAGCCATAACAATTAACAGATTTGTACAGATTGGGACACCCTATGGCCTCACGGACTTAGCGGACACGCGCACGCGGCAGTCATTGTAAGTCCACAAGACCGAAAGTGCATATGAAGTGTGCCATTTTGGACAGGGCCTTTTCAGGGCCTTGTTCTATGCGTTCTACGCACTTAGAAAGGAGTTAATACCCTGCAATCTGCAATTTCACCAGTAGATGACACTACACAAATGCATATTGTAGATTATAGAGTGAAGTTTTTGTAGGTTTCATCAAAATGGTTCCCTGTGAATAAGCAACTGCTGAAATCTAAAATTACAATAAAATGATGGTAATTATTATTATTTAAAAGATCTTGAAGTCAACCACAACAACAACAACATACAATAATAACAGAAAAAAATTAAATGACAGAAACATTTTTGCCCAAAAATTTTGGAGCATTTCTTTGCCTCCTCCTCCATATTTTTTTCCCTTTTGAGTCTGACCTTTTCAGCACCACCTTTCCCTTTTCTTTTTTGCCTTTCCATCATTTAGACTCACTTACACACTGCCTACCTTAGACTTCTAAAACGTGAAAAGAGGTGTTCGATGGCTTTACTAGTGTTCTTTTAACAATAGCCTACAAACAATACAAACAACTAAAACAAACTTTAAATATATAGGGGGAGAGTGGGGGCGGTTGCAACACTTTTTACATTTCCTTCAGTTTCTCAGCGACTGTTTGTATTAGAAAGACAATATATATATATATTAAACCCATATATGTCACCTACCTGCCCATACTGTTGCAACATGTGTACATATGATAATATGAAAGTAATTTGTACTTAAATGGACCCTGAAAAATGTTGCAACTGTCCCCATATATGGGGATAGTTGCAACAGTACTGAGGGGCAGTTGCAACAGTCATTTAGATGTAATAAAACTCATACTTCGGCATCATTTTTCAAATCTTTTTTTAGTTTACAGGTGCTGGTCATATAATTAGAATATCATCAAAAAGTTGATTTCAGTAATTCCATTGAAAAAGTGAAATTTGGATATTATATTCATTCATTACACACATACTGATATATGCCAAGTTAATTTTGATGATTATAACTGACAACTAATGAAAACCCCAAAATCAGTATCTCAGAAAATTAGAATATTGTGAAAAGGTTCAATATTGAAGACACCTGGTGCCACACTCTAATCAGCTAATTAACTCAAAACACCTGCAAAGGCTATTAAATGGTCTCTCAGTCTAGTTCTATAGGCTATACAATCATGGGGAAGACTAGTCAGCAGTCTTCCCCATGAATGTGTAGCCTATAGAACTAGAGTATTAGCTGACAGCTGTCCAAAAGACGACCATTGACATCTTGCACAAGGAAGGCAAGACACAAAAGGTCATTGCTAAAAAGGCTGGCTGATCACAGAGCTCTGTGTCCAAGCACATTAATAGAGAGGCGAAGGAAAGGAAAAGATGTGGTAGAAAAAAGTGTACAAGCAATAGGGATAACTGCACCCTGGAGAGGATTGTGAAACAAAACCCATTCAAAAATGTGGGGGAGATTTACAAAGAGTGGACTGCAGCTGGAGTCAGTGCTTCAAGAACCACCACGCACAGACGTATGCAAGACATGGGTTTCAGCTGTCGCATTCCTTGTGTCAAGCCACTCTTGAACAAGACACAGCATCAGAAGCGTCTCGCCTGGGCTAAAGACAAAAAGGACTGGACTGCTGCTGAGTGGTCCAAAGTTATGTTCTCTGATGAAAGTAAATTTTGCATTTCCTTTGGAAATCAAGGTCCCAGATTCTGGAGGAAGAGAGGAGAGGCACAGAATCCACATTGCTTGAAGTCCAGTGTAAAGTTTCCACAGTCAGTGATGGTTTGGGGTGCCATGTCATCTGCTGGTGTTGGTCCACTGTGTTTTCTGAGGTCCAAGGTCAACGCAGCCGTCTACCAGGAAGTTTTAGAGCACTTCATGCTTCCTGCTGCTGATCAACTTTATGGAGATGCAGATTTCATTTTCCAACCGGACTTGGCACCTGCACACAGTGCCAAAGCTACCAGTACCTGGTTTAAGGACCATGGTATCCCTGTTCTTAATTGGCCAGCAAACTCGCCTGACCTTAACCCTATAGAAAATCTATGGGGTATTGTGAAGAGGAAGATGTGATACGCCAGACCCAACAATGCAGAAGAGCTGAAGGCCACTATCAGAGCAACCTGGGCTCTCATAACACCTGAGCAGTGCCACAGACTGATCGACTCCATGCCACGCCGCATTGCTGCAGTAATTCAGGCAAAAGGAGCCCCAACTAAGTATTGAGTGCTGTACATGCTCATACTTTTCATGTTCATACTTTTCAGTTGGCCAACATTTCTAAAAATCCTTTTTTTTGTATTGGTCTTAAGTAATATTCTAATTTTCGGAGATACTGAATTTGGGATTTTCATTAGTTGTTTTAATCATCACAATTAAATGAAATATATGAAATATATCAGTCTGTGTGTAATGAATGAATATAATATCCAATATCCAATAAGACACTGGGGTGAGGTCTAACAGTCTCAGGTGAGAACTTAGCTTGCACTGGAAGAACTGCAGAAGAAGCAGATGTCCCAGCTTGCTCTGGAAGAACTGGTGGTGGCGGCCGGTCTGTCACCAAAGATGGTGCAAAGTCACTGTCTTTGAATTTATCCCTCTAAGCCTACACTCTGCTTTAATACCTTCCTCATGCTTAGGCCTACCTCTTTAGTGCTGAGACCATAGAAAAGATCAGCTGCTCTTTTTAGGTATTCTGCCAGGCTATCTTCCTGTTGGACTGAGAAGACCCTTCTCGGGGTCCAGTTACCTGTCCTCATCTCCTCTCCTTGACTTAGTCTCTCTCTCTTTTTAATAAAGCGGTAGAGGGTTGTGTGGCAAATTGAATACTGTTTTGCCACAGACCTCACTGTCCTGCCATCATTGCTCACTCTACAGCAGCAGCTAAGGACAGAATAGGTAGAAGGACAACCCTATCTGTTTTCCTTTTCCTGTCTTGTGGCATACTGAAAAAACAGAACAAAAAAAGTAGGATACACTGAAGCCTAGTTTGACTTTTAAAAAAGCAATTTGCTGAAATACAAAGAGGAGACACTTGGCTATTGAAATATGTTCTTTATCAAACCACTGAATTGCCTTTTATATCAATTTTACCTAATTGTCATTATTATTGTCATGAGGGACAGTTGCAACACAATGTGGGGACAGTCGCAAAAATGCGTTGCAACTGTCCCACCTCCTGGCAGCCATCTTAAAACTAGCAAAGCTAGCCTAACACATTAGCTTGAACACATTGTACCTAAGTCTATTAAGAGCTAAGAAACTACACATTCAAATTATAAAACTATAAAGATCAATACCGTTTAAACAGTATGACAAAAAATCTAGTTGTAAAAAAAGTTACTTTTTTACCTAGAATTTCAGTTCTCCCTTAAGGAGGTTTAACATGTGGCTGTTAACTTCTAGAAAGAAGGAGGGGCATACTGAACATGTGCAGTAGGAGTATCATGACTCTAGCTCATTCCTGATTGGAGAAATCAGCAATGTTGCAACTGCCACACGTTGCAACTGTCCCCACTCTCCCCAATAGGCTATATACTAAATGCCCCAATTAAAAATCTAGGCTATAAACTAAATATGCCTCAAATAAAAATCTTCTGGACGACCTTGTTTTTTTGCTGTCATATTTCATCAGCACCTTGTATTTTGAGCATTGCACATAACCTGTAGAATTTCCATCAGAATCCAGCACCACTCCAAACACTTTCCAGACGTCCGATTTTTGACCCGAGTCATTTGCTTATATTTTCGTCCCGAACCCGCGGTCCTGTCGGGTTTGTCGGGCCGACCCTGCCCGTTGAGAACTTTATCTCATAGGCCGACAGGCTATGCCATTTGGGGAGGGGCTGCTCACTGATCCCCCTATATTTTTGAAAATCCTAGACATGGTTGGACCTGCACTTTGTTGGTGCTTTCTGATTAGCCTGTGTTTCTATTAAAATAAGAGGCTGCTGCGGCCCGCCATACGGGTTGAGCAGAGAGTCTGCACAGTTTGACCAGCGGGCCGCGGCCTGATGGTGTTGCTAAGAACTTGCAATGTAGTACGATAACTATTATCAGACCGGCCCTCACGGGAAAGTCCCGATTGCCACTCCGCTACTGCATGCTTCTCAGAGAAAAGTGCATTGATCTCGCCAATAAGAACAAGTCAAACCCTGAACAAATCAAAATATCGATCGATAACGTGCTTCTTGCCAGTAGTTTTATTAACAATAATCCAAGGGGTGAACGGGAAGACAGACACAGAGAGAGAGATAGAGAGACTTTTGACTTTTAAAAGTCTTTTAAACAAACAACTAGTTTAAAAACAATATTTGCACCACACAGAGAGAAAAAACAAAGAACAAACAAAAAAAAAAAAAAAAAAAAAAATTCACTATTTTACCATCTAAAGTAAACCATAACTCTCCAAACACATTTCTCACCACAAGAGCATTTTTCACACTCCACCTTGCATAAAAAAAATCCAAATTATTTGTCAATTTACAATAGGCATATTCTACAGCAACCCGATACTTTACTAATGATTTAAACATTGCAACCAAATCAATATTTTCCCCCTCATTTTTACATGTGTGGGATTTTAGAATCGCCAACTTTGCCTGCCATAATAGAAAGTTACCAAGAGTGCAGTGCACTGTGCTTTCCATTCTTTCTTCAAGCCCAAAATAAACAGATTTTTTGTAAACATAAACCCAAGTTCAGTGAATATTTTATCCAACAGTTCAAACAAAGGAGTTAATCTAAAACAATAAGAAAAAAGAAGAGAAAAAAGAAAAACAGTATCAAGAACATTACAAAACGAACATGCAGATGAAACCATTGCATTCAATTTTGGCAGAAAACTATTTGTTGCCACAGCAGAATGGAGTATTCTCCATTGGAGATCTCCAGATCTCTTAGGAATAGGGGGTTTATACAAACACCTCCATGATGGAGTTATTTCCATCATGATATTCTGTTGATCATGATATTCTGTTGAAGAAATTGATAAATATTCTCTCCATTTAGTATCAGTACGTCTTTTCAATTGAGCATAAAACAAAAATTTCACACACATTCCATACAACATATTTTTTTCCACATTTTGAAACAATACATCTTTAAATAATAATAACAACAAAGTATTATTTCAATTAATTATTATATTAATTAAGTCATTACAGTAGCTATTCCAGTCTTTAAAAACTTATCAACTACTGTACTTGAAATCGATGAGTTTGTTTTAAAAAGAGGATTAAAGAATAATGGTTCCAAAACACCATAATGCTCACTCTCCTTTCTAGCCTTCTTTATCAATTGCCAAGCTTTGAAAACAGACACATAAAATTTTAAAAGAGAACAACTTACTTTCGAGACAAAAGATTTTTTAATTAAGAACAACTGCTTATCTATTCCAATTCCTCCCATATTTTGTGGAATAGACAAGCTATATGCAATCCAGGGTTTCTTATCTGAACAGTATAGCAATTTCTGTAATGTTTGAAGTCTCATTGTTTTAATTCTTGCTTCTAAATTTATGAGTCCTTGTCCTCCTTCAATCACTGGGAGATATAAAACTCCAGGAGGAAGCCAATGAAAACCATCCCAAATTTTTTTTCACAAAACTTTTTTGAATTGTAACAAGTAGCTCTTCAGGAGGATCCAACACTGTAAACCTGTGCCACAACATCGAGGCTGCCAAGTTATTAACAATTAAACATCTCTCTCTAAAAGATAACATTGGAAGGATCCACTTCCACTTTTGTAGTCTCCCCGTAACTTTACCAACTAGACCTTCCCAATTCTTTTTCATGTAAGGGTCAGTTCCCAAAATATACCCCAAGAATTCTTCTTCCGACGCTCTAATTCTTCTTAATCGGATCTCATCCTCCTCAGGCCTTAAGGTCAGAGATTTTGCTCTCTGCAAGTTGCTTTATCAGCAATGCCATCAAGCCTCTCCAGTCTTCCTCGTCCTCTGAATCCTCTTAAGTCTCAGCACCAACTAGATGTTTGTCATTTTTCCCCTTCGCCCCTGTCTCTTTCCCCCTTGATTGTGTTTTACTCCTCTTCTGCTGATTATTGTCAACAGGTAGGAAGTCGCAAAGCAGCAAGTTTCGGTGTAGGACCCTCGCTTCCCCTTGGCCACGCTCTGGCTTAACCACATACACTGGGCTGTCTTCATACTTCCTTTCTGTCACAACATGCATTTGATCCTCCCTGTATGACCAGAGTTTCCCTAGACCACCTCTTTCTCCACAATTCCTCACCAGTACTCTGCTTCCTGGCTAGAGATCTTCTCTATATACAGGTGAAACTTGAAAAATTTTAGTATCATGCAACAGTTCATGAATTTCAGTAATTCAAATTAAAAGGTGAAACTAATATGTTTAGTATATATAACTATATACATGTGCATAATTATACTTTTCATAGGGCCGACATTTCTGTATTTAAAATCCTTTTTTTTTTATTGATTTCATGTAATATTCTAATTTTCTGAGATTTTGAATTTGGGGTTTTCATAAGCTGTAAGAAACTTTTGCACGATATTCTATTTTTTGTTTCTATTGTTTCTAAATCTATTGTTTAGCTCTCCCCTGCTCTTTTTTATCTGTTCTCAAACATTACATCAATGGGCAGCCTCGGGTGTCTTCCATACAGGAGGTAGTACAGGGCATAACCCGTCACATCACTTTGTGTGCAGTTAAATGCGTGGACAACCTTGTTTAGGGAGCTCTTCCAATCAGCCTTGGCTTGACTCGGCAGACATCTTAGCATTGACAGCAATGTTCTGTTAAATCATTCCACCTGTCCTCCATGTGTGCGAACAACTTGCTTTCAAATTCCCTTCCTTGATCTTGGTGGAGTTTAGTGGGGAACCTTTATCTGAGAACAAAGTCGGCGAAGAACTTTTTTGCTGCTATTTTTGCAGACTTATTTTTGCAGGCGTACGCTTGGGCAAAGCGTGTGAAGTGGTCCATTAATACCAGGATGTATTCATAGTCATCAATGCAGGCCTCCAGATGCAGAAAATCTACTGATACCAGTTCAAAAGGGTCGCCATTATATTGACTAAAGGTGCTCTCGTTATTTTATTTGGACGCTTGCGTTTCAGACAGCTACACACTTTGGTGACATAATGTTCCACATTTACCTACATGCGAGGCAAATAGAACTTGTCCCTGCTCCGAGCACTGGATCTTTTTCTTGGGCTCCTTCAGTTCCTCAGGGGTCACTTTGGTCACTTGAGTTACTCCTTGCTCCTGCTCTGACTCAGAGCAAGTTGTAGCTAGGGTGATTGGGCACATCCAGTGCTCTTTCTCCGGCTTAAAGAGAAGTGCATCCGTGACAGCAGCTATGACTCTTGGACTGGTATCCTGTGAACAGGTCTGCATGTAACTCTCTATGTCTAAAGGCATCCTTGACAGTCCATCAGCATCCCAGTGTACACGGCCTGGTCTATATTTGATAATTAAATTGTATTCAGCCAACTCTGCTATCCATCGGTGGGAAGTGGCATTGAGTTTGGCCGTGGACAAAACATATGTCAGTGGGTTGTTGTCCATATAGACCACAAAGGAGGTTGCGTGATCTAGATATTCACAGAAACGTTCACAAATGGCCTATTTCTTCACCAGGAATTCCAATGTCCCAGAATGCGAATGATAATTCTTCTCTGGAGCTGTTAGGGTCCGTGACCCATAGCCAATGACCACCAGCTTTCTGACTCTGATATAGTATGGGCCCCAGGTCACCTTGTGATGCATCAAAATCATGGTAGCATATGATCTGGGGGTGAAGCAGGAAATTAAAGCTTTAGCGTAAGTTCTGTCTGGAAGACTCAATTGTTATGTCACTTATTACCTTCTCATCTATCCAATCGTGTTCTAATAATCTGAGTTTGCAGATGCTGATGCTTTCATTCATTCGCAGAAACCGACACCGGCGTTTACTCACCCGCGTCTCGATTGCAAACATAACGACACAAAATCATATTGTTGATTTTGATCTCACCATCTCTGGCGGCTGAGCCAGAGTGAGAGCGATCATGTGTAGGCAACCAGCGCGTGGCAGTTATAAAAACAGCAACTTATGAAAGACAAGATGAGAGAACGTCTCGGTTACGTATGTAACCCTTGTTGAGTATTAAAAAATGAGCCAATGGCAAAGAAATGCCATGAGTCTGTGGAATTTGCATAGCGTAGCTCTGCCCCACCTCGTGGGTATATAAGGAAGGACGCTGGCAACATGCAGATATGTTTCCTGCTGAGGAGCCAAGACTGAACTCGGCGTTCCAGCAGGACAGCGGAAGTGGCAGGAAGACGTAATGTCTCCGTTCCCTACTCAGGGAACGAGGGTTACATACTTAACCGAGACGTTCCCTTTCGTAGTCACTACGAGTTATGTCGAGTGATGACGAAATGGGGATACCAGTCTAATCACGCCACCTCTCGGCTGTCTTCCAGTGCCCTGCGTAAGTGTGAGCTCCCTGTCGTGAGACTGGCACGGACGAAGGACTCCAACTTAACACAGGAATACCAAGGTACACTGGGGAGCATATCTCAGTGGAAATATGCAAACCATGCCCGCCCAAAAGGGAAGTCTTAAGAATACACATATGACCCGTGAGCGGGTTGCATACGGAAGAACACTGGAGTGTCCAGCCCGCAGGGTGGAAACTTTCAACTCCAGGGGAGGCAAGGTGGCTTGCCGAGGGAAAGACATATGCTCAAGGAGGCTTACAGTGGAAATACACATGTGGGGGTCACCCAGCGGGGGAACCATGCACATGGAGGCACCTAGCCAACTGCGAAAGCTGCCGGAGACATAAACTTGGCATTGACGTCAATAGTGCTGGAGGAACTCAGGGCTTCTCGGGGAAACTCACCTGAGGAGAATATCGCACGTATCCAGTCCGTGGAGTGGAATGGCGAGCAAGAGAAGACACCTGAGCGGATCCTAGTTACCGGCTAGTTGAAGCGAGCACACGAGAGGACACTGGCTCCACTCGGAGATTATAGAATCTTGCGAATGTGTTAGGTGTCGCCCAGCCTGCAGCTCTGCAGATGTCTGTTAGTGAGGTGGCATGCGCTAGAGCCCAAGAGGAGGCCAGACTCCGAGTGGAGTGGGCCTTCACACCAAGGGGGCACGGCCGATCTTGCTGCTGGTATGCCAAAGCAATGGCGTCCACTATCCAGTGAGACAACCTTTGCTTGGAGAGAGCCTTTCCCTTCAGCTTCCCACCATGACAGACAAAGAGCTGGTTCGAGGTCCTGAAACACTGCGTCCTGTCTACGTAGGCACGGAGGGCGCGTACTGGACAAAGCAGTGGCAAGGCTGGGTCTGCCTCCGAGGGCAGCGCTTGCAGGTTCACCACCTGGTCTCGAAAGGGGGTGGTAGGAACCTTGGGCACATATCCTCGGTGAGAAGAGCACCAGTTGATGAAGAGGTTCCACTTCAACGCATAGGCATGTCTCGTGGACGATGCTCTAGCGCAGTGGTGTCAAACTCAATTCCTGGAGGGCCAGAGCTCTGCACAGTTTTGCTCCAACCCTAATCAAACACACCTGATCCAGCTAATCAAGGTCTTCAGGATTGCTAGAAACTTTCTTGCAGGTGTGAGTTTGAGCTGGTTGGAGCTAAACTGTGCAGAGCTCTGGCCCTCCAGGAATTGAGTTTGACACCACTGCTCTAGCGGAAGTGATGGTAGCCACCACCGCTGGTGGTAGGGTACTCTAACCTACCTCGTCCCATCCAGGAGACACACGTGGAGGTTCCAAAGATCGGGACGAGGGTGCCATAGGGTGCCCCGTCCCTGAGAAAGGAGGTCCTTCCTCAGAGGAATTGGCCAGGGAGGTGCTGTCGCGAGGAGTACAAGTTCGGAGAACCAGGTCCGGATGGGCCAATGAGGCGCAACCAAAATGACCTGCTCCTCGTCCTCCCTGATCTTGCACAGGGTCTGTACGAGAAGGCTCACTGGGGGAAACGCATACTTGTGGAGGCCCCGCGGCCAGCTGTGCGCCAGTGCATCCATGCCGAGCGTGCCCTCGGTCAGGGAATAAAACAGGCTGCAATGGGAAGAGTCGCGGGAGGCAAACAGATCTACCTGAGCGTCCCCGAACTGTTCCCAGATCAGCTGAACCGACTAGGGATGGAGTCGCCATTCGTTTGATCGCACCTTTCACCAGCAAGGTTGCGACTTCCCACAGTGCCACTGACCACAGTGTAGCGGACTCCCCGGAAGCGGGGAGGAGATCGTGCGAAGTGAATCGCATAGCCGAGCCTGATGGTCCTGGCGACCCAGCGGGACAGGTATGGAAGCTGAAGTCAGGTTCCCAAAAAACTGTACCAGTGGAATCATGGGGACCACAGACGTACCATCGGTGAGGCAGTGAAGTGATATGATTGGCCCGGACTGGGGAGGCATAGCGTCCCGGTGTGGGGGCACAGACATAGACCCCGTCTGACAGAAGAGACCAGGGAAGGACGTGCGTTCCACTGGGGTCTAGTGTGACAGGGGTCTGGCGATAGAGGGGGACGCGAGTGGCGAGGCTCGTAAGCGGCGCACACTGTCACCTGGGAACTCTGTGACAGAGGGGGATGAGAGTGGTGAGGCTCATAAGCGGCACAAACTGTCATCCACGCACTCTGGGGGCTCAGAGATGGGGGTGTTAGTTCTGTCTTTAGCCACATAGGGGTGTCGCTTACCGGCCGGCCAGCGGCAGGAGAACAAGAGATTCTCTCCCGGCCTTCCACCAGGGGAAGGAGTGGCCCTGCTAACACCTCCTCGACAGAACTGTAGGCCATCACTGAGCTGTCTGCATCAGGAGTGCCGCTTGGTCTGGTGTGTAGCGGGCTGCGGGGCCTGAACGGACTGGGGCGCCTTCCTGCGACTACCTCCACGGCACGGCCCGGTAAAGGCTGCTGCTGGGGCCGAGAGGGAGGGGCGGGAGTCACAGGAGGTCACCCTCGGTGGCGAACAGACTGAGTGAACTGTGCCGGCGGCTGGGTGGAGGCAGCAGCTGGCCGCCAGGGCAGTATGTGCTTAATAGCCTCAGTCTGTCTCTGTCTCAATTGCACGCTCCCTCAAAACTTGCGACTTCTGTGGCATTGTGCTATATGATAAAACTGCACATTTTAGAGTGGCCTTTTATTGTAGCCAGCCTAAGGCACACCTGTGCAATAATCATGCTGTCTAATCAGCATCTTGATATGCCACACCTGTGAGGTGGATGGATTATCTCGGCAAAAGAGAAGTGCTCACTAACACAGATTTAGACAGTGAACAATATTTGAGAGAAATAGGCCTTTTGTGTACATGGAAAAAGTCTTAGATCTTTGAGTTCAGCTCATGAAAAATGGGGGCAAAAACAAAAGTGTTGCATTTATAATTTTGTTCAGTGTAATACAAAGGCAGTAAATGATACTAAATGATTTACAAAAGTGCTGAAAATGCTCTTACAATTGTTCTACACTATATATATATATTACAAAAAATAATAAAAAAATTATATATAACAAATAAATTACAAAATATATTAAATTTTTTTATAAAAAAAACAAAAAAAACAAACAAATATATATATATATATATATATATATATATATATATATATATATATATATACATACTTTTTTATTATTTATATCATTAAGATCTTTAAATACTTAAAATTAAGTTATACAATAACAGAAAATATAGTATAATCGCTGTAACACACAACTTTTCCTGGCGACTTCTTTAATCCATCGATATGTGTGATAGAAATATTTATGTAATAGGCATTTGAATATTAAATGTTCAGAGAAGGCAGACTAAGGATGCTCAGGTCACAAGTTCACATACTTAGCCAAAAAGTGCTTAACACAGTAGAACTAACAGTTATGTTAGATTATATCATTCAAAACAATCACCATAACAAATCACAGTCAAGAAGACTCGAGTGACATTATATTTACTCAACTGTATGATTTAAATGTTCATGTATCTTTCTATTCAAGGGACTCACTTGGTTTTTGTGGCCAGCGATCTCCCGGGCATGAATAAAACTTAATTCCTACAAAGAGCAACTTGAGAGTAATGTCAGGTATATGCTGCGCAGCTGAGAAATAGACTCTACGCTCAAAAGTCAACAACAGAATATCAATGTGTATATCTAGTATCTTGTCGGGACGCCGTCACCTTACTTCAGGTAAGTATCATACTAAGGATTAATAAGATTAAGATTTAGTGGTTATTTAAAAAAATATTTAAAAAATTATTTACATTTACATTTAGTCATTTAGCAGACGCTTTTATCCAAAGCAACTTACATTTGAGGATTAAACCAAGCGAGTCATCGTGGAGAGGCAAAAACAACGCAAGAAGTGCTCAGAATACAAAGTTCAATCATTGCTCAGAGTAGCATAAACCAGACAAGCGAAGATCTTTTTTTTTTTCTTTTTTTTTTTCCTTATGTTAAGTGCTCACGGAAGAGATGAGTTTTCAGTTGTCTTTTGAATGCTGTCAGGGATTCTGCATTCCGGACGAGGGTGGGTAGATCATTCCACCAGCATGGAACCGTGAATGAGAATGTTCTGGAGAGTGATTTTGTGCCTCGCTGTGATGGTACCACAAGCCGTTGCTCCTTGATCGATCGTAGGCTTCTGGTAGGGATGTAGACCCGTAGGAGCGAGTGAAAGTAGGAGGGAGCTGAGCCAGTGGTCAATCTGTAAGCAAGTGTCAGCGCCTTGAACTTGATTTGAGCACCGAGTGGTAGCCAATGCAGGGAGATGAACAGCGGAGTGACGTGGGCCCTTTTGGGCTCGTTGAAGACAAGACGAGCAGCAGCATTCTGGATCATTTGTAAGGGTTTCGTTGCACATGATGGAAGTCCAGCTAGAAGAGCATTGCAGTAATCAAGCCTAGAAATAACCAGGGCCTGGACAAGAAGTTGTGTTGCATGCTCAGTCAGGAAAGGAATTCAGTTCAGTCAGGAATTTAAGCGGTACATGCTTAATCCATGCCGATCCAGCTAGACGAAGGGTGCATGTCCGATCTCTGATTTTGGACATTTGGAACAGCAAAGGTCAGACGAATTACCAAGCCTGCTCAGGCTTCGTTCATCTGCGCTTTACAAAAATTATCCTATAGCGGTTGCTAACGTCCTTTGGGTTCAAAGTGGTGGCAAAACATCCAGTATATGTTGAATGTGCTAACGAAGCTCAGTTGCATCACTAAGGCAGATCTTCTTGTCAGACGATCATGCTATTCCTGAGACATTTATCTGGAAATCAGTGGTCTTACCTCATCTTCTGTATGGCATTAGAGGCTGTTGTGGCTGATTGCGGCCTTGTCTCTGTGGTCTACCAAGGCTGCATGTCTGATCTCGGCCTTGTCTCTGTGGTCTATCAAGGCCGTGTGGCCCAGCGTGGCCTGACTCTGTGCGGTCTATCACAGCCTTGTCTCTGTGTTGTCTATTAGTGGGCTGGCTTTGTGTGGTCCATCGCGGCCTTGTCTCAGTGTGGTCTGTCACGACCTTGTCTCTGTGTGGTCCATAGCGGCCTTGCTCTGTATGGTCTATCACTTGTGGCTTTCAATGGCTTGTCTCTATGCAGCTATGTTAGCCCTCATTTTCAGTTTAATGTTCCACTATTCCCCTTTAACACGTCTTTCCTGTAGCTCAAACAGTAGAGCGTTGGAATTTATAACGCTAAGGTCATGGGTTCGTTCTCCAGGGAAAGCAAGAACTGATAAGAATGTAAATGTATATCTTGAAATGTAATGTAAGTCACTTTGGATAAAAGTGTCAGGCAAATGCATAAATGTATAAATGTAAATACAGCAGCAGAAAATATAAAATTGCATAAATGCAGAATACACGTCTTCACATAGTACCTTACAGGTTCACTGTTTCCCACAATGATGAAAGTGTCCCTCTTTACTAATTAAGCTATCGGCCTATGAGGCATTCCACGTTCCATCATGCTTATTTTATGTTAACTCTTTTTTCTTTCTATGTTTTAGGATCTACAGGATACACGACTGGTGTGTATACTTTTCTTTACTGTTCTTTTGGGGTCGGCTGCACCCCTGCCTTCGTCTTCAGGCAGGAAATGCACATTCCGTACCCTCGGATTACAAGCTACGGATGGGGCCTACGCCGAAGATACATATCATAATATTTGCTTGCTGGGCTGTTAATAAAGTTGTTAAAATGCATACTTGTTACTAGGGGTCGACCGATATGTGATTTTCAGGGCCAATGCCGATTATTACAGATCAAGTAGACCAATAACCGATATTTTGAACGGATATATAGCCTATGTCTGGTGTAAAAATGTAAGTTAATGTCAAAATTAAGAATAACAAAGGGTTTTGACAAATACCTTCTTTAAATCTGAGAACTATTAATAATAACATTATTATTAACACAAAATAATAATAAGTGCAGGGAGCATCCAGCAGCATTCTTTAAACATTTTGAAAAAATTAAAGACTGTATTTGTCACAGTTCTGCAAGAGATAGGACCCAGATGCAAATGAGCAGACAGGGGTTTTTATTACCAAGACTGAAGACTTGAGACAGCAGGGAGAGTGAAGCGTGAACCACAGTTAAAACAGTCGGGCAAGGCAGACGACAACGACGGGCCAGGGAACTCGGGATACAGGGCAGGAACACACAGAAGAACATACAAGACGAGACAAGATAAGGCAACAATTAAGATAAGCAAAACTAAACTGATAAGATCAATGACTAGAGAAACAAAGAGTAGAGAAATATATAAAAAGCAAACTAATGAAAACAACTAAGACAAAACTGGAGTAGCTACAGAGAAGCAAGACTTCCACTTGACAGGGAAAATAAGAACTAAAGAAAATAACTAAAAGTAAAATTCTAAAACAAGAGAACTCTAACTAGATTATAAAGCACAAGAACTAAGGCTAAGGCTAAGCAAAACAAAATAGCAACAACGATAATCTGACACTAATAAACACCAAGATAATTGACCTTTGGCTAAGCCCCGCCCCCCTTAGTTACTGTTGCTACGTCCGTCAAACTTCGTCTAGGCTCTGATGTTTGCTATCAACATGGCTTATGCTGTGACAGCTCTTCCTGATGAAATTTTATCCAACTTTTATAAATCAGCAAATAAAGTATCCGATAGAAGTAGGCAAAAGGGGCTGCAATATGCGTTCGAAGGCTATATCCATGACATACAGGTGAAACGCAAGGAACAACAAGGCATCCAAATAGAGGCAAAAGCATACCGGTCACAGTCAAAAAATTAACCACCGCATATCCTACTGATCGAGACGGAGGCTGGGACTAACAATATCAAAGAGCAACACTGTTCATGCAAAGCTGGGTAGGTTTTTATTCACTTCTATAATCATTATTACAAAGCAAACGGACTAACGTTACGCGAGTATAACGTTGTATTTATTAGCAGCGTGTGCTAGCGTATCAACAATCGGTATGCTACAGTAGATAACGTTAACGTTAGCTGACAAGGTGATGTTTCGGTTAGCTCCACAGGGTTTTGCGCGCACATCATCGGGCTTATCCATACCCTGGATCTCTGCAAGGCACAAAATATAAACACGGTACATGTCCAGTCCTCCACAAGCTTACCCCAACAATGGCATAAGCCAAGAGCTGCCGAAGTAGCACCACAGGCTGTGACAGCAGTCGTTGTGGCCAGGGCCAAGACGGACCGAAAACGGAGACCCATCTTCTGCCAATACAGCAATGACAGGTGAGTCACAACTATGTTGATTTTTAACACCATGTAGGCTGGCTATCCCCTTGTGTCCTTCCACCATAATAACCAACTTAATTTGATGTAATTTGATGTAGCCTATGTGTTTGAGAGCACATGACATAAGCAGAAATGTATTTTGTATTTCAGATCACTTGACATAAGTAGAAATGTATGTTTTTTCCATGACTTTTCCATGTCACAGGGCCACCTCCGAGGTAACAGATCAGGATTTGCTGTTATTGAGAGAGCTGACAGGGACAGCTATGAGCTACATAGCAAACAAATCACCGATAGACATAGTAATAGGTCAGGAAAAGTAACCTCTTGGAAGTGGCTTGAGCTACCAGGGAAAGCAGATGTAAAACTGTTAAAAATAATGACTCATTTCTTATCATTTGCAGGGAGACATTTTATTACAGTCACATAGCCAACATACATTTGATTTCATTCACAATAACAACACAGTAATTGATTTATCAACCATGTCAGTTAAAAAATAAAAACATTCAAATTCAGGAGATTATCTTAGCTGTGTGTACAGACAGATCATTGAGATGGATCCTATGCTTTTATAATGTTCGGCTGGAAATTGGACAGCATACAGACCACAAACCATACCTGATTTATGTTTCCAAGCCTGACATTAGGGATCCTTCCAGAAACCATTTTAAATTTCTTCACTTTGGCTATGGCTCTTTCTACATGTACTCAGTGTTTGGCTATTTTCTTTGTCATCTCAACGTCTGTAGCTGGCATCTGACTATTTGATTTGGCAAAGGGGTGAATGTTCAAATTAAGCCCGAGCTCCTTTACATCCTTCCCAATAAGAAAACCCTTATCCACCATGAGCCCATCACCTGCCTTAAGGTAGCCACACTGAAGCAGACCTTTCAGTAAATCTTTGATTCCACATTGTCTAAATATCTCTTGGTCTGAGATTGATCCTGTGTAAAGTGTGGATACAAAGATAATGGCGCCACGAGGATCACAGGCAATAAGGCATTTAAGTGTGTTGGCAGATTTGTAGTTTGAGTAAGTCTGACATTGAAGTAATAGTGATGTTGGTTTTTCTGTCTTAATCTCTGTACCATCAAGAATTGCAAAGGTTGTTGGGAACTCAGCTCTGTAGTTGTCAGGCATGTTTTCTGTTATGCTGTCCCTGTGTGGCCAAATAGACATGTTGCCTAGTCTACCATACATGAAATCAATCCATGAATTGAATAAAGTACTAACAGTTCGTTCTGGAACTTGAAATTTGAAGGCCAGCTCTTTCAGATCAATGTTTTGCCTCAGCTTCATAAGCACGAGTAGGAACTGTTGTCGTAAAGGCATGAGGTTGATCTGCTGATCTACTCTGTGGTATGTCACAGGGCTAAGTGTTTGTGTATCTGTTGCAGTGCTGGGTATTCTGTATTCTGAAAAATGCACACAGCTTGTTGAACTCATCATAACTAAAACCTGTGCAGTACTTAAAGTACTCAGGCACACTGCAGTTAGATATAGTCTCTGGTGTGAGTTGGTAATGAGCTTGAGTGGGTGTGGTGTGGGTGTCAGGAATCAATCAGATTCATTCCCATCCACCACTCAAAGATCACTCTCCCCGGAATACTAACCAGTCACACCTGTTCACAATCAGTCACCTCATCACCCAGCTCAATAAAACACTCACGCACACTTCAGTCTTTGTCAAGCCTCCAACAGGAATAGACCATTACCCTCTGTCACCCGAAGTATCCAAGCCAACCTGAAGAACCGTCACGTAACTATACTCACCTCTGAAATTACTCACCTCTGTCTCCTTGTCCTGCTATTCCCAGAAATCCTGCCTGGTCCCCTGTTCCCCGAGTCCTGGAGATTCATCCAAGTGTTCCACGTTTCCGCCGAGATCTCCTTGCCCACTCCTGAATCTGAAATAGAAAAGAATACGTATCAACGAACAGTGTCTGCCCACGCCAAACTAACTGAAGAAGGATCTGCTCACCTGGGGTCCTCTGCACGAAGTGATAGTCGCCGCACCTGCACCTGAACTCTGTCTATGCACCTTACCACTGTAAATAAACTCACGTTTGCTTTCACTTACCTCCGCCTCTGTGCCTGTATCCTGACAGAAGGCTTGACCGTTCTGTCTCTACGACCGATTCGGTATCACCCCCATTGACGATATCAGTGATCCTAAAATCCACGACTTTCCATGTTTCTGCCACAGCCATTGTGGACTCCGGGTCGGCAGGAAACTTAATTTTTCGGACAGCTCTGTCAAAAACTCCAGCTCGAGAAGTCAGCCACTGCCAGACCGTACTCCATCCATGCAGTGACGGGTGAAACCATCAATAAAGGGTATGTCACAGCTCAGATTAAACCAGTCATCCTTGGTGTCGAAGACACACACCACAAACTTTTTGAACCTTTCATATTAGAGAACAGTCAGACTGATATAACCCTTGGTCGTCCATGGCTTATACGACATCAACCAAATATCAACTGGACATCTGGTAAGATCCTGAATTGGGGTTGTAAATGTGCATCCAGGACCGCCGAACTAGCGATCACACCCATCATTGACGTACCTGACATCGTTCCAGTGAACTCAACCTCCGTCGAAAGCCCCACAGAAAGCCTGTCAGTGTCCATCCCTGCCTGTTATTCTTCGTTTGCAGATGTGTTCAATCCTGTCGAGGCTGCTAAATTACCCCCTCATCGAGCCTGGGATTGTGCCATCGACCTTATTCCAGGAGAGCCCATTCCTAAGGGACGAATCTATTCCCTGTCTATTCCCGAACAGAAAGCCATGCAACAGTACATTGAAGAGGCCTTGAAACAGGGGTATTTCCGCTCCTCCACATCACCTGCTGCTGCCAGTTTTTTCTTTGTCCCTAAGAAGGATGGCGGACTGCGTCCTTGTATCGACTATAGAACCCTGAACCGAATAACCGTGAAGTTCAGCTATCCACTACCGTTGGTTCCTTCCTCACTGGAACAACTACGAGAGGCTAAGGTGTTCACCAAACTGGACTTAAGGAGCGCATATAATCTCATCTGAATTCGAGAAGGCGACGAATGGAAAACCGCGTTCATCACACCAGCAGGCCACTACGAATATTTGGTTATGCCATATGGACTGGTAAACACTCCTTCCATTTTCCAAAGCTTTATGGATGAGGTCTTCCGAGATTACCTGAACCGGTTCGTAATAATATACATTGACGACATTCTGATCTATTCCAAGAATCCACTGGAACATCAACGACATGTCTCCTTAGTCCTCCAACGGCTACGTGAGTTCTCCCTGTTCCTGAAGGCAGAAAAATGTTCATTCCACCAAACCTCAGTCGAATTCCTCGGTTATCAGCTCAGTGAAAGAGGAGTAGAGATGGACGATCGCAAGACCAAGGCGATAGCTTCCTGGCCAACCCCACAGACAGTTAAAGAATTGCAAAGGTTCCTTGGCTTTGCCAATTTTTACCGGAGGTTCATTCACCAGTACAGTCTGTTAACAGCTCCTCTAACGTCACTCCTCAAGGGAAAACCAAAAGCACTGCTCTGGACCGATGAAGCTGATCACGCATTCCAGTCTTTGAAGACAGCTTTCACCACAGCCCCTCTGCTCCGACATCCTAATCCTGAAGAGATGTTCATCGTAGAAGTTGATGCCTCCACTACTGGGGTGGGAGCTGTATTATCTCAGTACTCCAACTCGTCACCCAAGCCTATGCCATGTGCTTTCTTCTCCCACAAGTTATCGCCCGCTGAGGTAAACTATGATATCGCCAATCGGGAACTCCTGGCAGTAAAGTTTGCTCTTGAAGAATGGCGACACTGGTTAGAGGGCGCCAAACACCCGTTCCTGGTTCTCACTGACCACAAGAACCTCCAGTATCTAAAAGAAGCAAAGCGACTCAATCCACGCCAGGCTAGATGGGCGCTCTTCTTTACTCGATTTCACTTCCAGATCTCCTATCGTCCTGGTTCAAAGAACGTCCGAGCGGATGCTCTGTCTCGTCTCCATGCCCCCGAAACTCACCATGAAGAACCCGAAAACATCTTGCCAGAAAAGATATTTGTCAATCCCATTCAGTGGGATTTAAACGAGCAACTGATGGAGTTGTCTCGACGCCAGCCCAGTCCTCCAGAGTGTCCAGCTGGAAGGATTTACGTACCCGATGAGTTCCGTATGTCACTTATCTCCTCAGCGTACTCCTCCGTTGGTACGGGTCACCCAGGAATCACCAAGACCTGCTCCACCCTCCAAAACCGCTACTGGTGGCCCAACATGCTCCGCGATGTCAAGACTTTCATCCAAGGGTGCATCCTGTGCGCTATGAATAAAAATCCTCGTCACTTACCCCCTGGAAAGCTCATGCCTCTACCTGTTCCCCAAAGACCCTGGTCTCACATTGGGGTGGATTTTGTGACTGACCTTCCACCCTCAGAGGAAAACACCTGTATCCTGGTGGCCGTTGACCGCTTTTCTAAAGCGTGCAAATTGATTCCCCTGAAGAACTTACCCACAGCATTTGCAACCGCAGAACTATTAATGGAGCATGTCTTCTGGAATTTCGGCCTCCCAGAGGACATTGGGTCAGACAGGGGGCCTCAATTCATCTCAAAGGTTTGGCGAGCCTTTTTTGCACTGATGAACGTAACCGTAAGTCTCACTTCAGGATATCACCCACAGGCGAATGGTCAGGCGGAGCGTAAAATCCAGGATGTCAGCCGTTTCCTCCGTACCTTCTGCCATGCCAATCAGCATCTCTGGAGCCGCTACCTCGTATGGGCAGAGTATGCTCAAAATTCCCTTCGACAAACCTCTACCAACTTAACTCCGTTCCAATGCATTCTCGGTTACCAACCTCCACTGTTCCCGTGGTCCGGGGAACCCTCAGAAGTCCCTGCAGTCAACCCCTGGTTCCGGGACAGTGAGAGGGTATGGAACCAAGCTCACCATCACCTCCAACAAGCCATAAACCGCCACAGTCACTTCGCAGACGCTCATCGTCGCAACGCCCCCGAATACCAACCTGGGCAATTGGTTTGGCTTTCAACAAGAGATATCCGGCTGAGACTACCCTGTCGCAAGCTAAGCCCAAGATACATCGGTCCATTTCCCATAACAAAGCAAACAAATCCAGTTACCTACCAGCTCCGTCTGCCAAACCATTACCGCATCCACCCCTCATTCCATGTTTCCCTTCTGAAGCCCCATCACTCACCTGTTCCAGTTCCCTCTACTGACCTAGCGCAAGATGAGAATCCTCCGGTACTCCCCATTGAAACAGAATCCATCTTCGCAGTAAGAAAGATCCTGGACTCCCGACGTCGGGGTGTCAACTCGAGTATCTGGTTGACTGGGAAAATTATGGACCAGAAGAGAGGTGTTGGGTACCTCGTAAGGACGTCCTTGATCCCATGCTACTCACTGACTTCCATGAACAACATCCTGATAAACCTGCTCCTCGACCTCGAGGTAGACCCCCGCGACGTCGGGGTCCTGGGTCCGCTGGCGCGGACGCTGGAGGAGGGGGTAGTGTCAGGAATCAATCAGATTCATTCCCATCCACCACTCAAAGATCACTCTCCCCGGAATACTAACCAGTCACACCTGTTCACAATCAGTCACCTCATCACCCAGCTCAATAAAACACTCACGCACACTTCAGTCTTTGTCAAGCCTCCAACAGGAATAGACCATTACCCTCTGTCACCCGAAGTTTCCAAGCCAACCTGAAGAACCGTCACGTAACTATACTCACCTCTGAAATTACTCACCTCTGTCTCCTTGTCCTGCTATTCCCAGAAATCCTGCCTGGTCCCCTGTTCCCCGAGTCCTGGAGATTCATCCAAGTGTTCCACGTTTCCGCCGAGATCTCCTTGCCCACTCCTGAATCTGAAATAGAAAAGAATACGTATCAACGAACAGTGTCTGCCCACGCCAAACTAACTGAAGAAGGATCTGCTCACCTGGGGTCCTCTGCACGAAGTGATAGTCGCCGCACCTGCACCTGAACTCTGTCTATGCACCTTACCACTGTAAATAAACTTGCGTTTGCTTTCACTTACCTCCGCCTCTGTGCCTGTATCCTGACAGTGGGTGAGTGGGTGAGATGCTTGATAAGTTTTAATCTCTTCCCTCAGCAAGGCATTTTCTTTTTCTTTATCAGCAAGTTGCCTCTTTAATCGATTTACTTCCTCTTGGTCCTCTGTGCAATCCTGGTGTGGATCCTCTGTGTGAATCTGGTTTTCTGTGTAAAAAACATAATTAAATTATTAAAAATGAGGCCTAGTTAAATAAATAAATAAAATAAAAACAGGAAACAATGTAAATAATAAATATATTTTTCCCCCCTTTATTGCATACAGCTCCCACTATTGGACAACACTTCACAAGCATCCTCCCAATAAAACTCTACTGACTTCCCAGCATTCCTTTTGCCACCACAGCCAGGCTCTTTCTGTACTGTTCTTAATGAAGTCCAGATGGAAAAGTTCAGTACCATGGTAATCTCTCAACCTGAGGCAGAGGCACTTGAGAAAAACACCAGACAGCAGAGTAGCAACAATATCTGGCATCATGTCCGCTCTATTCGCCTAACCTCATCCTCCTTCAAGAGAATATTCTCTAGAAGAGCCGACTTTGAACAACTTGCCACCATCATGCAGAGGAAGAAGAAGAACATTATGACAAAAGCCATGAAGAGAGGCCTGGAGCTTGAGCCAGCCGCTGCAGCCCAGTATGCTGTCATCACTGGTAGCAAAGTTCAAGTGTGTGGGTTTGTCATCAACCCTAACGCCCCCTATTTGGGTATATCCCCTGACAGAAGGGTTAAGAGTGGTGAGAATGAGACCTATGGACTTCTAGAAATTAAATGTCCAATGAAAAACAATTACACAGATTGCCAGTACCTTAAACAGGTTAGTGATGACAGCTACAGGCTCAATCGTACACACGAATATTACTTCCAAATCATGGGACAATTGGGAATAACTGGGATGCCATGGTGTGACCTTTTTGTGTTATGTGAAAGTGACTATCACCTGGAGCGAATATGGTTTGATCCTGAGATGTTCAGGAAAATAAAAGATAAACTTGACTGGTACTTTTTTGAGTACTTTCTCCCTACAATGTACAGTGAGAGTCTACAACAGTCACATGAACTGTAGCTTACCTGTTTCATTGACCATGGACAACTTCTCTGATGTGGTATCCTGCACTGATGAGCCTGATACTGTGGAACTGCCTCTGTAAATACATATGTGAAATCAATTAAGTGTTTGATATTATTCTGATCCTGTGGAACTGCCTCTGTAAATACATATGTGAAATCGATTAAAGTGTTTGATTTTATTCTGATACTGTGGAACTGCCTCTGTAAATACATATGTGAAATCGATTAAAGTGTTTGATATTATTCTGATACTGTGGAACTGCCTCTGTAAATACATAAGTGAAATCGATTAAAGTGTTTGATATTATTCTGATACTGTGTTGTGGCTGTAATATTCTTTCTGCAACTACCACAACAGCGTGTCTGTAACATTAACATTAGGTGTTTGTATCTTGAATAACAAAGTTAGCTAACATCCAGCTAAGCTAAGCTTGCTAGCACCTTGATTCTTCTTCAGGGTAGAGAAACGAAATCATAACCTAAAACAGCATAAAACTGTCTAACTAGTATAACTTCACAGTAAGGTTAAAATCAAAATTTACCTTAGAGCACACAAAGGTGTGCTTGTTGATCCTTGAGGGGTTTAGCTGACTGTGAGGACATCCACACAGTTTATACCAAAGACGACACTTGTCAGGATTTGACTTCGGTTTTGGGAAGGGAAAAAAACGGACACCCCCCTCCAACTTCTCTGGGAAACGCGTATCGGTGTTACAAATGCCCCAGGCACAACGTTTAACAATGTTTTTGATAAACCTACATACGTCTATAATGGCCTGCCGAGACCAAAAATATGAGACGCCTGCGTTAAAGTCAATGGATCGCTGTGAAAAAGTGTCGGACCTCTGACGGAGCTTGTTCTTGGCTGCGATGTGATTGGTCAATCTACATTCTAGGGCGTGGCTTAGCCAAAGGCGAATTTCAAAATCACAAAGGACATATACAAAACGAACCAGCAAAGACATGAGGGAAAGAGGCACAATATAAAGGGATCATAGCACATGAGGATCAGGTGACCAAAATTAGTGAAATGAGGACAAATTGTGGACTAAACAAGGGGGCGTGGTAACAGGAAACAAGGAGCCATGTGCTCAAACACAAGACAAACACAGAAACATGAAACCACAACAACACAGACAAGGCTGCCAGGGCAGAACCCTGACAGTATTTTAATGATTAAATTAAATTTTAGTAATCAAAAAGCATTTCTAATGAATTGAAATCATCAAACTTATTAAATTTATTTACAGTTAAACAAAATTAAAATTTTTAGAGCCCTACGAAAACCCGAAATTTTATTTTGACGGGTTGCCGTGGAGATCTTTGAGTTTCTGTGTGTTTATGATATGACGATAACTTTTCTCAGTTGAAGCATTAAAAAGCTCATGAAGTGACTAAGCGGCTCTGGAGATGTTTATGCAATCATGTCCTCATATAATGATGCGGCTGAGGCTGAAAACAGCGCAAGCATCACGTGTGCTCCAGTGTGTGTGTGTGTGTGTGTGTGTGTGTGTGTGTGTGTGTGGTAAATCACGAGTCTCCGCCATTCATTTAGAGACACGCAGGATTCATATTTAAATAGTTTTTGTGGTTTGAAATTCAATTCGATTTGTACTGACCTGCTTTTTATTAATTCATCAAAAAGTTGAAAAATTCAGTGACATTCCGCTTTATACAGTAAATTCTGTTTTTATGACTGGATTCCGCGATTCCGTCCGTGTTTTCTGCATCGCGGAAATCACAGGGCCCTATTATATTGAGGTGTTTTGCAACTTCAGTGTAGTAATTTATTGCTACTTCAGCAAAGTCTGCTGCCTTAAGTGCTGCTGCCTTAACTTTGTGAGACAACTGATGCGTGATCAGTGAAGCAGCTCCAGTCAGCAAGTGCTTTCGGTGTGAGAGTGCAAAACTTTCAGTGCCTTCAGCCTTCCGCATTGATTTGCCGGACTCGTGACATTTGTGACATTCGTGACATCCCCAAGATTTGAATATCTTGGGGATATTCAAATTAATCAGATTCAGAAATTGATCAGCTCTACCAAACTTGGATGTCTTTTTTTCCAGTAATAAACAAACATTGTTAAGTTGTTTTGATTGATACTGTGAAGCAGCTTTGATACAATCTGTATTGTGAAAAGCGCTATATAAATATATTTGACTTGACTTGACTTGACTTGTGACTTCCAACAAATCAGATGGGCGGGGACATTGGTCTAGTCTACAGAGTGGTGAGTTCCGACAGAGGTGGCTGCGTCAGAGCCAAATATAGCGCATTTCAAAATTAAATAATTTTATAGGCAAATCGGTTTTGAAAATGGCCGATACCGATAACCATAAAATTGCTTAAAATTGGCGCCGATAATCGGCCAGGCCGATAATTGGTCGACCCCTACTTGTTACGGTATTTTGCCTCCTGAGTTTTTCTGGTAGAAATGAAAGCTTTAGCATAAGTTCTGCTGGGAAGACTTATTTGTTATGTCACTTATTACCTTCTCATCTATCCAATTGTGTTCTAATACTTGTAGTATAAAAGATCGGTACTTACACATGTCTGAGTTCGCAGATGCTGATGCTTTCATTCACCTCCATCCTCCCCACCACCACCAAGATGGTTCCTTTCCCTCCATCCTCCCCACCACCACCAGGATGGTCCCTTCCCGTACCTCTCAGGGGGTCGGCTGCACCCCTGCCTTCGTCTTCAGGCAGGAAATGCAGATTCCGTACCCTCGGATTACGAGCTACGGATGGGGCCTGCGCCAAAGAACTTCATATCATAATATTTGCTTGCTGGGCTGTTAATAAATGTATATTTGTTACGGTATTTTGCCTCCCGAGTCTTTCAGGTAGAACTCAAGTTGTTGGTTGAGGACATTCGACATTCATGATGTTGTTCTGTCTAGGCTATAGACTGACTGGAATGGAGTTGCACAGGTTTTCTCACTTATCCCTGACCCTTTATCACCTTTACTGCTTGCCCCCTTTCCTGAAGGCTTCCTCGCTGACAATAGTTCATAGAGGGGTTTGGCAATTTGGCAAAAACTGGGAATGTACGTGTGATAATATGACAGGAACCCCAGCAGTTGTCTCAGGTCGCCCACCGTCTTAGGCTTATGGTCTCTTAGTCCTTGCACGGGTGCAATTTCCTTGGGGTCCATAGTGTAGCCCCCTTTAGAGATTATTTTCTCTAAAGAAAATACATCTTCAGTTCTCATTATGCTGGATCTGTCTGCTGCTTTCGACACTGTGAATCATCAGATCCTTCTGTCCACCCTCTCATCACTGGGCATCAAAGGAACTTCCCTCCACTGGTTTGAGTCCTGTCTCACAGGTAGGTCCTTCAGGGTTGCATGGAGAGGCGAGGTATCCAAAACACATCAACTGACCACAGGGGTTCCTCAGGGTTCAGTTCTTGGGCCGCTCCTCTTCTCCATTTACACCACATCACTGGGACCCATCATACAGGCACATGGTTTCTCTTACCATTGCTATGCTGATGACACCCAGCTTTACCTCTCATTTCAACCAGATGATGACAGTAACTGCACGTATATCAAGCTGTCTGGCGGACATCTCGGCATGGATGAAAGAACATCACCTGGAGCTCAACCTGGCAAAGACTGAGCTTCTCGTCCTCCCTGCCAATCCGTCTCTACAGCACGACTTCACTATCCAGCTAGAGTCATCCTCAATCACCCCATCAAGGTCGGTTAGAAATCTTGGAGTAATATTTGATGACCGGCTGTCCTTCACAGACCACATTACGAAGACAGCTCGATCATGCAGGTTTGCAATGTATAACTTCAGGAAGATCAGACCTTTAATAACGGAGCATGCAACACAACTTCCCGTCCAGGCCCTGGTTATTTCTAGGCTTGATTACTGCTATGCTCTTCTGGCTGGACTTCCATCATGTGTAACTAAACCTCTACAAATGATCCAGAATGCTGCAGCCCGTCTTGTCTTCAATGAGCCCAAAAGGGCCCACGTCACTCCTCTGTTCATCTCACTGCACTGGCTACCACTCGCTGCTCGCATCAAATTCAAGGCTTTGACGCTTGCTTACAGATCTACCACAGACTCAGCTCCGTCCTACTTTCACTCACTCCTACAAGTCTACACCCCTACCAGAAGCCTACGATCAGTCAATGAGCAACTGCTCGTGGTACCATCACAGCGAGGCACTAAATCACTCTCCAGATCTTTCTCATTCACGGTTCCATGCTGGTGGAATGATCTCCCCACCCTCGTCTGAAATGCAGAATCCCTGACAGCATTCAAAAGACAACTGAAAACTCATCTCTTCCATGAGTACTTGACATAAAATAAAATAAAAAACTAATAAAAAACTTTCCTTCTCCTTTAAATCCTCCATTGTCTGGTTTTTTGCTACTCTGAGCAATGCCTGAACTTTTTATTTTGAGCACTTCTTACGTTGTTCTTGCCTCTTCACGATGACTCGCTTGCTTTAGTCCTCAGTTGTAAGTCGCTTTGGATAAAAGCGTCTGCTAAATGACTAAATGTAAATGTAAATGTATTTTACCCAGGAACTTTAACAACAGCCTTGAACAATTCACAATTCTTAGCTGTAAGCTTCATCCCATCACCTCGGTAACGGCGTAACACTGATATCACAGAGATTTTCCTCAAATGTCTTACTGTGTACGAGGCTATCATCTAAGTATGAAAGGCAGGTGTCATCTCTGAGTCTCACTAAACACTCCTCCATACTGCACTGGAACTCGGCAAGGGCAGAGACAGCCCAAAAGGGATCCTGGCCCATTCATTAAAGCCCCAAGGTGTTAGGGTCGTCTGGGATGGATTTGCCTTTGAGCTCACGGGACTCTATACAGAGGCCACCATCTTTCTTCCATACACAGACAATCAGAGATGCATAATATGAGCAAGACTTCTGAATCCATCCTTTATTCAAAAGGTCTTTCACATATTCTTCCACATATTCTTTCACCTCTTTGTGTAGTGGTTTTGGTATGGAGACATAAGTACGCTTAACTGGGGTCTTTGGAGTGACGGGATGCACCCCGCATCGTTCTCGTTCGAGAACTCTCGTTCGACCCTGCTCCAGCAGCTACTTAACTTTTTTCTGTTTCTCCAGGGTGAGATGATCCATTGACACTGGTGGGTCCCACATTTTTCCATTAGCATCCTGGCCTGTATTGTCAATCTCTTTAAGACTTTTCACATCCCTACTGGTCATGTCCTTACTTTCAGTGACCACTACTCCAGCCACCACACCATCTGAGGATTTATCCAGCAGACACAAAACCTGCTACTGTGAAGTCAGACAGGAATTACAGTGGTGTTATTCCTGTCTGACTTCACAGTAGCAGGTTTTGTGTCTGCTGGATAAATGGATCTGAATTGCTGTACTCATCCTAGTATAGCACTGGGAGCAAGCATAATGTCCTCATTGGTGATTTTGGTAACTGGGATTTGAACTTTTGTCAAGTTTCCCTTCTGAAGACTGATTACCATTTCAGTGACATCAAGTCCCTCCGGCCACTGTGGAATAGTTTCTGGTTCAAACAGGACTTCCTCCTTTAAAACAAGAGGACCAGCCCTCACAATATATTTCACTGTTTTTGTCTGTCCTTCGGCAAATACTGTAGTGATCCATCTAACTTTCACTATACCTTTTTCAACTTGGTCCCCGTTCTGCATCATTCTGATCGATACAACAGCTTTTTTGCAGTCACATGAGAAAGCTTCCTTTACCACTTCTGGAATGATATCAGGGGGCTGCTCCATTCCCTATGATTGGAGGCTGCTCCACGCCTTGCTCACTTGAGAGAAACACAGGCACCAGGATTTCTGCCTGGGCCCCTCTTTTCTTTTTCCTAATTGGAATTTCAACTCCACCCATTCAGAGAAGGGTATATCGGTTTGGTTTGCCACTTGGCCAAAGAGGGTTTCACTTTCGTCCAGCACCTCACTCTGGCTGCGTGTCACAATGTGGGGAAAGCAAATATTCTTATATTCCTTATTGATGATGAGCTGGGACTATGTCCCAGAGCGCCTGCACAGGCACACCTTACAAGTTGAAGCAGTCAACTATACATCTAGGACCAATGATTTTTTCCAATCTTGTGCACCTTTCATGTGACTAGTTCTGCATTCCTTTCTGTAGCTGAATCTTCCATTGGCCGTACGCTCAAGAGAGTTGTTTTGACCTTTTCTGACCCTCTCTGGAGTTTAACCATCACATATATCTCTGATTCTCTCTGCCCCTCCACTGCTGGTGTCTCCCTGCATTTCTGCCTGACAACGTCACTTGAAGTTCTGAACCAATACTTTGGCGTTCATTTCATCCTGTCTGCATGGATGAGCCTGCATTTCTGGACACAGTTTGTGTACTTTTGCCACTTTACTTCCTGTGTTCTTCTTTTGTTTATTTAGTCTCTCTGTCTCATCACCAGCTGCTTCATTCATTTTGTTTATCAACATTTCATCTAAGATGTTTGAATCGTTCAGGTACAGCCTCAGCTGAAATTTAATATAATCACTGATCAAACCTGTGCCAACAGAGCGAAGAAACTTTTTCTGAATATGCTCTGTAATGAAATATGCACCACCTTTATCCTTTATCGGTTAGCCCACTCTCTCCAATCTGACCGCAGACTTTGGAATCCCTCCTCACAGTGACTTCAGGGGCCAGGTCAATAAATTATTGTTATTTTTCTATTTCACCCTCTTTCCCTTTCATTTTTTCCATTTTATTTCTCATCTGCGTATTTCCAATCTGCAGTTCAGAGTGAGGTTTCTGTGAATCTGCCACATTCACTACGTCCTTTTCAACATGTGAGATGTCTGTCTCGTTTTTATTGCTGCCGCCATTTTCCTCATCCTGTCTCTCTCCCTGTGCCTCCATGAATGAAAACAATGAATACAAATAGTGCTTAGCTACGTCTTCGTCCTCGCTATCAATCACAGCATCAATCGACTCTGTAACCATCTTGATAAGTGTGTGATTAGTAGGGACATTTTCGGTAGGGATTTTGTTACAATCACATACCTCCTTCACTTGGTCGAGCTACACAGCCACAGTCTCTCTGTTACACAATCGGCTAGTGCTTCCAGATCCATCTCGTGCTGATATGCACCCGCTTTACTCAGTCAAGACTCTCCGCTCTGTGGGGCGTTGAGTAGGTTATGATGTTTCGAGTGCCCTTGTTACCCGGCATGTGGGGCTTGCCAACATATGCACCACCAAAACCTTGTAACATGGCTCAGCTGTTGTGGCATTTTCCCTTGGGGACTCCTAGTGTCAGTCATCAACACTACGTCTAAGTGACCGACAGATTGGTAAAGTCTCGGTTACTATTCTGACCTTTGTTCCCTGATGGAGGGAATGAGACGTGGTGTCCTTACTGCCAAAACGCTGAAGTGCATGCTGAAATAGCCGGGACACTGTCTCAGCCCCTCAGCACAAACCTGAATGAGTGATGCAGGCCCTTATGTCTGGGGGAGTAGCATGCAAATTCCATTCGCCAATTCTCATCAGCCTTTTCTCAAAGTATCAGAGGTGTTTGGGGCTCCCAAGTGCAACCCCCTATTGTCAGTCATCGACATCACGTCTCGTTCCCTCCATCAGGGAACAAAGGTAACAATAGAAATCCAGAAGTTCTATGAAATCAAAATTAATAATGTTTTTGGCTAATTCCACGTTCACTTATTTTATTACATAAAACACTCAAAAAAATGATATGTTGGCTTTAATTAACTTTTTTATGTCAACAGGTTCCACATAACTGGGTTACATTAAACAAACATTATTTGTTCTTGTAACTTCAACATCATGGAATTAAGTAATTTTATGGGACCCAAATAAAGTAGTCATCCATTAATATTTCATTTATTTTAGAGACACATAATTAAATTGATAGACTAGCTAGCTATTTGCTTGCAGTAGCACATATTAGTCTATTAAATGCTAAGATTTACATGCTTCTTCAACCAAAGGAGATGAATATAATTAAATCAGTCCACAGCCAAACAAAATGCTCTACTCTTCTCCACAATGGTAATACCAATGTAATTTAAATGGTTCTAATAATTCCAATGTAATTGAACATTAAACACAATCACACACTATCAAGTCTTCACCTTTTCTCATTTTCTCAAAAAAAACAAAAAAAACATAAAAACATAAAATAACACTTAGTTTTAACATTTATTCTCTCTTAATTCAACCATATGCAAAGCATGCTTGGAACTAACAAGCACCGCCCAGTTTCAGTTAATACAACACAAACCATTCATGTAATCCAACACAAACAGATTAAGTAAACTTAATTTTGACATATATTTAAGCAGATTGAACACAATCAAATTAAGTTAGGGCAAAATGGCAGTCGGAGTCGCACTATACTGCCACCCTCTAGATGTAAGAATTTTTTACTTAACATAAATGGTTTGTGTTTAGACAACGGCTAAGGATTTTCTACTGTTAATGTAACCCAGGGAAAATTCCATGGTCCCGTTTTTTTCCAGTCACCTGAACACACCCTTCATTCACTATTTTGTGCAGGAGTCACATGATAGTTTCAGTGAGCTCTTTCAACCAATCAGAGCACTTAAGTGCATTTTTAGAAGCTGCGGTGAGTTCCCCAATCAGTAGTGTGAGGGGGAAGCCACCGGAGCAGCTGCACTCGGTATGTCTCTACACAAACAATGCTATTTTCCATCTTAACTGCTTGGTTGACTCTAGCATGCGATTTTGTATTTGTAGTGTCCACTACCGTTGTTTTAGAAGCCGACTGGTGCCGCGGTGTGTCGATTGTCTGCGGGAGTTGGTGAGTCTGTTTGTTGCTGTGTCCGGTAGCATGTTGCTATTAGCATTTGGCATCCCTATGTATTTTACTGGGATTCTCCGCTAGCTTAATGCTAATAGCATTAGTCATGCTATCTATTATAGATGTTTCTGCTGGTTTAATGCTGACGGCATTATTCTTTGTACATGCAATTGAGTATTTTTGTACAATTTTGTTGTTGTCATTTAACATATTTGACAATTATGAATGCAGTATTTTGAATACTATTGTGTACACAAGATATAGAATATAAAACTAGCTAGTAGATAAATTATATTATGAGTAGTGACTAAATCATGGGTCCTGTTTATTTAATACAGGCCAGGTGCGACCAGTTGCGGGCCAGTTGATGGCGAGCCATTATTACCTGGAACAGAACCTGCCCAGTAACATCATCGCCCTTGTGGGGTTGGTAGGAGGCAGTTGTAGTCTGCTCACCCCCTCCACTCTCATTCTCACACACCCACACACTGCCATTTTCTAAACTTTGGCTCAGGGACTATTTACGTCTCACGGACTATTCTTGTTGAACTAAAGATATAGTCCTAGAGTGTGTTGTGGACTACTTTTAATCTGAGTATTCTCCACATTTTCTGAATTATATTTTGTGGTTTTCCTATGAACTACTGAACCTTTCTGCAGATTGTAAATATTATGGGTATTGTCATTGTTGTTCTGTCTCTGTGTCTCACGTAATACATGGTACCAACACCAATTTGAAACTATCTGTTTCTGTGTTATTATTTACCCTTTCAACACCTCCCTGAGACGAACTCTTATCTTCTGTAGCCCAATCATTATTTATCCCTTCTATAGCCATATTTATTTGCTATATAACACATATACCCTTCTTCGTGTATGTTACATAAATGGCGAGCCAGCCAGGAGGTTTTTAAAGGGTATTTAATACACAAATTTTTTTGAACACTCAGACTCACCAATATTATTTTGACCATGAATATTTTTGAAACACTAAATATAACATTAAAATACCAAATGCAGTATTGGTCACAGAGTCTGAGGTTGCTGAGGAAGTGGAAGGGCTTCTCGAGCAGTATGGTAGCATAAGTCGTGCCCTTACTGTTGATTCACCCGAGTCCGAGTTTCATAATATGCTCGTCGTTGAGTTTGAGTCTGGCTTACCTTTAACTCTACTGAATCCACTTCTACCATATAAGCAAACTACGGAGACCGGTACCGTTTATTACATTAAGAATCTATCTCAAATATATACTGAAAATGTGGGGAGTTCTAAAACTCAGACATATTTAGCTGACTTAAAAGAAGTTGCTAAATTGACTGGACAAAACTATGCTGAAGTGCTGAAAGAGATGATGGGCCAGATCAGCAGATCAATCTCAGAGCTTCGCCCTGATGTGGAAGCCGGTGTTGGTGTTAAGGCAGAACAGTCTGCAGCGAATACAACAACTCAGTCACTGTATAAAATGGCTGCTCCATCTTCACTGTCTGCCACGGCTCCCATAGCTCAGCCAGGGGAACGACGTGCCACCATCAATTTCACTGCTTCAGACCTCAACCCTCCTGAGTTACAAAGGTATGTGGTAGAACACATTGTCAAGTCTGAGGATACTGCTGTGCATCTGCGCTCTTCCCACAGACTCCGGGTGTTTTCTGGAAAGGTGCCACGACCACAACGGGAAGTGGACTACGACACATGGCGGTCCAGTGTGGATCTGGTTCTCAATGACCCTGCCATATCCGGAATCCAACGATCGCGACAAATCCTCGATAGTCTCCTGCCACCAGCCGCTGACATAGTGAAACATCTAAGTCCTGACATGTCTGTTCACATCTACATCCAACAGCTTGACTCCGCCTATGGGACGGTGCAGGACGGGGAGGAGTTGTATGCGAAATTTATGGACACTTTTCAAAACGCTGGAGAAAACCCTTCAGCTTACCTGCAGCGATTACAAGTTTCTTTAAATCTTGCAGCAAAGAGGGGAGGTGCACCAAAAGCTGAAGTTAATAAACATCTTCTTAATCAGTTCTGCAGAGGATGTTGGGACAATGGCCTGATATCTGAACTCCAGCTTAAACAGAGAAAAGAGAACCCACCGTCTTTCGCTGAACTACTGCTGCTGTTAAGAACTGAAGAGGATCGTGAGGCTGCAAAGACACAAAGAATGAAACAGCATCTGGGGGAGGCGGAGCCAGACAGAAAGTAACATCATAAGTCCAGATTGCATATGGAGAAGAGGAAAAAAATATATATGAGACACTGACTACTATTACCAAACAACTCACTGAACAGATGGCTGCAGTACAGCGTCAATTGGCCGTCCTAACTGCAAACCAGTCGCAGGGTCGACAGTCTTACACTCCAAGACCTAATCCTGTTCCAAAGTCACGTGGAAACCAGAACATGGCAGCTGCTGTGAGTAATCCCTCTGCAAGTCCAAAGCCCGGGTTCTGTTTCCGCTGCGGAGAAGATGGACACATCAGGCCGCAATGTGAAATGCCAAGAAAATACAGTTCAGTGAAAGGAAACAAAAGTGGCAGAAGCGGAATCAACCAGCACGTGAACAGTTAAACTAGACTCAGTTCTTGTTGGGGGACAAACAGGAACTGTGCTGGACTCACACTGTCCCGCAAAGTTGAAGAAGCCTGTTCAGTGCGCAACTGTGCAGCAGTCCAAACGGGAGGCAATAGTCCATCTCCCCAAAGGCCTGGTGGGGTCAAGATGCACTGCTGAAGTTGCTGTCTCTGGTCACACCTGTCAGTGCCTTCTTGATACTGGTTCGCTGCCTCTTTTTACAATGAACATTTGCAAGATCAACAAATTAAGTCTCTACATAATCTATTATACATTGAAGGTACTGCTGGACAGTCAGTCCCTTACCTTGGTTATGTGGAGATGGTGGTAAAATTTCCAAAAGACTTTATGGGCAATGAGTTTGATGTTTCAACCTTGGCTTTAGTTGTCCCTGATGTCTGTCCTGAAGCTCCGTCCACTGTTCTGATTGGGATGAATGCGCTTGAACCCCTTTATGAGCAATACCTGCAGAGCAATTTGCCAACATTCCATACTAGCTCGCAGGGTTACAGAGCTGTGTTAAAGGCCCTCCAGTTGTCACACCAGCAGAGAGACATTGGCCATGTTGGAGTAGTGAGACTCCTCAGCAAAGTCTCAGTGCGTGTTCCGGCCGGCCGCACATTCATCATCGAGGGCTCTGCTAAAGTCGCCTCTCCCAGCTTCAGCCAGTCTGTCCTCGTTCAGCATCCTGCGTCCATCTTGCCTGGTGGTCTATGTGTTAGTAAGTGCCTTCTCACTTTTCCGGCTCATGCTCCCTACAAAGTCCCAGTGGTTGTAACAAATGAGTCAGAGCAGGACCTCTACATTCCACCATTGAGTGTCATCGCAGAGCTTAGAACATACCACTGCATTCTGTCACAGCATCAGGTGAAAAGCTATCTATCAGAACCTGCACTTACTTCTCTCAATTTTGAATTTGGTGACTCTCCCATACCATCGGAGTGGAAAGAGCGGATCACAAGGAGATTAAGCGACATGTCAGAGGTCTTCTCACAGCATGACCTTGACTTTGGATGCACGAGCAAGGTAAAGCATCACATCACGCTTCATGATGGAACTCCGTTCAAACACCATGCTAGACCAATCCATCCCAGCGACATAGAGGCCGTTCGTAGCCATCTGAGCGAGCTTCTGGAGGCCGGTGTCATTCGTGAGTCCACATCACCCTTCTCTTCTCCTATTGTTGTGGTGCGGAAGAAGAATGGGGATATCCGGTTGTGCATCGACTATAGGAAGCTTAATCTCCAGACCATCAAGGACGCCTATGCTCTTCCAAAGTTAGAAGAATCCTTCACAGCGCTCACCGGTTCGAAATGGTTTTCAGTCCTGGACTTGAAGTCAGGCTATTACCAGATTGAAATGCACGAAGCAGATAAGCCCAAGACTGCTTTCGTGACACCCCTGGGATTTTGGGAATTCAATAGGATGCCCCAGTCACTAATGCTCAAAGTACGTTCCAGCGGTTGATGGAGCGATGCATGGGCGACCTCCATCTTCGTGAAGTGTTGGTGTTTTTGGACGATTTAATAATCTTCTCCGATTCCCTTGAAGAACACGAGAGGAGATTGATACGCGTGCTGGGCCGGTTGAGAGAGTACGGATTAAAATTGTCTTCAGAAAAGTGCAAGTTTTTCCAAACATCTGTCCGCTATTTGGGTCATATAGTGTCAGAGAAAGGAGTAGAAACGGATCCAGAAAAGATAAACACCATCAAATCCTGGCCAATTCCCACCAACCTAAAGGAACTACGCTCTTTTCTGGGATTTGCGGGTTACTACCGCCGTTTCATCCAAGATTTTTCCACCATTGCCAAACCTCTGAACGACCTCACCCGTGGGTACTTACCTGTACGAAAGTCTAGAACCAAGCCATCAAACGCTCAATACCAAAGTCCAAAACAGCCTTTTGGAGAACGTTGGAGTTCCAGTTGCCAAGTCCCTTTTATCACATTGATTGAGAAACTAACCACAGCTCCAGTCCTTGGGTTTGCAGATCCATCCCAATCGTACATACTTCATACAGACGCCAGTACAACCGGAGTAGGAGCTGCACTCTATCAGGAACAGGAGGGGAAGCTGAGAGTGGTTGCATATGCAAGCAGAGGCCTGTCTCAGAGCGAAAGCCGTTACCCCGCCCACAAACTGGAATTCTTGGCATTAAAGTGGAGTGTTACCAAAAAGTTCCAGGATTACCTGTATGGAGCCATCTTTACCGTTGTGACAGATAGTAATCCCTTGACTTATATACTCACCTCTGCCAAGTTGGATGCTACTAGTCACCGCTGGTTGGCCGCGCTCTCCACATACTCGTTCAAACTTTTGTACCGGGCTGGGAAACAAAATATAGACGCAGACGCACTTTCCCGACGTCCTCATTAGTGTCCTGATGAATCGCCTAAAGATCATGAGCTCATACAACAGTTCCTGGAAAACCGTCTTGCCGACTCGAACTTGATTTCTCCAGAAATTGTTAACGCCATCTGTCAGAGTTGTCTCGTTCGAGCTGCTCAGTCTGTCAGTCCTGGTCCTGAGGGCATTACGCTGGTGGAGTCCCTCTCCATCACAGCAAAGGCAGTCCCTGACAGCTTCGCCACTGGAGAGGGTCAGCTACCTCCAGCCCTGTCTCATCTCCGCATCAAGGAGGAACAGAGGGCTGATGCAACCATCCGAGAGCTGGTGCTTCAGATGGAGACTGGAGAAAAGATCCCTTCAATGGTAAGAACAGAGCTGCCCGAATTACCTCTCTTGTTGAGAGAGTGGGCAAGATTGGAGTTGACTGATGGAGTCCTATACAGGAGACGTAAAGACAATGAAGATATTACTTACCAACTTGTTCTTCCAGAGTTTCTTCGTTCGGCTGTGCTAAAGAGTCTCCATGATGAAATTGGCCACATGGGAATTGAGTGCACTTTAGACCTTGTTCGCACCAGATTTTTCTGGCCCAAGATGGCTAATGACGTTGAGCACAAGATCAAAACGTGCGGTCGCTGTGTGCAACGGAAAGCTTTTCCTGAACGAGCTGCTCCACTGCTCAGCATTAAAACATCTCGTCCTCTCGAATTAATCTGTATGGATTTCCTGAGTCTTGAACCCGACACAAGCAACACTCGTGATATCCTCGTTTTGACCGATCATTTCACCAAGTTTGCTGTGGCCATTCCAACGCCAAACCAAAAAGCAAGGACTGTAGCAAAACGTTTATGGGATAACTTCATTGTTTATTATGGAATTCCCGAACGATTGCTTACAGATCAAGGTCAAGATTTCGAGTCAAAATTGTTTAAGGAGTTGTGTGAAGTTGCTGGTATCCAAAAGTGTCGGACGACGCCGTACTACCCAAGAGGAAATCCGGTGGAGAGATTTAATCGGACGTTGTTGAGGATGCTGGGTACTTTGGAAGACAGGCAAAAATCTAAATGGAAAAACTTTTGTGAAGCCATTAGTTCACGCATATAATTGCACAAGAAACGAAGTAACCGGTTTCACCCCATATGAACTAATGTTTGGCAGAACCCCACGTCTTCCTGTCGACCTAGCTTTTGGCCTACCTTTGTGTGAACCACAATACAAAACTCATTCTCAGTACGTGCAAGGGCTTAAGCTACGCTTGGAAGAAAGTTTCCAGATCCAAAAATGCTCTAAAAACAGCTGAGCAGAACAAAACACGGTTTGACAAGAGGGTCATTCCGTCGGCGTTGGAAATGGGAGACAGAGTGCTCGTAAGAAATGTACGTCTCCGGGGAAAGCACAAGCTCTCAGATAAGTGGGAGCGGGACATCTATGTTGTGGTCAGAAGGGCTGGTGAACTCCCAGTTTACACTGTTAAGCCAGAGGATAGAGATGGACCACTGCGTACATTACATAGAGATCTCCTCCTTCCATGTAGCTTTCTACCAGCAGCTGAGAATGTCCCGTCGCCGGAGCGTGCCCATGTTGCCAAGCCGCAAACTCGCCAGCAAAAACAAATGATCACATTGAAGATGTGGAGTCACTTACCTTCAATCCATCCGTATCTCGATTCACTGTAGAAAGACACTGCGGAGTTCCAAATGTTGTTCTTCCCAGTGGTGTTGCTGACTGTAGTTCTTCTATACCAAATCTTATTAGTCCTCCAGCCCCAGTTGCGTCATCTGTGTTGGAATCCGGCAGTGAGCAGTCTGAGTCATGTGAGGAAAAGGATGCTGTGAAAGAGGAAGATGTTGCAGAAACCGTAACTGAGAACTTACCTGAACCTGAAGAGGCACTTACAGAAATCCAGTTGAATGAAGATCCTCCTGCAGAATCCAGTCAATTGCCTGCTGTTTCTGTTGAGCTTTCAGTTGACGATGACATAGTTGACCATAACTTGACTTTCAGACGTTCGACACGACAAAGAGCACCGCCTGAGCGATTACAATACTCGATCTTAGGTAATCCTCTAATCTCTGTAGTTCGGTCTCTGCTCCATAGTCTGTCCGATGTTTTAAATATTTCATCTGTGTCTGACACTGGTTCACCGGTTCGTGTCATCTAGTGCTCCGACATGCAACGGGACGTGCATGAGTTTAAAAGGGGGAGGGTGTAACCCAGGGAAAATTCCATGGTCCCGTTTTTTTCCAGTCACCTGAACACACCCTCATTCACTATTTTGTGCAGGAGTCACATGATAGTTTCAGTGAGCGCTTTCAACCAATCAGAGCACTTAAGCGCGTTTTTAGAAGCTGCGGTGAGTTCCCCAATCAGTAGTGTGAGGGGGAAGCCACCGGAGCAGCTGCACTCGGTATGTCTCTACACAAACAATGTTATTTTCCATCTTAACTGCTTGGTTGACTCTAGCATGCGATTTTGTATTTGTAGTGTCCACTACCGTTGTTTTAGAAGCCGACTGGTGCCGCGGTGTGTCGATTGTCTGCTGGAGTTGGTGAGTCTGTTTGTTGCTGTGTCCGGTAGCATGTTGCTATTAGCATTTGGAATCCCTATTTATTTTACTGGGATTCTCCGCTAGCTTAATGCTAATAGCATTAGTCATGCTATCTATTATAGAAGTTTCTGCTAGTTTAATGCTGACGGCATTATTCTTTGAATGTATTTCTATGGGCTGTGGTGGCTGGTAGTACTAGTTCCCATTTGCTCCTATGGAGTTTCTAATGAATTATGTAAACCTAGCACTTTGTTAATGCTATGGTTTTAAGTATTTAAATGGTTTATTTATATTCGGAATGACAAGATTATCAATTGTATTGAATGGAATGTTGTAAATGATCCTAATAATTATGGGTGTTTATTTACATGCATTTGAGTATTTTTGTACATGCAATTGAGTATTTTTGTACAATTTTGTTGTTGTCATTTAACATATTTGACAATTATTTATGCAGTATTTTGAATACTATTGTGTACACAAGATATAGAATATAAAACTAGCTAGTAGATAAATTATATTATAGTGACTAAATCATGGGTCCTGTTTATTTAATACAGGCCAGGTGCGACCAGTTGCGGGCCAGTTAATGGCGAGCCATTATTACCTGGAACAGAACCTGCCCAGTAACATCATCGCACTTGTGAGGTTGGTAGGAGGCAGTTGTTGTCTGCTCACCCCCTCCACTCTCATTCTCACACACCCACACACAGCCATTTTCTAAACTTTGGCTCAGGGACTATTTGTGTCTCACGGACTATTCTTGTTGAACAAAAGATATAGTCCTAGAGTGTGTTGTGGACTACGTTTAATCTGAGTATTCTCCACATTTTCTGAATTATATTTTGTGGTTTTCCTATGAACTACTGAACCTTTCTGCAGATTGTAAATATTATGGGTATTGTCATTGTTGTTCTGTCTCTGTGTCTCACGTAATACATGGTACCAACACCAATTTGAAACTATCCGTTTCTGTGTTATTATTTACCCTTTCAACACCTCCCTGAGACGAACTCTTATCTTCTGTAGCCCAATCATTACTTATCCCTTCTATAGCCATATTTATTTGCTATATAACACATATACCCTTCTTCGTGTATGTTACATTAAGTTGATACATAATTACGTGGACCTTAATAGAAAAAATCATTTCAAGTCAAAAAACACAATTATTATAAGTAAACTAAATATTAATATATTATGTAAACTTTCCTCGTTCATTTTTTTGTTTAACTTGTGTAAGGAACTCAGCTTTTTGGAAATATTAATAATCAATAATATCTTGTTATTATTAATTATAAATATTTGGGTCAGTTAATTTGATTAACTTGATGTGGCTGAATTAATATTACAATCCATTAATCAGTTCGTCCAACGAACTCTTTTGATTATTAATTTATTCTAAGAAAAGGGTATCTTCCATGGCCACAGAAGAATAATTATTTCTTCGCATATACCGCACGTTGAGCCAGTAGCAAAAACCGTGATCATAAAGTGACATTGTATTGCAAACAAAGCAGAACCAAATACATATTATGTACAAGTTTTATTAACTAAATATAGATATTTATATGAATATAAATAAACTAAACAACATACACACATGAATACATAAATAGGTTAGTGATAGGATGAAATTGGAAACCGGAAGAGGGTCTGTGAGAAGAACCATCAGAATTTCATTTTCACATTTCATTGAATTGAATACTTGCATTTGTAATGGGAACAATTCTTGAAGTTGTTGAAAATTGAAGTCGTTGATGGTTCCGGCAGTGTCAAGTGGAAGTTGGTTGAGCGTTCTCTTTCTCCAGGAACGCATGATTGGTTTGGTCAAGGCCTGGGACTCTGTTGAGGCCACGCCGAGTACCCAGGAGAAGTGAGGAAGTCGGAAGGATGGGTGATTGGAGTCGTTGTTGGTTGGAGTCTTTGTTCCAAAACTCCTGAGATTGTCTTTGGTTCTTTGTGAGAGAGTCTCCTCTCTTTTCCATGAGGCCGGAGCTGGTTGGGATCCAGGCCTGCTGGAAGGCCTCTTGGCCCCCATGGAGGGGGGAGGGGGGTTTCCCCGTATCACCCGAGACAGTGTTTGCGGCAGGATGGAAAACCAAGAGAAGGCGGTCACTACTGCCTGTCTCTGATATAGTCTGAAAAAGAACCACCCCTAAGGTTTGAATGGACCTATGAGTAAGGTGACATGTCCAAGAGGGGAAGCGGCTCTTAGTTGATTTATGGTCTTTGTCCCCAGCGTGCTTAGACTGTTCATTCAAGCTCAAATAGACATAACAAATTCAAATTGCATTCTAAGAGAAGGTATGTGTCATTAAATGAGGATTAATTAGGTAGGAAGAATGATACAGGTGAAGTTATATTGACCGTTGGGTGGTTGTGCAACCACATACACCCCAATCAAACATACCATGTTGTTATACCTAATAGTACACGAGACAGTAAATCATCACGGTTTCTGTGAGGCATGTTCCTTCATAGAACAGAGTAATACCGCAAAGTTTATTTAATTAAAGATTGTCTCTCTCTCTTGAGCATGTGGCGCATGTGGCCACATTCCTTTGAGGTCGTAAAAGTCTGTTATCAGTCTTAAAGTGTTCTGTAACCGGACACCTGGCTGACAAAGTAACTTCATTTGTGAGGTTAGTTTTTGGGAGGAGTTTCATAGACCTTTATATTGATTAAATATAGTGAATATGAATAATTAGTGTGTGTCTGAATGGTCCAGACCCTACATCCCCCCTTTTCGACCATTGTTGTCCCCCTCAAGGACAACCATGATCGAAGTTGAAAGTGCCGAGAGATCAGACACACCTTTGTCATAGAAGGCTGGAAGGCCATGGTGGCCTCTGGTTGCTCACGTCTTCTGGAGCGGTGGTCGTTCCACGGCGGTTGATGTGGACAGTAGCCCAGTACAGGTCTCTGCACAGGTTTTGGGGCAGAAGGTGCCTTGACTGGGTATCACCTGTCATTCTGGAGTTAGGGTGAAATTGTGGTTCTTGAAGATGGATGAGGTTTCCCGCTTTGATTCAGGTTTGGCCTCAGCAGGGCAGCGTGTGTCTTGGATCAGAGGCTGCAGACCAGCTGAGTTTGAGTAAAGTCATTCTGGAAGACAGTAAACAGCTGTTTCATGGAGTTCACTGTCTGGTTCAGCCGAACGCTGTGGGTGTTGAGAATTACCACAGTTCCCTTCGATGTCTTGCCGATGGACGGCAGGGAGGCACTCTGTGTTGTGAGTTGCCCTTTTAGCTGTGGGATTTCAGTTTGAATTTCAGCCACACTTTGTCTCACGGTGGCTAGGTTCAGTGCGTTGACACTGGACATGCCAATGTTAACAGAGTTCCGATGGCAGCGGCGATTGTGTCGATCTAGCTCTGCTTGTGTGACAGTTTTTTTTTTCAAGTTGGTTAAGCGTGTGTTCGACATTGGCCTCAGCGTGGGCGAGGGAGTGGAGTCGAACATACACTCTCTGGGTGTGGGTCCTGCAGTTGGTGATAAGGAGTCCTGGTTGTTCCTTCGGGACGCTGCCTGATACCGGACCTGGTGAGATGACCGACTGCGGCTGTCCTCTGGTTGGCTGGAGGCACAGGAAGACTAACCACAGCAGCATCCTGGAACAGACAAAGGGGAGAGGGAGAGAGAAAGGGAGGAAAGATCTCAGTGACTGTCGTCCTTTGTTGGCTAGGACAGTCTTTCCGCTTCGAGGACGCCGGTATGCCACTTGCTTTGGTGTTCTGGTGCTGCGCGTCATGGGCATACACTGGCATGACCCCCCCCCTTTTGCACTGTGGCACCACAAGCTTTGGCGCAATGATGTCATCAGGTGCATAACACAGAGTGTTGTCCTGTGAACGCAGCGTGTGCTTGTTGATTTCAGTTGTCTGGGGCACCGGTTGTCGGTGGGTGCAGACGGCATTCGTGGGTGGTTGGAGGGGTTAGAGGTGGTTTCTCATAGTGTCCATTGGTTTGTCATAGTCTTTGGTAAGCTGGAAGGTTGGGGTCAGGTTAAGCAGAGGCTCTGTGACACTTTGGCACACTTGTGGTGAGAGACTAATGCATGACCCTAAAAGTTCAGAACCACTGTTTAATGGGTTCGCTAGATATGTAGCATAAAGTTAGGTGCTTCATGTGTATCTAGCTAGTGATGTGTCTCTTGTATCTTTATCATCTTAGCTGTGGATGTTAGTAGGCTAAGACTTGTGTGGTTCCTAGAGTGTTTCCTGGAAAGGGCATAGCTGAGATGAAATAAATGACTTAAGATGGTTCTTATGACTAAATTATTTCTCTGGACTTAAATGGTGGTTCACTACGGCTTGACGAAGTGAAGGATAGGAGGAAAAGAGACAGCTTTCCTATTCAAATTATGCTTATTATCAATCCTCAGGACTATAGTTATGCCCTAGTAATTGTTGAAATTACTTGTGTTGCAGGGTCACAAAAATGAGTGCACTTGTTGAAAATAAACACAATCACAAATAAAGGTGTCTCTGTTTCCTTTCTGGGCCCAATGGGAAATGGAACCACATTCGAACAAGAGAGGAAATGGAATTAAATCATATAGATGACCGACTAGACAAGGGAATAGCTGACTGCCATTATTATCAAAGTGGAAATAAAAAAAATAAATAAAAAAAATAAAGTAATCAAAACAGCGGTAATGATCTGAATGTGAGAATAATCAGTAGCACTAGTGACTAAACTTTGGATTTGTCTGGACCAACACTCCATAGTGGGTTACAGCGGTTGCGTGTTCAAGACATGCTGATGGAAATTCTCATTACTATACGAATTCTTCTCTAGCTACACAGTTTACATGTAGTTAAACTTAAGTTTAATTGACAGGGCATCTGCAAATTTAGCCTACAGCGCTCAGCCAGGACTATGCCTAACCAGTGAAGGTGAAATTTAGCTGAGAAGAACTGAAAGTACGGAAAGTGAAGAATTAGAAACCCTAACTGGGGTTAAAGAAAGTATTCTAGAATACTTTGCACTGTGTAAACAAAAGCTGTAATTAAGGCTTCAAGTGAATGATGCTAACTGCTAATTGTAGAAGTTATTATTTAGCTTAGCCTAAGCTGGATGAATGCTAGGTTAGGTTAGCTTAGCCACCTAGGCTGGTTTGTTTACAAAGTGACATCACAAGTTAGCACTTCCTGTGACCAGTTGTTGTCATGGGAACCAGAGCATGTCAGAACAATTCAACAGTACCTGAAGAATGTCTGCACATTTTACTGAGTTATGCATGTTTAAACGGGTTAAAAGGGGGCGCCTATACTTTAAGTCTTTCAAGAACTTGATGTTACATTCAGTAAAATGCAAATGTGTTTTGGCATTTGCTAATTTTACTCATGGAACTCTTCTCTTTACTTTACACAACTTATTCTATTTGTTTACAGAGTAAGGAAATAGATTTGCTGTAAGTCAAAGCTTGTCTAAGCCTATATAGTTACGTCCCTCTCATGCATAAATGCTGACTTTTCAGCGAATGAACAGTTTTGATCGCTAGGTAGCTCTCTGCTTGTAGATGCAGCTAAAAATTTAGGTGAATTACATCAATCTAACAAGAATTTGTAAGGCCTTTACATTGTATAAAGGGGAGCATCACCCAGGTCTACGTATATATAACACTGTCCTGAGCTTTCTTTGTCAGAAACAGGTTTAGCAATACTGCAATTTGGATTTCTTTAACCAAAGCAGGATAGATATTGGTACAGTTTACAAGCTGCTGAGATGAGATTCCTTTGTCAAACAGACTTACGCTTTAATGCTGAACTAACTGATACCAGCTGGAAATCTAAGACTCTTTCACTTACAGTAGAGATGTCAATTCCAGGTATCGTTTTATCTGCATTTAGACAAGCCAGCAACCAGTGATCAAAATGCGTATCGCATGTTGTGTTCCATATGGACCGCAATGGTCAAATGCACGCCTGTAGGTTAACAGTAGTTTAAAGCTCAGGTGGTTTTCCTACACTCTGGCATCAAGGTGACGTATGCCCTATTTGGAGCTAGTGTTTCCTGTAACCCTTCATTGTCATGGAAACTAATGTTTAGCAGTGCCAATTCAACCAGCATGTAGCAAATGTTTGTTTCAAAAGAGTCGTGCATAGTCTGTTGGCAGGTGAGGCTTACACGTCCATTCAAGATTTTCTTTATATCAGTAAAATTCTAGTTTTACTAATGCAGAGTCTTGCTGCTCTTTGAGCACACATTTTCATCTACTTTTAAAGTTTTATGTCCTATGCTGACCAGGGACTTTTTAGCAGAGTCTTGCATTGTGTTCATGCTGTGTGCCTTCTGGTTTTGCAGTTCAGAATCAATGGGGTCTTAGGAACCCTTTCTGAGGAGGCCTTCTGTGTTAGAGGCCTTCTGCATCAGGTCACGCATCGTTGAGTGGGCATTGCGTGGGGGCAGGTGAAACTATGGTGACTAACTGGTTTTGGAGGAAAAGTTTCTTGACGCTGGTGTCCTCCTCCGTCACAGGTTCGTTGTAAGTTCCACAGAAAACTCGTTCGGAGTCGGTGGTGGTAGCACAGGCCCTTCTAGGTCTGTCCTGCTTGGTGTCTGGCCAGGGCCCAGCTGGGCTGGATGTGTCCAGATCAGATGGAGTCTGTCTCGGTGTGCCACACCGGTTGGAGACTGCAGGTGAAAATCAATGTCTTGTAGATTGGCAGGGATGTTTCTGACCTTTCACTTGAGATTGTTGAGTGTCACTTCATGTGCCATTTCAGGGTTTGTCTGAGTTACCTTTTCCTCCTGCAGTTGCAGGGGCTCTCAGGACACTGGCTGGTGAAGTGTTAAGCCGAGGGCTTTGGCTCCTCCCCCCTTTGTGCAGGGCTGGGGAAGCTTACGCTGCTGATGTGAAGGTCAGCAGGGTACGTCTTTCTTGTGTGGTCCATTTGCGGTGGGTTGGACTGTTGCAGCTCTCTTTGGACCACATGGAGTGCGTCAATAATGTTACAGCATCGCTAAGTCAGTGTTCGGACTTCCGCTGCACATTGATGGCTTTAGCTCTCTTTGAGTTCAACCATTTCTTTAAGTTCTTTGAGTGAAACAGTTCTTTAACCGTCGGTTTGCAGGTGCTCAGAGCTGTCGTCCGCCTGAAAACTGATGATCTCTTTCAGTTGCTCTGCTCTGTCAGGGTCCTTGCATCGGTCCTGTGTCCTCTCACGCTGAGCAGGGTTTGTTCTCTGTGGAATTCTGTGGCTGGCAGCATTAGTTCATTTACCTCCTGTTTGAGGCCTGCGGGAGTGCGGCCAAGGAGAAGATGATTCTGGTCAGCTCTAGGTGACTCAGGCCGGACGTCCGCTTTCGTTGTCGTCTAACTGTTCCTTTCTCTGCCGTGGCAGGTCGTTGCCTGCTTCCGGCTAAAGGATGTCCATGACACTGCTCTGCCGGGTCTCCAGGTGGTCCTGGTGGCAGGGCTGGGTGTCTGAGGCCTACTGGCACACTTGTGGGAACACAAGAGAGAAATGGCAAAGGCAAATGCAAGTTTCTACAGAGGTTGTGAGCTATCTGTGTGGGAGAACGGCTATGTGGAGCAGCTAAAATTTAGTGTTGGTGAGCACACACAACAACAACAAAAAAAAAAAATGTGAGTATCTTTGACGTGCTTTAAGCAGCATCGACTGATGACTGGACTCTTACATGTCATAACCTATTACTCAAAAATGCTGATGGTTCTTCTCACATGTTGTGCTACAAGAGTAACTGATAGAACAAAACCAAAATACAACAATAGGATGAAACCAGAAAAGAAGAGGAAGAAAGGAGTGTTTTACCTATTTAGGTTTAGCTAGGAGACATAGGTAAACAGGAGTCACTTATGGGTTATGCTGCTGTTAGACTAAACTAGCAGGGACACATCAAACATCTCAAGGTCCAAAAGAAGAAGAAGAAACAACGGGAAGTGTTTCCAGTTCTGTCTGGGGCCTACTGTGCGTTTGTGTTTAGCCGTACTTCATGTACTTAGCTTGGTGCTAAGGAAACAACAGTCGCTAGATATTGTAATCCTAAAGAGAGAGAGAAGATGAGGATAGTGACTAGTGATCTAAAATAAGGTAAAGGTAAAGTAAGAACGTCCTTATAGCTCTAAGAAAACTAAAAGGGAAAGGGAAGGATATCAAGTATTCACCTCTGACACCAGGGTGAATCATTCGTCTCAAATCATCCGGAGTGGGTATCACTGCTAAGGTCACGTGATTTTATTAAACTGGGCTTTGTTACGCGTCATAGCTGTTTCGAAATTGTTTTAAATTTCAGCGGTTCGTGAACCAGTGTGTATCTGGTCTCTATGTGATCTTGTATCACTTTATAGATTCGTACACATCTAATGACGCATTTGATAAAGGGTCTGATTGACTTTCAAGTCAAGCTTTCATAAAACGAGCCCTACAGTTTACTAGGATATTGTGCCTTGAAAGACACCTCATATTAAACGATATTAGGTAGCTCGCGGATTGCCATTACCTGATTACACCTTTTGATAAAACCTTTGCGATTGGTTTGTAAAAGGTGTTCCGTTGATTTGAGTTTCCGCTACACTTCCACTGTTTTGACCAGCAGGGGTCGCCAGCGAGGGCGCTTCAAACAAAGAATCATTTGTGACGCAGTTGACTCCTTTGATTCAAAGCCTCGAAGAGCTTTGACTCTCATTACTCGTGTTCAAATCACTCAGTTCAAATCACGCAAAATCTATAGTCTTTGGTTTAAGGTTACACTTTACGCTCTAAAGTGTCTAAGGTTTTTAGGCGGTGCTAAAACTATCACTCGAGGTAGAGGGTTTTACTTGTAAGTTATGCGTGTAAGTTAGGATTGAGGGAGCTATTGGCTACAACCGTCGCTTGTTTACACGAGGGTCTGTGAGATTGGTGCTGTTGTCAGAAAAACTAGATAGGAATGCCTGCTCGCGTTCCGGACGCAATGCCAACCAACAACACAGATCGGCCGGAGCAGCGGACGAGCTGTGCTGAAAGTTTGCACTGAGTCTCTCGCTTAGGCACATGACGTTGCATGTGAGTGACTCTTTCACAAATCAAACAGCACCGTTCTTTCCCAGACAATGGCAAATTAGCCTACTAGTTAGCTAGGCTAGAATTTATACCACTAATTTGACGCGATTGTTTCATATGAGCGCTTCGGCGGTTTAATATGAATACAATGAAGTAACGAACAACAAGGCCTTGATTGGTGACTGAGGAGCATCGCTCAGATCACCTTCAAAATGCTGAGAATGGAGTTTTCTTCGTCCATAATCAGATTAATTTGTTCTGGTACCATTTATACGCGCGGCTAATTTGAGATTTCTCCGTCAGAGAAGGTTTAACGTACGCTCGACTTCTATCTGAAATTAGGATTTCTTCGCTAATATCAGGAGTTTCTTATCGTACGATTTAAATATGCATTATAGCACTTGAGAAACTTTCTGCCATTCGTAGGAAGGCATATTCAGGCTATAGTTTTGCTGATTTCAGATACTTGTGCGTGTGTATGAGATGTTAATAACAACTTATGGGACAACATATGATTGATTACTGTCTGCTTGCATACAATGTTTAATACGATGCCTGTATTCTCCACCATAATGTAAGGAACTCAGCTTTTTGGAAATATTAATAATCAATAATATCTTGTTATTATTAATTATAAATATTTGGGTCAGTTAATTTGATTAACTTGATGTGGCTGAATTAATATTACAATCCATTAATCAGTTCGTCCAACGAACTCTTTTGATTATTAATTTATTCTAAGAAAAGGGTATCTTCCATGGCCACAGAAGAATAATTATTTCTTCGCATATACCGCACGTTGAGCCAGTAGCAAAAACCGTGATCATAAAGTGACATTGTATTGCAAACAAAGCAGAACCAAATACATATTATGTACAAGTTTTATTAACTAAATATAGATATTTATATGAATATAAATAAACTAAACAACATACACACATGAATACATAAATAGGTTAGTGATAGGATGAAATTGGAAACCGGAAGAGGGTCTATGAGAAGAACCATCAGAATTTCATTTTCACATTTCATTGAATTGAATACTTGCATTTGTAATGGGAACAATTCTTGAAGTTGTTGAAAATTGAAGTCGTTGATGGTTCCGGCAGTGTCAAGTGGAAGTTGGTTGAGCGTTCTCTTTCTCCAGGAACGCATGATTGGTTTGGTCAAGGCCTGGGACTCTGTTGAGGCCACGCCGAGTACCCAGGAGAAGTGAGGAAGTCGGAAGGATGGATGATTGGAGTCGTTGTTGGTTGGAGTCTTTGTTCCAAAACTCCTGAGATTGTCTTTGGTTCTTTGTGAGAGAGTCTCCTCTCTTTTCTATGAGGCCGGAGCTGGTTGGGATCCAGGCCTGCTGGAAGGCCTCTTGGCCCCCATGGAGGGGGGAGGGGGGGTTTCCCCGTATCACCCGAGACAGTGTTTGCGGCAGGATGGAAAACCAAGAGAAGGCGGTCACTATTTCCTGTCTCTGATATAGTCTGAAAAAGAACCACCCCTAAGGTTTGAATGGACCTATGAGTAAGGTGACATGTCCAAGAGGGGAAGCGGCTCTTAGTTGATTTATGGTCTTTGTCCCCAGCGTGCTTAGACTGTTCATTCAAGCTCAAATAGACATAACAAATTCAAATTGCATTCTAAGAGAAGGTGATGTACATCAAAGTATGTGTCATTAAATGAGGATTAATTAGGTAGGAAGAATGATACAGGTGAAGTTATATTGACCGTTGGGTGGTTGTGCAACCACATACACCCCAATCAAACATACCATGTTGTTATACCTAATAGTACACGAGACAGTAAATCATCACGGTTTCTGTGAGGCATGTTCCTTCATAGAACAGAGTAATACCGCAAAGTTTATTTAATTAAAGATTGTCTCTCTCTCTTGAGCATGTGGTGCATGTGGCCACATTCCTTTGAGATTGTAAAAGTCTGTTATCAGTCTTAAAGTGTTCTGTAACCGGACACCCGGCTGACAAAGTAACTTCATTTGTGAGGTTAGTTTTGGGGAGGAGTTTCATAGACCTTTATATTGATTAAATATAGTGAATATGAATAATTAGTGTGTGTTTGAATGGTCCAGACCCTACACTTGTGTAAAACTGAAATGGTTATATCAAATTACTTCTACCTCAGCAAGTTGTATATAACACCAAACTTAAACTCTTGCTGTTTAATATTTTAAGTTGGTCAAACTAAATGGTCAAAAATAAACTTTAATACTTTATGTAATGCCAACTTGTTCTTCATTCGCTTGTTCAATCAAACAGAGTTTGTCTGACAAAATGGAAGTTGGATTTTTTTTTACAGTGAAGAAATTCATACTTTTTGTTTGTTTTAATAATTATTTAACGAGCGGAGAGCAACTGACATTAGTGCAGAGGAAAAAGGAAACAAATGCTTTACGTGACACTACCCACCCCATCCATTGAATAAGGAAGAAACTTCACCTGTAAATTACAGTGCATCAAGCCTCTCCTGAGTAGGCGTGTTCCTATAGAGTTTCTTGAATACAGTTCTTTTAACACTGCTGAGTGAGCTGATGAATGTATTAACTGCAAAGTACTGGAGGAGGTTCAAGCTGTCCAGGATGGGGGACTGCTGCATGTCAGGTGAAGACAGAGAAAGTGCCAGGATTCACCATGAAATTGAGAGACAGCTTAGAATGGACAAAAAGGATGCAACCCGACAACTGAAACTTTTGCTTTTAGGTATGTACTTTCTTGTTTTTGTTTGTTTGTTTGTTTGTCTATGTATGTAGATTTCTTTTTATTGACACCCAAACATTTGTAATGGTCAATATCAATCACTTGAGTTGTTCGGCATCCTAATTGAATAACCTTTAAACAATCATTTATTTACTAAATGTTTACACAATTACTCAATGTCAGATGATATGTGCTACAACTTTTAAACAATATTTTTTACAGCTTATGAAATTCACTCTTCAGATGTTTAGATGACATATTTCCTCTAACTGTTAGTGGTCAATGCAAATACATGCAAAAAGATGTCAATGGAAAGTCATTCATACACATCTCATACAGTATAGCATTCTTTTTTTCTATTCTTAATGAATCTGAAATAAGCATGTCAGGATAAGCATGCAAACAAGAACATTCTGTGAATTCCTCACACATAGGATAGTGATAGTGATAGGATCAACTCCATCATGTCAACAATTTTTACTTGTTTTTAGAGTATTGCATTTAAGCATTTATTCATGTGATTCAGATTATTTTATGTTTTCCTTTGTGTCTACTTATTTTATGTTATATTTTAGTTTCATTCTGTTTCTGATCAGTTAAGTTGATACTAGTTTAATAAAAGAACAGATGAATGAGCTTATCCAGTGTTTCCTTGTTATAATTGTGAAAGTAATCTGCACCCTTTCAGCAAAATTCCCATTTGTCAGACCTGTTTGACAAGTTAATAGATCAGTATGCAGCGCTGTGATGTTGGAATGATTTATTTGTGGGTGGCATCATACATGGTTTTGTGTTTTCAAACTCAACAAATTTAGTAGTCAAGTAAAATATGCTTTTGACGGCCTCAAACAGAGACACAAAAATAAAACAATCATCAATAATCAACCACAATACTCACAATCACTGTTACGCAGCAGCAAGGACGAAGCAGAGAGTGAATCCAATAGCAAGCACTTTAATGATACAAACAGGTAATCCAATGGACTCAGGACAGGAACACGGAACAGCTACCAGCAACAAACAACGACCGACAAACACCAACTGAAGGACAAGGGTATAAATACACAGACAAACAAGCTTAACAAGATAACAAGGGGGCGTGGCTAATCAGAAACACCTGGGGAAACTAATCAACAGAACGGGGAACAGCAAAACATGTAAAGACAGATAAACACATGACAGACAAGAACAAGGAACAAAACAAAACACCCACACCGTGACATAGCCCCCCCCCCCCTATGGGCGGCTCCCGACGCCCCTTGAGACAAAAAACAAAACAAAAAAAACACTAAAGTTCAGGAGGGTGGTGAAGTGGAGGCGGTCTTGGGGGAGGGACGGAGGGCCAGGTTCGTGCAGGCGGCCAGGAAGGAGCAGGCGACCAGAACGGAGATGACCAGACGGGCGGCCAGGGCATAGACGACCCCTCGGGCGGCCAGGGCGGAGAAGACAGTCCATCGGACGGCCAGGGCGGAGACGACCCCTCGGGCGGCCATGGCGGAGACGACCCCTCGGGCGGCCAGGGCGGAGACGACCCCTCGGGCGGCCAGGGCGGAGACGACCCCTCGGGCGGCCAGGGCGGAGACGACCCCGGCTCGGGAACTGCAGACACCGGTTCGGGACCCGCAGACACCGGCTCGGGAACAGCAGGCACACACACTGGCTCGGGAACAGACAACACAGACTCTGGCTCGGGAACAGACAACACACTCACTGGTTGGGGAACAGGCGACACACACACTGGCTCGGGAACAGGCGACACACACACACTGGCTCGGGAACAGGCGACACACACACTGGCTCGGGAACAGGCGACACACACACTGGCTCGGGAACAGACGACACACACACTGGCTCGGGAACAGACGACACACACACTGGCTCCGGCTCGGGGACAGACCACTCAGACTCTGGCTCGGGGACAAACAACACACTCACTGGTTGGGGAACAGGCAACACACACACTGGCTCGGGAACAGGCAACACACACACTGGCTCCGGCTCGGGGACAGACCACACAGACTCTGGCTCGGGAACAGACAACACACTCACTGGTTGGGGAACAGGCAATACACACACTGGCTCCGGAACAGGCAACACACACACTGGCTCCGGCTCGGGGACAGACCACACAGACTCTGGCTCGGGAACAGACAACACACTCACTGGTTGGGGAACAGGCAACACACACACTGGCTCCGGAACAGGCAACACACACACTGGCTCCGGCTCGGGGACAGACCACACAGACTCTGGCTCGGGAACAGACAACACACTCACTGGTTGGGGAACAGGCAACACACACACTGGCTCCGGCTCGGGGACAGACCACACAGACTCTGGCTCGGGAACAGACATCACACACACTGGCTCCGGAACAGGCAACACACACACTGACTTTGGCTCGGGGACAGACGACACACTCACTGGTTGGGGAACAGACAACACACACACTGGCTCGGGAACAGACATCACACACTCTGGCTCGGGAACAGGAACAGACTCTGGCTCGGGAACAGGAACAGACTCTGGCTCGGGAACAGGAACAGACTCTGGCTCGGGAACAGGAACAGACTCTGGCTCGGGAACAGGAACAGACTCTGGCTCGGGAACAGGAACAGACTCTGGCTCGGGAACAGGAACAGACTCTGGCTCGGGAACAGGAACAGACTCTGGCTCGGGAACAGGAACAGACTCTGGCTCGGGAACAGGAACAGACTCTGGGCCGGACATCTTGTCCGTAGACACTGGCTCGGAGGCGGCCATCTTGTCCGTAGACACTGGCTCGGAGGCGGCCATCTTGTCCGTAGACACTGGCTTGGAGGAAGTGACGTGAACAGTCTCTGGATCGGCCATCTTGTCTGTAGACACTGGCTCTGTAGAAGTGACGTGAACAGTCTCTGGATCAGCAGAAGTGACGTGAACAGTCTCTGGTTCGGCCATCTTGTCCGTAGACACTGGCTCGGAGGAAGTGACGTGAAAAGTCTCTGGATCAGCAGAAGTGACGTGAACAGTCTCTGGTTTGGTCATCTTGTCCGTAGACACTGGCTCGGAGGAAGTGACGTGAACAGTCTCTGGATCAGCAGAAGTGACGTGAACAGTCTCTGGTTCGGCCATCTTGTCCGTAGACACTGGCTCGGAGGAAGTGACGTGAACAGTCTCTGGATCAGCAGAAGTGATGTGAACAGTCTCTGGTTCGGCCATCTTGTCCGTAGACACGGGCTCGGAGGAAGTGACGTGAACAGTCTCTGGAACGGCCATCTTGTCCGTAGACACTGGCTCTGTAGAAGTGATGTGAAACGTCTCTGGCTTGGCAGAAGTGACATGAACAGTCTCTGACTCGGCCATCTTGTCCGTAGACACTGGCTCGGAGGAAGTGACATGAACAGGCTCTGACTGGGCAGACGTGACGTGAACAGTCTCTCGCTGGGCAGACGTGACGTGAACAGTCTCTCGCTGGGCAGACGTGACGTGAACAGTCTCTCGCTGGGCAGACGTGACGTGAACAGTCTCTCGCTGGGCAGACGTGACGTGAACAGTCTCTGGACCGGACGGGACCAGCGGCGAGGGCTCTGGGCTGACAGGAAGTACAGGAAGGACTTCCAGGCATTGCGGGACGCGGGAAGTCCTCTTCCTCCTCCGTCTCGGAGAGCGAGAGGGTGCTGGGCTGGACGGGACCAGCGGTGAGGGCGTTGGGCTGGACGGGACCAGCGGTGAGGGCGCTGGGCTGGACGGGACCAGCGGTGAGGGCGCTGGGCTGGACGGGACCAGCGGTGAGGGCGCTGGGCTGGACGGGACCAGCGGTGAGGGCGCTGGGCTGGACGGGACCAGCGGTGAGGGCGCTGGGCTGGACGGGACCAGCGGTGAGGGCGCTGGGCTGGACGGGACCAGCGGTGAGGGCGCTGGGCTGGACGGGACCAGCGGTGAGGGCTCTGGGCTGGACGGGACCAGCGGTGAGGGCGCTGGGCTGGTCGGGACCAGCGGTGAGGGCGCTGGGCTGGACGTGGCTGACGTGAAGCTCTGGCTGGACGTGGCTGACGTGAAGCTCTGGCTGGACGTGGCTGACGTGAAGCTCTGGCTGGACGTGGCTGACGTGAAGCTCTGGCTGGACGTGGCTGACGTGAAGCTCTGGCTGGACGTGGCTGACGTGAAGCTCTGGCTGGACGTGGCTGACGTGAAGCTCTGGCTGGACGTGGCTGACGTGAAGCTCTGGCTGGACGTGGCGGACGTGAAGCTCTTGCTGGACGTGGCTGACGTGAAGCTCTGGCTGGACGTGGCTGACGTGAAGCTCTGGCTGGACGTGGCTGACGTGAAGCTCTGGCTGGACGTGGCTGACGTGAAGCTCTGGCTGGACGCAGAGATCAGGCGATGACCTGGAGTACCGCGGAAGGAAGCTCTCCAGACATCGGCCGAGTGCCTCTCTCCAGTTCAGACCCGAGAGATCGGGGAGCTCCCTCGGATCGACCTCCTTAGCCCCTAGCCGGTAACACAGCTTAACCGCCTCTTCACCGAGAGAGCAGGAGGCAGCGAGAGGGGCAAACCCCCAGGTATACTGGAACAGATCGCAGCTATCCAGGGCCAAGGCCGCGATCTGACCGGCGAACTCCCGGCTCATGCTGGGAAGATCAGGTGAGATCTGTGCTGCTGGATTCATTTGGGTCGGTCGTTCTGTTACGCAGCAGCAAGGACGAAGCAGAGAGTGAATCCAATAGCAAGCACTTTAATGATACAAACAGGTAATCCAATGGACTCAGGACAGGAACACGGAACAGCTACCAGCAACATCAAACAACGACCGACAAACACCAACTGAAGAACAAGGGTATAAATACACAGACAAACAAGCTTAACAAGATAACAAGGGGGCGTGGCTAATCAGAAACACCTGGGGAAACTAATCAACAGAACGGGGAACAGCAAAACATGTAAAGACAGAGAAACACATGACAGACAAGAACAAGGAACAAAACAAAACACCCACACCGTGACAATCACCCAGCAAATATACGGCAAGTCTTTTAAATGATTTAAGTTGATGTATTGCAGTCTATAGATTATTATATTGAAAAGTTGTGTCTAAATATAGTTTAACTATGGTTTCATATTAATACAAATCATATACAAATCATTCACACCTTACTGGCAGACCATTTTGATGACACAATCACAATTTTTATATCCTAAGGCAAATATGCAAACTAGTAAATCCATACCAGAAGTCTTTGTCTTTATGTGTTTCTAAAAATGAGCATGAGTGAATAGATCCTTTTGTGTGAGAAAATTGTTGGTAAAGTTGACTGTCTGCAAAATAACAGTTAGAACAGTAATATTATAAACAGATTTTTCACCTGGCCTCCCCTCCCCCCAACACACACAAATGTGTCATTTATTTAACATCATGTTGTCAAACTAATATGACTTTCTTTCTTCTATTTAACAAAAATAGAGATATTTTGAAGATTGGCCAAGTTGCTTTTCGCTACACACCAAATTTTAATAAGTAGAAGACAACTTTGGACAATTATTAGTGAACATTGAAGAAACAGAAATATTTCAGTCTGTTTAGCCCTGTGATGGATTGGCCATTTGTCCAGGGTGTTTATCTGCCTACGACCTGAGATGCGGGGAAAGGCTCCATGCAACAAGTGATTTGGAAAATGGATGAATGGATTATGATCTGTTTATAACAAAAAGTTCTCAAACTGCGTTGGAATATTTGATTGCTTTGCCTGACCTTTGGAATATTCTGGAATAAATAAAAGGGACTCATTTTATGTTTTGTTGCGAGCTTTGTCACTTTTTTGTTTTGTTTGCTTTATTGATTGTTTTGTTTTGATTTAGCCTTTTTTTACAGCCCCTGGTCACCATATGGTTTGTGTAAGCAAGCAAGCAGTGTGAACTGGTCCAAAGGTCTACTTTTGTGTTCCACGGAAGAAAATAAAACTGGTTTCAAATTTATATGTGGGTGAAGAAAAAAATGAGTATGATAACTATTAGCCCTGCATTTTTATTCTTAACATACAGCACCATCAGGTTCCTCAAGAACAGAAATATTTTCTAAATGAATTAAATGTAAAAACAAAACAAAAAAAACATCAGAGCAAAGTGGACAGTTCCCTTTCGAAGGGAACTCAACAATACGTCAACGACGTTATGGGGGAACGCCTCAGGCGTGACAGGTGTCTGAAATCACTATCAAATCACGTCAATCATATTGACCGGCGACAGCCCGTGAATCATTAGCGTGAATGATTAACGTGCGACCTGGAAGTATAAAGAGGCGCCTTGCACACATGACAAATCATCTCATCGTCTTCAGGGACTGTTTGTTTGAAACGCTATTCAAGTTACGAGGTAAGAAAAAGATGAAACGCACAGCTAAGGCAGATTGTTTTCGTAAGTGTGCCGACCCGTGTCCGAGGTTTCTGACTCCGGCCGACACACACGAGCTGTGCGTTTTTTGCTTGGGTGAAGAGCACGCACGGGAGGTTCTCGAGGGAACCCTCTGTGCGAACTGCGAGCGTTTTTCTCTTAAAACGCTCCGCTCTCGTCTGGCCCTCTTCTCGAGTGAAGGGGGTCCGGCGTCTGGACCTCGTGGTGCGGGTCCCGCTCGTGCTGAGGCCGATCGGCGACTTACATCATGGGGCTCCCAGATGGAGCTTGTCGATCGTCTCGAGAGGGCTGTTAACCTCTCAGATGATTCGACGACTGACGAGGGCGAACTGCAGGTCGATGGGGAAGGTTACTCACCGATTGTACCTGCAGTTGATGCTCTTCAGGACGCGCAGGAGATGGCTGAGGAGGTTTATGATCAGGTAGATCCTGAACCTCCTCAGCCATCCTGCCCCGTGTATGCAGAGCTGGTGGATGTGATGGAGCGCGCTGCCAACAGGCTGCAGCTGCCTTGGCAGCGCGCTAGAGGAGAGGTCGCTCGCGGTAGGCTCGACGATCGGTTTCTCCCCGGCCATACACCACCAGCTCAGGTGAGACTTCCATTCCTTCCTGATCTTCATACGGAGATCGAGAGGGCATGGAAGAGCCCATACTCTGCCCGCATTCACCTACATCAGCGGGCCAGTTTCGCTGATGTGGAGGGGATCGGAGAGTATGGGTACGTGTCAATGCCGCCCATTGACGAGACGTTCGCGAACTATCTCGTGTCTGGGCGGGCAGCGACACTGAAAGCTCCAACCCTGCCATCCAAACCGCTGAAAACAACGGCTCGTTTGAATGGCAGAGCATACACGGCAGCAGGTCAGGCCGGTGCTGCACTGCATACCATGGCAGTGTTACAGGCGTACCAGGCCGACCTGCTGAGGGATCTCGACCAGGGGGCAGGGTTGTCCCCTGAGGCGGTCGCTGAGCTGCGCCGCACCACAGATCTGGCTCTCCGGGCTACCAAGCAAACCGCTGCCGCGATCGGACGGTCGATGGCGGCGATGGTGGCCACGGAGAGGCATCTGTGGTTAAATCTAGCCGACATCGGGGAGAAAGAAAAAGCCTTTCTCCTCGATTCGCCGGTTTCGCCTTCCGAACTCTTCGGCACCTCCTTAGAGGCGGTGGTGGAGAAGTTCAGGGATGCGAAGGCGCGCTCAGCAGCATTTAAAACTTGTATACCGCTGAGATCCGCGTCCGTACCCCGGCAGGTGGGAGGGCCTGGCCCGTCACGGTCTGAGGATCGTAGGCAGGGCCAACGAGCCAGTGTCGCCTCTTGTGCGCCCCCTCCCGCAAGGAGCAGGTCGCAGAGAAGGCGTGACTCCCGCAACAGGAGAGATCTGAGGGAGGTTATCCAGCGCAAACGCACACAGCGTCAGTGATGGATAGCCTCCCCGGAGGGTCATGAAATCTGCCCTCTCCTCTCTCCTGACCCCCAGGCGTTCATTACATCAGGCCTGGGGATGGGCCTATGATGAGAACTATGTTCTGACGGCCCACCTAGGCTTGGTTTGTGGAAACGCCCCTTTCAGGCTCGTGAAATGGCGGATCCCAGGTTCTTAAAAGAACTATCTGGCTTTACTTCGCACGCCGCAGGTGAGCTGTCCGGTCTTTGAGGGGTATTTTTTGTGATTAAAAAATAAAATGTCTCTCTTTACAGACCGCGTTCCCTGTATAGAGTTATGGGGTCATGTCAAAGTACTAAGGTAAGAGAACTTTTTTGGATTATTAGGGCCCTGAAGTTCCCTGTTAGGTGGCGGTAACTGAGTTTGGCCTTCGGGCTGCTAGGCCACCTTAGGGTAGAGTAGTTGGTCTCTCTCTTTTAGAAGTTTTTACTTAGAGTGTTGACTGACGCTAGTGCTTCAGTTAGATCTTATGTCCGGCCCACGGGGCCGTTTTGACTTCTCTGAGCGATTTTACAGCCCTTTTGTACAGAATAATACATACTATATTCTTTAGTGGCTGTGGCTCCTCCGAGCCCTCAGATAGATCTGTGCTTGCAGGCTGGCCCTCACCAGGGCCGCCTCTGTAGCTGGCCTAGGCTGTACCTGGGATATTGAGGCGCTCTGCTTGGTTTAGCATTTCTTCCTCTGACTCTTCACTTTGTGAATGTATGTTTCTGACATCCCTGTATAACAGCCTCCTCCCACGGGAGTCGTTAGGCCAAGGCCCGCCCCCTTCTCTGCATTCTGGGGCGACTAGAGTAATGCAGCTTGGTGCAGAGGTGGTTTATAAGGACGTGGTAGGCCTCAAACTGGCCTCCATCTGTTTATGTCTTTATTGAGCAGGGTTAGGCCGTCTTTTCACTTCACGGAGAAGACTGGATTTGTCTGCCCGACCCTGCCGTGCAGAACTGGCATACGGATTAGGCCGCCAGTATAGGCTTTAGTTACCTCGCTGAGCTACTGCTCAAGCGCTGGGTCGTAGGTGGTGGCTTTCAAGTCAAGCCCCACTCCCCTAGGTTGGGCACAGATACATTTCTGTCACCCCTAGAGCCGCTGGCAGGCCCGCAAAAAAATGGTAACCTCAGGTGAGGTTTGAGTATTCCCCTGTGATTCAGGGTAGGTCTGAGCGCTTCACTCCCAGTTCTGTTTTATCCTACCTCGCACCACTGTGGCTCGGGTCGAGTATGAAGTAAGCTTCACTTCTTCTTTGGTCGAAGTACGCTCCCCTGAAGCCAGAGCATTGCCCTGAGCTGACGCCCATGCATAGATGGTAGGCCCCTGACTGATTGGGGCCTCCGTTGAGGCAGAGTGGTGTATGTTGTACTCCCCTTGTTTTTAAGGGTGCTAGCTTTCTTGCGGAGTACACTGCCATGGGCAATGTGATTAGGCACCAGGATGCTGTAGGCGCTGTGTAAACAGCTTTTTCTGCCAACGAAGGCTGCGCCATTAGGTAGTAGGCCTCAGCAGGCCTCCTTGATTGGACAGCCCCCTAGAGGGCACTGTAGGCCAGCTCACTTTACACGGTTGGCCTTGGTGGTTCGGGCAGTTGACTCACTAATGGGTAGTAGGCCTTTAATCAGGCCTCCTCGGAGATGAGTCCCAACATTGTGGGACAGCTTGTGTAGTATGGTTCCCAACAGTGTACTTTATGGCAGAATATGATTTGCTATTAGCTAGTAGGCCCAACCAGGCCTCCCTGATAGGCAAGTCCCCAGCTGGCTGGCCTAGCAGGCCACCTTATACTATCACCCGGACTCAGGGCTCAAAGCTACCAGTGGTTATCAGGTAGTAGGCCACTCAGGCCTCCCTGGAGGTGAATTCCCACTTAAGATGGTTATCAGGTAGTAGGCCTCACCCGGCCGCCCTGAAGGCGAATTCCCACTTACGTTGGCTATCAGGTAGTAGGCCTCTCTGGGCCTCCCTGAATGTGAGCTCCCAAATATTATGGCTGTCAGGTGGTAGGCCGCTCTGGGCCTCCCTAAATGTGAGCTCCCAAATATTTTGGCTGTCAGGTAGTAGGCCTCACCAGGCCTCCCTGAAGGTGAGTTCCCACATGCTGTGATTATCAGGTAGTAGGCTCCTCCAGGCCTCCTTGAATGAGAACGGTCAGGTAGTAGGGCTCACCAGGCCTCCCTGAAGGTGAGTTCCCACATGCTGTGATTATCAGGTAGTAGGCTCCTCTAGGCCTCCTTGAATGAGTACGGTCAGGTAGTAGGCCTCACCAGGCCTCCCTGAAGGTGAGCTCCCCACATACTGTGGTTGTAAGGTAGTAGGCCTCACCGGGCCTCCCTGAAGTTGAGTTCCCACGTACTGTGGCACCCCACTTACTGTGGTTATCAGGTAGTAGGCTTCACGGGCCTCCCTGGAGGTGAATTCCCACTTACGTTGGCTATCAGGTAGTAGGCCTCTCCGGGCCTCCCTGTAACGTTCCCTAGTGGTGCTGGGTTTATGAAGCTAGTGGTCTCTTGCTATCAGTTTCAGCTAGCCTTAATAGGCAGCTGCTGAAGGCGAGCTTGCGCCCTGGCTCGCTAAAGTGTTCATTCTCTGCTATTGGTTCCCTCTCTGAACTTTTTCTGCCTACAGCCTGGTTCGCCTACCAGGCAGACCTGTGCTCCCCTCACCGAGGGTCTCTATGAGCATACGGCTTCCTGAGTATGGTCAGACGGTCGTAGGCCTCTCGTGAGGCCTCCCAGTTAGATCAGCCCTTAGGCCTTCACAGGCCTCCTCAGTGTTTTGAAACACAGACACTGGGTTGATCCGTGGATCGAGTAGAGAAACTCCCCTCGCTAGCAAGGGTTGGAAAGCACTTTGCTGAGTCATACTCTCCGGGATATCCCGTCTCTGAGATCCGGGCCGAGTGGTTCGCTGCCAGCTTCGCAGTCCCTCGGGTTGGATGCCTTACCTAAGGCTTTGTTGTCCAGAGGCTCTGTCTTCAGACAGACAGGATTTGGCCAGACTAAGTGTCTATTTTCTGACGCCAGGTCAGGCCGTCCCTTGTGGCATTTCGGGGTGAGTACGTTCCCCTGAATAGTGACTGGCTGGGGTTCCTTCAGGTTCCCTAGCCACATTCCCTAGAAGGGACCCCTTCTAATTGGAAGCTGTGGTTCCAGGCCCGGAGCCGGCCCAGGTAGACCTTTCATTTAACCATGTTTATGAAGGTTTTTCTGTGAGGCTGTAGCTTGGGCTATGACCGTAGGGAATGCTGTCACTGACAGTCCAGTGTGACCTGAGGGTGAGTGGTTCTAGCGTTTCATTTGAATTTGCTGGTTCTGACAGTTGTCACTGCCACTTGGCATGCACTCCCCTTAGCATGGCGGAGTTGGTATATCGTTCCCCATAACGTCGTTGACGTATTGTTGAGTTCCCTTCGAAAGGGAACGTCTCAGGTTACGACTGTAACCTATGTTCCCTGAGAACAGGGACAATACGTCTCCCTGCCATGCCTCGGGGCTTGCCTACCGTACAGTCCCTTCAGACGATAAGGTGATTTGTCATGTGTGCAAGGCGCCTCTTTATACTTCCAGGTCGCACGTTAATCATTCACGCTAATGATTCACGGGCTGTCGCCGGTCAATATGATTGACGTGATTTGATAGTGATTTCAGACACCTGTCACGCCTGAGGCGTTCCCCCATAACGTCGTTGACGTATTGTCTCGTTCCCTGTTCTCAGGGAACATAGGTTACAGTCGTAACCTGAGACGTTTTTAAAGTCAAATTCAAAACTGAGATGAAAAAAAGGGAGCAGCAATAAAGTGAAATGACGTGAATGCCAAGTATGGTAACCCATAGTCGGAATTTGTCCTCTGCATTTAACCCATCCAAGTTAGTGCACACACATTAGGAGCAGTGAGTAGTGAACACACGTTTAGCCATTCACTGCAGCAATACTGCAGTAGTCCACTAGCCATGCCATTTATATTTAAGTGAATAATCACCCAAAAAATAAACCCTTATCTCTGTCATCATTTACTCACCATAATATTGTTTGCAACACATACAGAATGTTTCCTCATGGAACACAAATAGAGACACTTAGTCCAAAAGAAATTATTTTTCATAAAATGAAACTGGATGGTGACCAGATAAAGCTGCAAAATTAGATGGTTTAAGTGACAGGATGACAGAAACTATCCCTTTAATGCTAATGGTACAGCTTTCTCCCACAAGAAACTTTTCAAGTAGCTACACAGTAACCATCGTAACCATCGGATTATGTCTCACCAGCCCGATCTCACGGCAATTCGTACGAATTTTACGAGGTGGCTAATTCGTAAGAATTCATACGACCTCACTCGTACGAATTAGTGCGATTTTTGCTAAATCGTACATATTTTACGAGTTGCCCAATTCGTATGAATTTGTATGAATGACCTACCCCTGACCCCGCCCCTAAACCTACCCATCACGTGGGTTCAGACAAATCGTACAAATTCGTACGAGTGAGGTCGTACGAATACATACGAATTAGCCACTTTTTAATCACTCGTACAAATTCGTACGAATTGGCCGTGAGATAGCGTTGGTCTCACAGATAAAACTTTCCATGTTCCTCCACAGGCACAGGGGAGAGCGGGAAGAGCACTTTCATCAAGCAGATGAGAATTATACATGGCAGGGGCTACAATGAGGAAGACAGGAGTGCCTATGCCAAGCTGGTGTTCCAAAATATCATTGTTTCCATCCACAACATGCTTCAAGCAATGGAGAACCTGAACATCCCCTTTGCTGATGGAAAAAACACAGTATGCACCAGGAATTCTAATACAAAGCATATGTTTCATTTGACATATTTATATATAATATCTAACTAAACATGTATTATCTCTCCCCTCAACAAAAAAAAAAAAAAAAAAAAGAAAGAAAGAGAGAAGACTGAAATATATTTGTGTGTTGTAGACATATGCTGCAATGCTTAAAAATGTGATCCCCGAAACAGTACTGTCACTGGAGGCTAAATATGCTGAAGCCATCAAGAGTATGTGGAATGACCAAGGCCTGCAGAAATGCTTTGAACGCAGGAGAGAGTTCCAGCTGTCAGACTCTACCAAATAGTAAGTGCAGTGAAAAGAACCATTGTATTATATAGGCTACCATACCATTTTTTTTGGACATATAATATAACAACCACATTTTTGGACATTTTTCATAGTATTCTTTGGAATAGAACAACCACATTTTTGAGCATTTTCCATAGTATAAATATAAATATGAATATATTGAGCTGCTATGAATACTGAGGTGCTTCATAGCTGATTTGAACTTGTTTCACAATGAATTAACTTTACAGTTATTAAACTGAATCCCAAATAGCAAAATTGCTTAGGCCTAGATCTGGCCCATACTTGACACTTTTATCTGGCCCACATATCGCGTGGAATGATGGCACTTGGGCGGACCGCTCCTGTTTGCCAGGTTTGGGCCATAATTAAGCCATAGCAATGTCGCATGTCAGCCATAAACAGAACAAATGAAGCAGAACTGGCCCACATTGTGAAGCTGCATTGAAACAATTACTATTGTATTAATATACCCTATTAAAATAAAGGTGACTTGACTTGACTTGACTTGACTAGTATATACATACAAATAAACCTGCTATTTACCACCTGATACTATTACTGTTATAGTGCTTTTTGTAAGAGCTCTATTTACAATTTAGAAGAAAACTGCTCTTTGCTATTTTTAATACCTGTACAGGTCCTTCTCAAAAAATTAGCATATTGTGATAAAGTTAATTATTTTCCATAATGTAATGATAAAAATTAAACTTTCATATATTTTAGATTCATTGCACACCAACTGAAATATTTCAGGTCTTTTATTGTTTTAATACTGATGATTTTGGCATACAGCTCATGAAAACCCCAAATTCCTATCTCAAAAAATTAGCATATCATGAAAAGGGTCTCTAAATGAGCTATTAACCTAATCATCTGAATCAAGTAATTAACTCTAAACACCTACAAAAGATTCCTGAGGCTTTTATAAACTCCCAGCCTGTTTCATTACTCAAAACTGCAATCATGGGTAAGACTGCCGACCTGACTGCTGTCCAGAAGGCCATCATTGACAGCCTCAAGCAAGAGGGTAAGACACAGAAAGAAATTTCTGAACAAATAGGCTGTTCCCAGAGTGCTGTATCAAGGCACCTCAGTGGGAAGTCTGTGGGAAGGAAAAAGTGTGGCAAAAAACGCTGCACAACGAGAAGAGGCGACCGGACCCTGAGGAAGATTGTGGAGAAGGACCGATTCCAGATCTTGGGGGACCTGCGGAAGCAGTGGACTGAGTCTGGAGTAGAAACATCCAGAGCCACCGTGCACAGGCGTGTGCAGGAAATGGGCTACAGGTGCCGCATTCCCCAGGTCAAGCCACTTTTGAACCATAAACAGCGGCAGAAGCGCCTGACCTGGGCTACAGAGAAGCAGCACTGGACTGTTGCTCAGTGGTCCAAAGTACTTTTTTCGGATGAAAGCAAATTTTGCATGTCTATCGGAAATCAAGGTGCCAGAGTCTGGAGGAAGACTGGGGAGAAGGAAATGCCAAAATGCCTGAAGTCCAGTGTCAAGTACCCACAGTCAGTGATGGTCTGGGGTGCCATGTCAGCTGCTGGTGTTGGTCCACTGTGTTTTATCAAGGGCAGGGTCAATGCAGCTAGCTATCAGGAGATTTTGGAGCACTTGGAGCACATTTTTCAGCACGACCTGGCACCTGCTCACAGTGCCAAAACCACTGGTAAATGGTTTACTGACCATGGTATTACTGTGCTCAATTGGCCTGCCAACTCTCCTGACCTGAACCCCATAGAGAATCTGTGGGATATTGTGAAGAGAAAGTTGAGAGACGCAAGACCCAACACTCTGGATGAGCTTAAGGCCGCTATCGAAGCATCCTGGGCCTCCATAACACCTCAGCAGTGCCACAGGCTGATTGCCTCCATGCCACGCCGCATTGAAGCAGTCATTTCTGCAAAAGGATTCCCGACCAAGTATTGAGTGCATAACTGAACATAATTATTTGAAGGTTGACTTTTTTTGTATTAAAAACACTTCTTTTATTGGTCGGATGAAATATGCTAATTTTTTGAGATAGGAATTTTGGGTTTTCATGAGCTGTATGCCAAAATCATCAGTATTAAAACAATAAAAGACCTGAAATATTTCAGTTGGTGTGCAATGAATCTAAAATATATGAAAGTTTAATTTTTATCATTACATTATGGAAAATAATGAACTTTATCACAATATGCTAATTTTTTCAGAAGGACCTGTATAGTTCAGACTGTACAGCATGACACTAGCAACGGCAAGGTTTGATTCCCAGGGAATTCATGAACTGATAAAATATGTGCCTTGAATGAGTAAATTTTTTTGTACACAATCAAACATACTACAGATCTATGAAAACAGAAAATTATCAAGGGTTAATGCTTGGTAATTTAAGAACAAATGTTTTGTATTGCTTTATCAAGCAAATCTGAAATATTCTTAATTCTGTGTTTGGTGAGCTTTGGTGTTCATTGGGTTCAGGACAAATCATTTTAAAGGTATTTTAATGTTTTTTTTTTCTCTCTCTTTACTAGTTACCTCGATGACATTGACAGAATATCTGCAGCTTTTTACTTGCCGACTCTGCAGGATATTCTACGAGTCCGAGTTCCAACCACAGGCATCATTGAGTACATCTTTGACCTTCAGACTGTCATATTCAGGTAACTCTTAATTTATTGGTGATGTGAAGATGACTGTAAATTATAAAATGTTTGTAAATAATTTTAACTCATTTTATAACTCATTTTGTAAATTATAAAATCCCTGCTGTTGCTGCAGAATGGTTGACGTCGGAGGCCAAAAGTCAGAAAGACGGAAGTGGATCCATTGTTTTGAAAACGTTACTTCCATCATCTACCTGGTGGCTCTGAGCGAGTACGATCAGGTCTTATATGAGTGTGCGAATGAGGTTAGCCCACTTCCTTGCATTCTCGAATAGCTCTTACGGTTTATTAAGATTTGCCGTCATTACATCATAGGTGATTCATTTGACAGATAAACTCTGGATTCATGGTGGTTTATTTTGTTAATATGATGTTCTACCACCACAGAACCGCATGGTGGAGAGTAAGGCACTTTTTAAGACAATCATCTCTTACCCCTGGTTCCAGGAGTCATCTATCATCCTCTTCCTCAACAAGACAGATATCCTGAAAGAGAAGATCTCAAAGTCAGACCTTGTAACGTATTTTCCACAGTATACAGGTTGGAGTGCCAACAACATGGCTTAAATTCCTATTCCAAGCATTTTTGTCTTATTTTTCAGTTAAAATATCTAAAAATCATTTAAACAAGGTACATTTACTTGAGAAGCAACACTGCATAAGAACTACATTAACACTTGTTTTCATAGAATAATTTGTCTTTCCAAACTGTCAGATTTTTCATTTGTTTTAGGTATAAACATGTTAAAAACAGTTTAAGTGAAGAGAAAAAATCTGCCAGTACAATGGAACAAAATGTTTCTATGGAATATTGCAGTATTTATTTTAAGTGATTTATCTGTGCACATTATTATTATTATTTTTAATTCATGTGACCTCATAATTTTTAATACAAATAATTTCCCCTGCCCCTTACAACGCCATCTCTTCTATTCCCTTATGATGGTTTCACTGGCGTGAGGACAAGACCAAGACCTCCCGTTCAGCAACCTGTCACTTACGTGAGATCGCAGCAATTAGCAAACGACAACAATCCAATGATCTAATCAATTCCAAGACAAAATCAAGTCCATTCCAAAAAAATGTATAGTTCAAGAAGCCGTTTTACTTGGATATCCGTCATATAATGAAGAAAAATTATCGCAACTTCTGTTTCATAATGACTTTAAAGACACATTCTCTGACAAGTCTTATTTTATGCAGTGTTTACTAAATAAAAATAAATTAAGATGTCAATTGTGGTAAAGATTCTAGAGTGCAGTGTGGGGGAAGCTATTTTTAAAACAATAAAATGATGATATATTTAAAAAGAAAAGGTACATTACTCTGGTTTAAACTGCTATCATACTACTAAAAATGTTTATGTTAGTTACCCCCCAACACTGCTGCAGTGCCACTGAACCCACTGACATAATGAAATCTGTGTTATCTGCTTACTCAACAGGCCCTAAAAAGGATGCAGAGGCCGCAATGAAGTTCATCTTGAGTATGTATGAGGAACAGAACAGGGACACAAATAAACACATCTATGCACATTTCACATGTGCAACCGACACTGAAAATATCCGCTTTGTTTTTAACGCTGTGAAGGACACCATTCTGCGGAACATCCTGTCCACATTTAACTTGTGTTAGGTGATTGAATGTTTTTTTTTACCTCTGAGTCAGTGAAAATGTGAATGTGATCTGTGTGTGAGTGCTGAGATCATGGCAAAGCGCATTCTGTGAATTCATCTTGCATTGGTGGAAATTAAAGGGAAAGTCTACTCAAAATATTAAATATTTAATTTAGTGTTTTGCTAAATAAAGAAAGTCATGAGGGTGAGTAAATGTTAATAGATTTTTATTTATTTATTATTTTTGGGTGAATTGTCTCTTTAGTTTTGTTTTTAGGGACAGTGCCCTCTGGTTCCCTTTCGTTGTCACTCCGAGTTACGTCGGATGACGACGAATGGGGTTTCGCTTAGAAAGCCTATCAACTTCGAGTATTACAAAACGAGCCAATGGCAAAGAAATGCCATGGGTCTGCGGAATTTGCATGACGTAACTCCGTCCCACCTCGTGGGTATAAAAGGAGGAAGTCCGCAACAGCAGTTTATGTTTTCGCTTCGGAGCCAAGTGTATTCTTCTCTCCACAAGCCATCTCTGAATTGTCAGCTTTACAAACGAGTACCTCGAGTGTTGGTGTGACGGCGATCTACGGCGAGCGCGTGCTTCCTGCTGATCTGTTGCAGTGGTCTGCCAGTCGGTGCGTGTCTCCCCGGGTGCTTCAACACTTGAGTTTTCTCTCACTAAAAGAGCTTGCACGCGGCACGTCTTTTTAAAGACGGCTCGCCCGTGCATTTCAAAAAAAAAAAAAAAAAATGAATGGTGCGGCAACTTGGTATCGGACTCTGATGGGCACGAGCGTTGTCTAGTATGTTTGGGCTTGATCATGCTAGAGCAGCGCTCGTGGATGACTCATGTTTTCTCCATGGAAACATGATCATCGCGTCATTAAGGTCGAGACTCGGTGAACTCACATGAGTGAGAGTCCCCTCATCCACCCCCCGATCTTCGGCTGGTGGCCAGGGTGACCTGAGGGTTTCGGTCTGGAACAAGGCGCCGACTATGTGTCCGCGACCCCAGCCCCCCTCTTTAATGACGGTGCCCGCTAGTGAACAGGTGATTCCCACGGGTCTACCCTCTGGTGGCCCGTGTGTTTCATTTGAAGCTACAGAGGATGATATTATGTTTGTAGCAGCTTCACTAGGTGGGTTTGATTTTCCTGGAAGTGACGACTCGTCGAGTCTGATCCGGAGATGACGGCCATGCTTTCCCGGGACGATTGGTTTTTGGGTGAGGCCGTCGACCCTCGTCCACGGCAAACCCCAATACCGTTCTTCCCGGACGTGCATGATGAGATCAGGGGCCATTCGCTGATCTCATCCGCCTTTCCTCCCCTCGATGGGGCCGCTGCCCGTGGGTACACTGGGGTTCCCCCGGCTGAACGCTCTGTTGCGATGCTATGTGTCCTCAGAGTGCTTCTTCTCGGCGCAATCCTAAGCACCCGTCCGTGGCCTGTAGTTTTTCGTCTACGCTTGTGGCGAGATCCTATAGCGCCACGGGACTGGCGGCCGCCTCACTGCGTGCCATGGTCATTCTGCTGGTCTACCTGACCCAGATGCTCATGGACCTGCACGAGGGCGGGACTGACCCAGGGCTCTTCACTGAGCTGCGCGCCGCCACTAACCTTGCTCTCTGAGCGACGAAAGTGGTCGTACGCTCCCTGGGTCGGGTGATGCTCACCATTCGGTGGCCGTACCTGTTTGATGTGCTGGATGTCGCGCGGACCCGTCTGTCCGACATTCCCACATCCCAGGTCGGCCTCTTCGGCGGTGCGGTTGAGGGCTGGCCCAACAGCTCTCAGCCGTCCATGAGCAGACTGACGTTGATTCTGTCCCGACAGCCCCGCCGTCCGCTCAGATCCCTCGGTCTGCCCACCGCCAGGGGCGCCCTCCCGCGGCTCCCACCCTGCCCGTTCACCCGGGCCGGCTCTGGGGGCCGCGGGCGGACGCCACAGCCCTCTCTAGCCCCGCCCCCCGCTACACGCCGGGTTAAGCGGCGCTCCTGAGACGGGCTCCTCGGGGATGGAGCAGGTTGAGGTCGACTCTGTCCCGACGGCCCCGCCGTCCGCTCAGGTCCCTCGGTCTGCCCACCGCCGAGGGCGCCCCCCCACGGCTCCCACCCCGCCCGTTCACCCGGGCCGGCTCTGGAGGCCGCGGCCGGACGCCACAGCCCTCTCCAGCCCCGCCCCCCGCTACGCGCCGGGTTAGGTGGCGCTCTTGAGAGGGGCTCCTCAGAGATGGGACTCAGTTCTTTCCAGGAGTTGGGAGCAGGACCACTCCTTTCCCCGGTGGAGGGCCGGGGAAGAATTCTTATTCGCAAAGAACTGACTCTCCCGTCTCTGAGCACACAGAGTTCTCGGACGACACAGAGCGCCGCCCTCTAGCCGTGCTCTCCTCGTCCCCCTCTGTCCCAGAGGTCGTTGACACGGCGTGCCGTCCACGGACCGCTTCGCCCCTGTCCCCCTCTGTCGCCAGACCCCTGGCAGAGCAGGCCCCCGCGGGACGACCAGCCTGGTCCTCCCCTGGCCCCCTCTGCCAGGGCGCGGTTGCTAACTGTGCCCCCACACCGGGCCGCTATGCCGTCCACGTCTGGGCCAGTTACTCCGCTTCGCTGCCCCTCCGGGGGGACGCCTGCCGTCGCGTGATCCCGCCGGTTCAGTTCCTGGGAGCCTGGCTAGAGCTTCCCCGTCTGTCCCGCGGGATCGCGCGCTCCTTCAGGCTCGGCTTGCGATTCAGTTCGCACGGTCTCCTCCCCGCTTCAGGGGAGTCCGCTCCACTTTGGTCGGTGGCAATGCCCCCATCATGAGAGCAGAGATTGCCACCCTGCTGGCGAAGGGTGCAATCGAGACTGTCCCTCCAGCCGAGATGAGGTCCGGGTTCTACAACCCCTACTTCATTGTCCCCAAGAAAACCGGTGGGTTACGGCCAATCCTGGACTTGCGCGTGCTGAACCGCTCCCTTCACAGGCTGCCGTTCAAGATGCTCTCCGCCAAACGCGTTCTCGAATGCGTGCGGCCCCAGGATTGGTTTGCAGCGATCGACCTGAAGGACGCCTACTTTCATGTCTCCATTCTTCCTCGACACAGACCGTTCCTACGGTTTGCTTTCGAGGGGCAGGCATACCAGTACGCGGTTCTCCCTTTCGGGCTAGCCCTGTCTCCTCGCACCTTCACGAAGGTTGTCGAGGCTGCCCTTGTTCCCCTTCGGGAACACGGGGTTCGCATCCTGAGTTATATCGACGACTGGCTGATCCTAGCTCACTCTCGAGACCAGGTTTGCGAACACAGGGACCTAGTGCTCCGGCACCTAGCTCGTCTGGACCTTCGGGTCAACTGGGAGAAGAGCAAACTTTGCCCCGTGCAGAGGATCTCTTTTCTCGGTATGGACATCGACTCGGTCGCCATGTCCGCGCAGCTTACGAGCGAGCGCGCGCAGTCACTGCTGACTTGCCTGAGACATCTCAGGAGCAAGAGTGCGGTTCCACTGAAACATTTTCAGAGGCTCCTGGGGCATATGGCATCTGCAGCCGCGGTCACGCCGCTCGGATTGCTTCATATGAGACCGCTTCAGCTTTGGCTTCGCGACCGAGTCCCGAGGTGGGCATGGCATCAAGGCACGCTCCGGGTACCAGTTACTCCGACCTGCCGTCAGTTCCTCACCCCGTGGTCGAACCTCAGTTTTCTCAGGGCGGGTGTCCCCCTGGAACGAGTTTCCCGGCATGTTGTGGTCTCCACGGATGCCTCCACCACGGGCTGGGGCGCCATGTGCAATGGACATGCTGCTGCGGGCTCCTGGACAGGACCCCAGCGGCTATGGCATGTCAATTGCCTCGAGTTGTTGGCAGTACGCCTTGCCCTGCACCGCTTCCGGGCGTTGCTCAGGGGTCAACACGTACTAGTCCGCTCAGACAATACCGCTACTGTAGCGTACATCAACCATCAAGGTGGTCTACGCGCCCGCCGTATGTCACAACTCGCTCGCCACCTCCTTTTATGGAGTCAGAAGCATCTGAGGTCGCTTCGAGCCATCTTCATTCCCGGAGCCCTGAACTGTGCAGCCGACGAGCTCTCACGGCTTCAGCCCCTCCCTGGAGAATGGCGACTCCATCCCCAGTCGGTTCAGCTGATTTGGGACCAGTTCGGGGACGCACAGATAGATCTGTTTGCCTCTCACGACTCGAACCATTGCGCCCTGTATTTTTCCCTGACCGAGGGCACGCTCGGCACGGATGCACTGGCGCACAGCTGGCCGCCGGGCCGCAAATATGCGTTTCCCCCAGTGAGCCTTCTTGCGCAGACCTTGCGCAAGGTCAGGGAGGACGAGGAGCAGGTCATTTTGGTCGCGCCGTATTGGCCCGGCCGGACCTGGTTCCCCGAACTTGCACTCCTCGCGACAGCACCTCCCTGGCCCATTCCTCTGAGGAAGGACCTTCTTTCTCAGGGACGGGGCACCCTGTGGCACCCTCGCCCCGATCTCTGGAGCCTCCACGTGTGGCTCCTGGACGGCTCGAGGTAGGTTTGAGTACCCTTCCACCAGCGGTGGCGGCTACCATCACTTCCGCTAGAGCGTCGTCCACGAGACACGTCTACGCGTTGAAGTGGAACCTCTTCGTCGACTGGTGCTCTTCTCACCGAGAAGACCCCCGGAGATGCTCGATCAGCGTTGTGCTTTCCTTCCTTCAGCAAGGGTTGGAGCGAAGGCTGTCTCCCTCCACCCTTAAGGTCTATGTTGCCGCCATTGCCGCACACCATGACCTAGTCGAAGGTAAGTCGGTAGGGAAGCACGACCTGGTCATCAGGTTCCTGAGAGGAGCGAGGAGACTAAATCCTCCTCGTCCTCCTCTCGTTCCCTCTTGGGACCTCTCAGTGGTTCTAACTGCCCTGAAGAGTGCTCCCTTTGAGCCCCTGCAATCAGTTGAGCTTAAGTTCCTGTCAATGAAGACAGCGCTCCTGGTTGCACTGGCCTCCATCAAGAGGGTAGGGGACCTGCACGCATTCTCCGTCGACGAAGCGTGCCTGGAATTCGGTCCGGCTTTATCTCACGTGATCCTGAGACCCCGGCCCGGATATGTGCCCAAGGTTCCTACCACTCCCTTTCGGGACCAGGTGGTGAACCTGCAAGCGCTGCCCCCGGAGGAGGCAGACCCAGCCTTGGCACTGCTCTGTCCAGTACGCGCTCTTCGCGCCTATGTAGACAGGACGCAGTGTTTCAGGACCTCAGACCAGCTCTTTGTCTGTTATGGTGGGAAGCTGAAGGGAAAGGCTCTCTCCAAGCAAAGGTTGTCTCACTGGATAGTGGACGCCATTGCCTTGGCTTACCAGCAGCAAGGTCGACCGTGCCCCCTTGGTGTGACGGCTCACTCCACCCGGAGTGTGGCATCCTCTTGGGCTCTAGCGCATGGCGCCTCGCTAACAGACATCTGCAGAGCTGCAGGCTGGGCGACACCTAACACATTCGCCAGATTCTATAATCTCCGAGTGGAGCCAGTGTCCTCTCATGTACTCGCTTCAACTAGCTAGTACCGGACCCGCTCAGGTGTCTTCGCTTGCTCGCCATTCCACTCCACGGACTGGATACGTGCGATTTCTCCTCAGGTGAGCTTCCCCGAAAGCCCTGAGTTCCTCCAGCACTCCTGACGTCGGCGCCAGTGTCTATTGCCTGCGCGTCGGCTAGGTGCCTCCCGTGTGCATGGTCCCTCCCCTGAGCGACCCCCACATGTGTATTTCCACTGTAAGCCTCTCTGAGCATGTGTCTTTCCCTTGGCAAGCCACCTTGCCACCCCTGGGGTTGAAATATTCCACCTGCGGCTGGACACCCCAGTGTTCTCCATATGTTTCCTTCGGGTCATATGTGTATTCTCTAAGTCCCCCCCCCTCCGGGTTGGCATTAATTGCATACTTCCCCTAGCTTGGGATATGCTTCCCAGTGTACCTTGGTATTCCTGTGTTAAATGGAGTCCTTCGTCCAGTCTATGACAGGGATCTTGATTTACGCAGGGCACTGGAAGACAGCTGAGAAGGTGGCGTGATTAGACTGGTAACCCCATTCGTCGTCATCCGACGTAACTCGGAGTGACAACGAAAGGGAACGTCTACGGTTACGTATGTAACCCTCGTTCCCTGAGTAGGGAACGGAGACGTTACGTCTGCCTGCCACTTTCCGCTGTACCGCGGGGATCGCCTGAGCTCAGTCTTGGCTCCTCAGCGAAGAAACATAAACTGCTGTTGCGGACTTCCTCCTTTTATACCCACGAGGTGGGACGGAGTTACGTCATGCAAATTCCGCAGACCCATGGCATTTCTTTGCCATTGGCTCGTTTTGTAATACTCGAAGTTGATAGGCTTTCTAAGCGAAACCCCATTCGTCGTCATCCGACGTAACGTCTCCGTTCCCTACTCAGGGAACGAGGGTTACATACGTAACCGTAGACGATTTCCGTAGACATTTTTTTTTCTTTCCTTCATGACAGCATTTTTCTAATTATATTATATTATTATATAATTAAAACCCATATTATGCTTGATAGGCCAATGCAGAATAAATGTGAAAAAAATAATTAAATGTTATTTAACAAAAAGCAATTCAATTAATTATTTTTCAGTAATTCAGTGATTTCTGACCCTACCAACTTGCCATCAACCTATCCAAAAACCTCCCAGTAAACCAAGTCTACTCCAGAGACAAACCCTAAATATGTGGTATCATAAATGAGTGCTATATTTTCATTAATACTTCATGTGGCCGTCTCAGTGAGTATCCACCATTCCACACAAAATTTAAATGAAATATGAATTAAGACACGTGGCATAAAAGACAGACTTTGAATCCATGCAAATCATGTCTTTGCTATTCAAATAGTCTCTCCAACACTGACATGGATACCAGAATGATACCTCAGTACATATCGTGGCATGTTCACTGTGACATTGATGCAGCTGATCACAGATTATTTGGGTGGTCCTCACTTAGTTAGTTTCCAAGAGGAAAAACTGCGTTTAACTGTAGTTAAAATACTGTAGTGTTTAATAAATGCTGTTGCTCTAAAATAATTAGTCCAACGTTTGCATGTGTATTGACTAAATATATTTTTACTTTATTTAGATATTATTTAAACTTTCTATATTTAGTGATGTAAAGTCCCTTTTGGAGTGAGAACCAAACAGTGACAGTGATAGTAAAGGTCAAGTATAGTAACCAACCCATACTCGGAATTTGTCCTCTACATTTAACCCATCCAAGTTAGTGCACACATTAGGAGTAGTGAGTAGTGAGCACACACATTGCAAACCGTGGACACACACACCCAGAGCAGTGGGCAACCATTTTCTGCAGCACCCGGGCAGCAATTGTAGATCATGAAATTGAAGAAACATGAGATCATGTTTGAAACGATTGAAGAAACATGAGATTATCTAAAGAAATCATGTGTACTGATTTCTGTTCTTTCTTAAAGTTGAAGAAATAGCCTCCCCACCCCTCAACAACAATAATAATGTGTTCATTTACTTACCCTTGTATGGAACGACTCTAAGTATCACGTTTGTAAATATTTACTGTATGTACAGTCACAATTTCTAATGTGATCATTTCTTTCAAATTAATGTGTGTAATTAATGTGTGTAAAATTTTAGTATGACATTTTCTTTCTTTTTTTTACAACAGATGCAATGCAGTTGTATTTTAGTGCGACAAAATAAAATTGATTGCATATCAAATGCATTTTTAATACTTAATTTCATCAAGCAGTAACTTTATTTTTGCATTTAGGTGCCAAAACATGCCATCCCACTTTTTTTTTCCAGAAGGGTGCAACTGAAAATCGTTTGAAATTAATCTGAAATGCAATTTTACTACTTCAAATTTTATTGCATGAATACATCACAAACATCTTAAGATAAAAGTTCAGATCATTGTTTTCTTCATGATACATGTAACATGTTGGTAACTATAGTAACCAACAAGGAGCAGCAGGGAAACATGAAGTGAACAATGCAACAAAGGATACACAGAACTCTTGGCAATTCAGCTATAGAGTATGGTAGTGTTAACATCTTGTATTATTTATACATTGTTAGCAACAAAAATTGACAAAAATAATTTAGGAAAGGGACTCAGGATGTAACGTTGTAAGTCCGATGATGAAGAGAAGAGGCAGAGAAGATCAAATATAATACCTTTTATTTAAATAAATTAAACTCAGGTAATCCAATGGGTTGGAACAGCAACGAGACAGCGTGTAGCACACAACACACAATAACGGACCACTGAAAGGAACACAAAGAAGAACTTAAATACGTACACAGTGATAATGACAACATAATGAACAAGTCAAGTCAAGTCACCTTCATTTATATAGCACTTATAACAGTATAGATTGTTTCAAAGCAGCTTTACAGTGATAATAGGAAATTAAAGTAACAGATTGTTTTGGCTTTACAGCACAGCAGCTCTGGAATAAAGTTATTGTCCAGCTAAAGTTAGTTTTTGATTGATTCAAAGAAAGCAGAAAACAGAACATTTTAATGTGTTCCGGCCGCTCATTTGCATGACAACAGTGTTTGGTGGATCGAGAACGCAAACCTTCAAACAGGTTCCAAGGTGCAAGTTATCATCATTTAACGTTATCATCATCTCAATGTAAACTTCAAAAACGTGAATCCGTGAAAATGGCGACAGCGTGCTCATGCATATCATGTGTTTAGTCTATAGGTATGCGCATTTGAATATATATGTGCGCAGGCATGTAGTCTTTCTTTACAAGGTGACATTGCCAAATTACTTGTCCGGCCTGCATAATACAGAACTTTTTGTCGTTTCCGCGTATCCATGCAAACTGGATTCATTTTGATAACGTTGTATCTGTACAGAGGTAAAGGGAAGGGAAGGAGCCCTTCACGAGGAGAGACTAGTTGACACTTCAGGCTTGCGTTGTCTCCGTGTCCAAGCGCAGGTCCTTCATCAGATCTGGATACGGCCTGGATCCGGCAGACTACGGTAAACCTAGGGATAAACAGAGAGACTAATATTAGCGTAGACACCATTCTTCTTATGATGTAACGAGTACATCAGGTGTTATGGGAGTGTTCCCGGTTCCGCCAGACCTAGTTTATGCAGCCTAACATTGAATCAAGTTGATAATGTGTTATGTGTATGCTACAGTAGGTTAAAGAGATGTGTTTTTAGTCTAGCTTTAGTATGTCTGCTTCCTGGACTATGTTAGGAAGACTGTTTAAAAGTTTAGGTGCTAAACAGGAAAAGGATCTACCGCCAGCAGTCGATTTTAATATTCTAAGTATTACCAACTGGCCAGAATTTTGAGATCACAATAGACGTGAAGGACTAGAATGCGTTAAGAGCTCGCTCAAGTACTGGGGAGCTAAACCATTTAGTGCTTTGATGAAGACTTGACAGAACATCCATCAAGTGTTAGACAGTATTTAGGTTATTACTGTCATGAAACAGAATGATTCACACAGGTAAAGTGATCAACAGGTTTATTTGCAGAAGTATGTGATAGCAACGACGGAAGCAGGTGAGTAACTGAAGAATATAGTGTTCTGGATGAATAATGGTCTTATCTGTTGCAGGTTCTGAGCTAGAGATCGAGGCAGATGACTGAAGACGGGTGATGGAAGCAGATGACTGAAGACAAATAGTTCTGGTAGGTATCGTGCAGGTAAGGAGTCAGGTAAGGGTTCTTTGAGGGAACGACGAGACCAGACAATGGTGAACTGCAGTGGGAAGAGTTGTATATAGTGCTGGATGATAATCAATGAAGATTGGTGACAGGTGACAGCAACCTCTGTGATTGGGAAGTGCATGCAGGTGAGGGCCAGGGAGGATGATGGGAAATGTAGTGACGAGGTGGTGACTAGCTAGTTACCGTGACAGTACTCCCACCTCCCGGAAGGCGCGTCCTCGCGCCGTAGGAGGTGCAACCAGGGAGGGGAGGGTATGCAGACTCCAGGGCGGTGCCGGCAGCTCGGGAGAACAGGGCGGAGCAGGCTGTGCAGGTGGACAGGGTGGAAACTGCCGTTCGGGCAGCCAAGGCGGAGACTGCCGTTCGGGTGGCGAGGGCGGAGACTGCTGTTCAGGAGGCCAGGGCAGAGCTTTCAGTTTGGGAGACCAGGGCGGATTGGCCTTCGTGGCCTTTCCTTGAGAGCCCGGCTTGGCCACTATGGCCGGGGACCAATAGCCCCCACCCCAAAATTTTCTTGGGTGGAGTTATGGGTTTACGCTCAGGAACAGGTCTTGGGATGACGTGAAGAAGCTCAGGCTTGACAGGCATGACGTGAAGAAGCTCAAGCTTGACAGGCATGACGTGAAGAAGCTCAGGCTTGACGGGCATGACGTGAAGAAGCTCTGGAAGGGTGGTCTCGACGGGACGACACTCTGGAAGGGTGGTCTCTATATGGTTATATAGTGCTGGATGATGATCAGTGAAGATTGGTGACAGGTGACAGCTATGTCTGTGATTGGGAAGTGCATGCAGGTGAGGGCCAGGGAGGATGATGGGAAATGTAGTGAGGAGGTGGTGACTAGCTGGTGACCGTGACAATTACATGCAGAGGTTTTTGGTCCAATAATTAGAATCTCTGTTTTTTTCAGAATTAAGTAATAGGAAATTACTAGTCACCCAGTTTTTTATATCAGTTATGCATTCCGTTCATTTTGTGAATCGGTAAGTTTCGTCAGGGCGCGAAGAAATTTACAGTTGAGTATCATCAGCATAACAGTGAAAACTAATGCCATGTTTCCTAATGATATCTGCCAAAAGTAGCATGTACAGAGTGAACAGCAACGGTCCTAGTACTGAGCCTTGTGGTACTCCAAACTGAACTTGTGATCGATATTAAATCTCTTCGTTTACTACTACAAACTGATAACGGTCAGATAAGTATGATTCGAACCATGCCAATGCAATTCCACTAATGTCAACATAATTTTCTAGTCTATTCAAAAGAATGTTGTGGTTTATAGTGTCAAATGCAGCACTAAGGTCGAGTAACACTAATAGAGAGATACAACCACGATCGGATGATAAGAGTAAATCATTTGTAACTCAAATGAGATCAGTCTCAGTACTATGGTACGGTCTAAATCCTGACTGGAAATTCTCGTAGATACAGTACCATTTCTTTCTAAAAAGGAACATAGTCGTGAGGATACTGCCTTTTCTAGTATATTTGACAGAAAATGTAGAATCGAGATCGGCCTGTAATTGACTAATTCTCTAGGATCAAGTTGCGTTTTTTTAATGAGAGGTTTAATAATAGCCAGCTTAAAAGTTTTCGGTACATATCCTAGTGACAAAGATGAATTAATGATATTAAGAAGAGGATCTATTACCTCTGGAAGCATTTCTTTCAGTAGCTTAGTCCGTATAGGGTCTAACATACATGTTGTTGATTTAGATGATTTATGGTAAGCTAGTTAAGAAGCCTGGTGGGGACACCAGCAAGATTACATTCATTTTCTACCAGAAGTGTGTCCAAGTACACAATGTTGTAATTTTTTTCTGTAAGTACAAAATGTTGTAATTTTTTTCTGTTCTGTAAGTTTCCTAAAATATTTGTATACAATCCAAATATATGTGAGTGTGTGTGTGTTAACTACATAAGTTAAAATGAACTTAGAGTGAACAATACTTCTACAGCTTTTATTATTTTTTTATATCGTTTTATTTTCAGTTATGATTCATGAAACAAAACATATATACATAACATTACAATTGTCATTTTTCTTTTACAAAACAAGACTATATAATGAAGTCTTGTTTTGTCTCAAAAAAACTTGACAAAAAAAACAAACAAATCATATATCATTTGAAAGCTTACAATCTCTAGTTTTCATATTTGGCTGCTGTTTTTTTAAATAAATTACAGAGGAGCAGTAATTTATCAATTTGCAACAAGAATATTTCATATTCATTAGGCGTGTTTAGGCCTTTATTTTGAAATGGCAATAAACATGAAAAATCATGAAAGATTGGTAGAAATCTCAGTTTGTTTTCATGCCAAGAGTTTAAAATATAACACCAATTCAATTTTATGAGAAAAAAAGGTCTGAAAAATGTTTAAATATAAAGAAAAATATTATGGATTCTCGCTTTGTGATGCGGCTGCAAGATATAATGCACATATGTGCTCTTTTTTTGCGTTTATAAGAGGTTGAATTCAAATCAGATAATGCCAAACCACCCATACTACTTCTGAATAGGATGTCTACTTCATAAATTGAATGAAAATTATGGAAATACATGGTTCAGATCACTCAAAACATATGAAAATTGAGGCGCCCTTATATGGTCACTAAGGAAGCTTGGCTGTCCATCTAGTGAAAAAGTTTGGTACTGCGTCCAAAACTTTTTTCTGTTTCACTTTCATTATTATTTTTTTTCACTTCTACAATAATCTGGCAAATGTCTTTTTTAAAACAAGACCAACCATAAGTCTCTATGTGCACGGCCCGTGTGCTCATGCAGGTGAACAGTACAGCCCACGTTTTGCTGTGAGCCTGTCCACCGCGGGTTCGTCTTGTGGTGACAGCCCATGGTCCGAACACATCAAGTCCTATGTAGGTGAAGGGTGGCTCTGTACTCAGACGATCTGAAGGAAAATCTGCCATCTTCTGTTCAACGCTTTTCCCACGAAGCTTGTTACATGTAACACATTTGTGAAGGATACTGCTGATACATTTCTTAGCTCCAATGATGCAGAATCCAGCTGTGCGGACGGAGCCTTCTGTAAAAACACGACCTTGGTGCTTGACCTTGTCATGGTAATGACGCACAAGCAATGTTGCCACATGGCTGTGGCCTGGAATGATGAGAGGGAACTTTTCTTTAGTGTAGAGTACCGCATGGTTGAGCCTGCCTCCTATTCTCAGGAGACCCTCTTCGTCCACATAAGGGTTCAGCTTTCTTAATAAACTATCTTTTGAGATGTCTTTCCCAGCAACCAAGCAGGCAAACTCTTTGCTGTAAGTTTCTCTTTGCACACACTTGACAATAAGAGTTCCTGCCTTCGACAGCTCTTCTGCCGTGTGAGGTTTTTCGCATTGATGCCAGCCACTACAGATGTCATCCTTGGTTTTTACTGCACTTCTTTGGGACTGAATGATGTGTGTCAAGAATGCTATGGCTCGCACCAGAGACTTCCAAGACAAGAACCGTTCAAAGCGATGAGATCCCAGACTAGATGATAGAGTAGAGAGAGTGGTGGCATGAGAACGCACTTCAACGTCTGCATCCGGATCAATGAGTCCATATGGCTCCTCTCCTGACGTGGCTACTCCTTCAGGTAGAGACAAAAACGGAGCTGTGAGCTAGTTAATTCGGCCGCAGGTGCAGAACGTGTAGAATGATCTGCTGAATTCTGTGTGGTGCAGACATAGTGCCACTGCTCAGGTTTTGTGGATTTCCTGATTCGCTGGACTCTGTTGGAAACATACACATAAAACTGCCTGGTCTGATTGTATATGTACCCCAAGACGACCTTGCTGTCTGTGTAAAACCGCAATGTGTCTACACTGATGTCCAACTCACTCTCTATCAACTCTGCCATTTCTACTGCCAACACATCTGCTCCCAGCTGAGCCCTAAGCTGCGTTGAATGAGGGCTGAATTGTCATTGAAGTCAAGGTTCTGCAAACACTTTGCGTAGACGTCAGAGTGGTTTGACGCTATCTTGTGGAGGCGTGAGTTTGAGCCGGCAAGCATCTCCTGCGCCTTTTTCAGCAGATCTATGGCTTCAGCAGCTGATGATAGAGACTTGAGGCCGTCGTCGACGTAGAAGTTGCGCTCCACAAAGTGTTGGGCCTCTGAGCCATAGGCCATCGCTTGCTCCCTGATGTGCCGTGCGACGAAGACCATAGATATCTACTGCTGGCGACGGGCTGTTGCCGAACACATGGACTTTCATCCTGTACTCAACAATCTCCTTGCCAGGTTCATTGTCCCTGAACCAGAGGAACCGAAGGAAGTCTCGGTGATCTTCTCTGACAGTAAAACTGTAAAACATCTGCTCAATGTCTGCTACCACTGCTACTGACTCTCTTCGGAAGCGTAGTAAGACTCCAAGTAAGCTGTTGTTCAGATCTGGGCCTTTAAGTAACACATCGTTGAGAGAAATCCCATGATGCTGAGCACTGGAATCAAAAACGACTCTAATCTGATTCGGCTTCTGAGGGTGGTACACACCGAAGATGGGTAAGTACCATCGTTCCTCTCCCTCTTGCAGCGGTGGAGCTAACTCTGCCAGGTCGTGATCGAAGATCTTTTCCATGAAGTTCACAAAGTGAGTTTTCATCTCAGGCTTTCTTTCTAGTGTGCGCCACAAAGAGACAAGGTGATCAAGAGCTTGCTCTCGATTGCTTGGCAGCTGTCGCCGTAGTGATCAAAATGGAAGAGGCATTGTGTCTACACTGATGTCCAACTCACTCTCTATCAACTCTGCCATTTCTACTGCCAACACATCTTTTCTTTATCCATAAGCTCCTGGAAAAGCTCATCTTCAATGGAGAGACCCACTTTGTCATCATCCTTGGTTCTCTCAAAGATCGTGCTGCCGAGGCTGCAGGCATGGAGGACTAGGGTGTGGTGTGTAAGGCCGTGAAGAGATGTGCATTGTAGTCCTTCGTTGCCAAACCTCTCATTGACTTGAATATGATTGGGACATGGAGTAAGGAGAGATGGACGTCCATTCTTAAGCACGTTAGTCCGAAAAGAAGTCACAGACTCTTACTTGTGGGCTGAGCCCAAGCAGACGTCACCTTTAACAACCCAGCCAAGGTCTAGCCTTTGAGCGTAGGGTGCTCTAGGTGGCCCATTGCGTTGTTCTCTGACTTTGTGAACCTGGAGGATGTCGCGTTCCAGGAGAAGGAGTATCTGAGCCTCTAGATCTAGGTGTGGTATCTTGTGAGCTATGGACTTCTCCGAGCAGTCATTTGGCATGCGATTGCATTCAATGAGTGTGGGGAGCATCACGCTTATTGTTTCATCCAGTGACTCCACCATGAACCCTGTGGCTCTTCTCCCAAACGCTTCAGTGACCCCTGAACATGTGCGCAGAATGTATGGCGAGTTTGACCCTTCAATTTGAAAGAGGTCAAAGAATTCAGACCTGGCCAGGGACCTATTGCTCTGGTCATCCAGAATAACATACATTTTCACAGCTTTGTCAGGGCGTGCTTTAGGATAAACTTTCACTAGGCAAATCTTGGAACAGGATCTTGGTTCCTTACCGTCATCACAAACCTCTGTGCACCTAGAGTGACCGCCAGCTGAAGTGTTTCTCTATCACCCTCCCCGCCATGCTCTGAGGAGGGACCTCTCCTGTCCAATGGTGGGGGTCCAGGATGCAGTGCTGCAATATGGCTGTCGCTCTCACATTCTGTGCACTTCAAAGCTGCCACACAGTTCTTTGCCAGGTGAATGGTAGAAGAGCAACATCTGAAACAGATACCATTTTCTTTAAGAAAAGCCTTGCGCTCTTCTAGTGACTTGTTTCAAAAACCTCTACACTTTTTGAGAGGATGTGGTTTCTTGTGGATAGGGCATTGTTTGTCTATTTCACCTCGCCTGCTGCTTGAACTGTCCGCCTGAGAAGCTGTTTGTAGCAATGCGATTTCAGTCTTGTGAGCATAGACATGGCTTTTGCCATATGCTGGTCTCTTTTCCACTCGCTCAAGCTTTGATGGACCTGTAGTAACCCTGTGGGAACTATTCAACAGGGTAATAGGGGCTGTTGAGAGAGTGAAGCTTGGGTCGTTTCTTCGGCGTGCTTCACTGCATATGAAGTCTGTGAAGTATGCAAATGGAGGCAACCATACATTGTGTTGCTCCTTGTATTGTGAGCCTTGAGCTAACCACCTCTCTTGCAGACCAATTGGCAACTTCTCAACGATAGGGTTAACACCCCTGGCGGTGTCCAAGTATGAGAGCCCTGGCAGGTAACCCTCAGATTTTGCAGAAACTAACTCCCTTAGTAGGTCTCCCAGCTCCCTGAGCTTTACGGTGTCCTTATGACTGATTTTAGGAAAGTTCTCTATCCTCTCAAAGAGAGCTCTTTCAATAACCTCGGGGGAGCCATAGCACTCCTCTAGGCGATCCCAAGCCATTCTTAAACCTATATCAGGACTGGCAACATGCACAGAACGAATCCGTATGACGTCCTCTGAAGACTGATTTCCTAACCATTTTGTTAAGAGGTCTAGCTCCTCGCCAGCACTTAAGTTCAATCCTCCAATAGCGTTGCAGAATGAAGACTTCCATGCCCAGTAATTTTCTGGACGATCATTAAATTTGATCAGGCCAGAATTCACAAGCTCTCGACGTACCAAATACCTCGCAAAATCACTCATACCTGCCCTGTCGTCTGCATACCCAATATGTGGCTGTAATGAGGCTCTACTGACAGAGCAAGGGTGTGGATGGGTAAAGAGGAGGTGATCAAGAGAGTGGTGATGAATTGCTGACGTTGGCCTTTCAGGCTGCTGTGCTTTATGGCTGTCATCCCTTGTGGTGAGTTGACGAACCACGGACGTCGCTCTTTCTGGCTGTTGTGCTGCAGCCTGAATTGCACCCTCATTCTAGGGTAAGAAATGAGAAGCACTGCTGGGACCAGGGAGACGCTCCTTTCTGTCTGATTGGACATCGGGTTTCATGAGCGGCAACAGTGATGGCGTGTATGGTTCAAGTACTGGGGGTTTTTCATCACTGAGACGTAGCTGGGAGTGGTGTTCGACCGTCAGTGATGGACACTTTTTCCAATCCAGCTTCACTGGTGTGCGACATTATGGATAACAATCCTCCAAGATGTATTAGAAGGGATGAATAAAGAGGCCTTAGTATGCTTGAGAGGGTGTACTGGCTCAGTACCTAATCTTCTCGTTGCTGTTTTGCCCGCCGTGAAGTCGCTTTTTTACTATTCTGTCCTCAGTGTCTGTGACTGTACACAAATCGACAGATAGCTAACAGGCTTCAAGAGAAAGTCAGAGGCTGGAGTAAAGTTCAAGGCACTTTACTTTTGTCATAATTCTCATGAAGGAATTTTTGTAAAACTGAAATGATACAGAAAGATAGCACCAATCACTGAATGCTATTAAAACACGTCATACATTAACAGACATAAAATAATATACCGTTAAGCTACAAAGTTGTAACATATATATATTACATTCAGCTTTTGTGTCCTTGCTTTGTGAATTAATAAAGTTCTTAACGTCTAATGGCGTAGAGAAGATCGTCTCAGTTACTAACGTAACCTCGGTTCCCTGAGAGTAGGGAACGAGTATTGCGTAAGTTAGCTTACGCAATGGGAAAACTCCTTTTCTCGAGAATATTGAAGCCAAATGTTTAAAACGCAGTACAGCTGTACAGCAGACATATAGCTAAGCGTCTAGCGCGCTTATTGGCTGTGCTGCAGCAACTGCACGAACCTATGGCGAGTCGGCTAAGATGCGCGAACCAATGAGGTCGCTTCACGCCAGAGCGCGTCAGAGCCTGCCAGTATGGGCGTGGCTAATAGCTATAGAAGCCCCCATTTTCGCCATAGAATTCAGGTTAAATCGACTGAAGCGATCCCCTGATCGAAGCACAGTAGCACGGCGGGTTACGCAATACTTGTTCCCTACTCTCAGGGAATCGAGGTTACGTTAGTAACCGAGTACCTTTTGAGAGGTCTCTCGAATTGCGTAAGTTAGCTTACGCTATGGGAACCCCTTTCAAAATGCCGTGCGTGTTTTAAAACTTGGCCCCATTCTATAGCACTAGGGCCAAGCGCCCGAGGCTCATAGAAGAGTAACGTTATGAGCAGGGTTCTAAATGAACTTTTTTGATCACCAGCCAATGTGGCTGGTAACTTTCTAAAGTTACCAGCCAATCAGAATTTCCACTAGCCAAATTTTTTCCAGTGAAAATAAGAGAAATTATGAGTGCCACTGAATGCATTTGATCATTTTATGCAAGGCTCTCTAGTCCCTTCAATACGACCTGTCTTGGCAGTTTTAATCCTTAGGCTCTCCTGATGACTTCGGGCACTCTCATGGTCCTCTACTGCCTCGACTTTAAAATTATTAGTTCCCACCACAAAATTGTTTGTTTTGTTTTTTTCTTTCGTGTACATGCGGCAATCCTGACAAAACATGATGACATTTTTGTGATCAACCACAAGCCATTCACGACCCGTCAGCCATTTGGCATTAAATGTTCTTTTCTTCGTTTATCTGTCCTCATCCCCTGCCTCGTTCCTCTTCTCGCCCCCAGAAGTCTGTCCCAACCACCGCCGCATTAAGTTTAATCTTAACTTTTTACTTTTTACTGGATGACGAGTAATTTCCTACTACTTAATTCAGAAAAAACAGAGATTCTAATTATTGGACAAAAAACTTCCTCATGTAATATCCTAGAATACTGTCTAACTCTTGATGGCTGCTCTGTCAAGTCCTCGTCGTCGGTTAGGAACCTGGGTGTGCTCTTTGATACCAATCTTTCTTTAGAAAGTCACGTGTCTAGTATCTGTAAAACAGCATTTTTTTCATCTTAATGAAATTTTTTTCATATTTTTCATCTCATTTTTCATTCAAAATATATATAAATTACGTATATAAATATATATAAACTACAGTTGGTCCAAAATGCAGCCGCTAGAGTTCTTACCAGAACCAGGAAGTATGACCATATTAGCCTGGTTCTGTCAACACTGCTTTGGCTCCCTATTAAACATCGCATACATTTTAAAATATTGCTGATTACTTACAAAGCACTAAATGGTTTAGCTCCCCTGTACTTCAGCGAGCTCTTAACGCATTATAGTCCTTCACGTCTATTGCGATCTCAAAATTCTGGCCAGTTGATAATACCTAGAATATCAAAATCGACTGCTGGCGGTAGATCCTTTTCCTCTCTAGCACCAAAACTTTGGAACAATCTTCCTAACATTGTCCGGGAAGCAGACACAGTTTGTCAGTTCAAATCTAGCCTAAAAAACACATCTCTTTGGCTTAGCATACACATAACACATTATAGACTTCTATAATTCAATGTTAGGCTGCATAGTTTAGATCAGCCGGAACCGGGAACACTTCCCATAAATCCTGATGTACTTTGTACATCATAAGAAGGATGGTGTCTACGCTAATATTAGTCTCTCTGTTTATCCCGAGGTTTACCGCAAACTGCCGGATCCAGGCCATATCCAGATCCGATGAAGGACCATCACATGACCACGATGACAACGCATCCCTGAAGTGCCAGCCTCATCAGCCCTGTGAAGGCCTCATGGACACCTCAACTAACTCGTCTCCAAAGCGGCATGATGACTCCGACCCCCAACCAGATGCAACTGGATAAATATTGTGAAAGTTCTGATCCCATCTGACTTCTGACCTATAATGCTGCCTAAATCATAATCATACACTGTTCATTCGTTGGCCAAAGGAGGACTGGCCCCCTGACTGAGCCTGGGTTCTCCCAAGGTTTTTTTTCTCCATTCTGTCACCTGATGAAGATTTGGTTCCTTAAATTTTGGGGCCAGTTGTTCAAAGGTAAACTGATCGGATTTTGGTTATCGGATTGAATCAAATCTTGAAAATGGGTTGTTCAAAAGGGAAAGAATGAGTCTGAAATCAGATTAGATCATGGAATCCAATCCTAGTTTTAATCTGGATCAAACCTTCAGTTTGTGTTGTTCAAAACTTGTCAGTATGATTTGGATAACTTTGATCCCAAAAAACAGGATTATCCTGATCCCAACAGGGGGTAGGATTTCAGGTGGATTCCACGAAGAAAATGTAGTAAAACTTTAAAATTTGGTCAAATAATACTTTTGTATCATTTAGTGTATATATACTTTTATTTATATTTTGCACTTGACTTGTGTAACCGTTGTAACAGTGATAAAGTAGATAAAGTAGACATAGGCTACCAATAAAGCTATTCAGTAAAGAAAAGTAAAAATAAAAATGATGATATGAAATAATCCCCCAAACAGATTTCAATAACAAACAAAAATAATATATTCCATTTTTCTGTCATTCATCACCATATATTTATTTCAAAGAAACAATCATCAGAGATGAGCCTGTCAAAAATAATTTCTAACAATTGCGTACTATATGTCCAGTCAGTCCCTCATTCAAAACAATGTTTTAAGACGTTTTCAAAATATCCACAATGTATATTTGTTTTTTATTTGTAGTGGTTCAGATGAGGGGTCATAAAAGACATTTATGCATGGAAGTGGATGTTTTTGTTATTTTTGTGTTTTGTCTCATGTTTGTCTCATCTCACTCCATGTTGGCTCTTCTACCTGTTCTTTACATAGCTAAAGGATATGTTGTCCTATTTAGAGCACTGGTAATCCGGATTTGGTAATCTTGAAAACTGTGTATCTGGATCAGGGTGAGCCAGTCCAATGTTGCTTTGAAAAACCGGCATAAAAGTAAGACGGATTACCTGATCCTGAATAGGAAAAAATGGGATTTCCAAATCCGGATCATTTTGATCCAGATTAAATGTTTTGAACAACTGGCCCTTGGAGTTTTGGCACTGTCGCCTTTTTCGCCTTTCTTCGCCTTTGTCGCCATTGGCTTTTGGTTTGCTTAGTTGGGTACATTTAATTTTATATTTAGCAATACTGCCGTGCAAAGGCAAAAGACCGTAACTTCGTTTTTGGTCGAAAATGAGTTATTGATATTTATATTCAAGACCTCCTTTATCATGTGGATAAGTATCTTGAGTCAATTCCGTTGTTTTTTCGAGAAAATAATGGGTTGTCTTGACAGTAACTTCCAAAAGCCCATGAGAAACCAAGGCAGAACACCGTAACACCAGTTACCGCTCTTTGGCTTTGTTTTGGAACGCTCATATTGAGTTACGGTACTCTGCTTTTGTTTAGCTGTGCGTCAATATGAAGTTACGGTGCCGGCGTTATATCAAATAATGCTACCTACCTATCAGATTGTACGGTGTTCTTCAGTTCAGTTCAGTTTATTTTTTATCCCTTAGGAAATTAGTTTTGCACAGGTGCTACACGTCACAAGAAACACTCACATAGACTCTCACAAGACAACACACAAAGGAACACACATAGTTACAGACTATTCAACATTAAAATAGCAGTTGGTATGAATGAGTTCTTGAACCTCCTAGTTCTCCCCCCCCATTACTCTATATCTGCGGCCAGATGGAAGAATAACAAACTCTTTATGTAATGGGTGTGATGGACAATTGATTATTGAAAAAGCTTTTTTAACAACACGTTTTTTTAAAAATGTCCTGAGGTGATATCTGTTGGACTCCAATCACTTTAAAAGCAATCTTAATCAGCTTAGTCATTCGGTTTCTATTGGACAGGCTAATACAATCAAACCATACAATGTCGCAATAAGAAATTACGGATTCGATAAAACTCCTGTAAAACAGTGTCATTAACACTGAGCATACATTAAAAGTGTTCATTTTTCTCAAGAAAAACATACGCTGCTTCACCTTTTTACAAATAGCATCCGTATTGGCATTAAAATTTAATTTGTTATCAATGATTGTACCCAGATATCGATATTCATCCACAAACTCAATATCCCTCCCGTTTATGACAGTAGGAGAGACAGGGATGACCGATTTTCCAAAGTCTATGATCATGTCTTTGGTTTTCATTATATTTAAATTTAGGTTACACTCTGCACACCAAGAGACAAAATCATCCACCACTGGACCGTGAGATGTCTCCTCATTTGCAAGGAGACTCACAATCACAGTATCATCTGCAAACTTTAACATATACCTGTTGTCAAATGTACTACTACAATCATTAGTATACAAACTAAAAAGCAAGGGGGAAAGAACACACCCCTGAGGCGAACCAATAGAAGAACATAACTTAGAAGAAAGCAAACCATTGACTCGCACACACTGGGTTCTGTTTGATAAGAAATTTACAATCCATCCTACTAGGTTAAGATCAAGGTTAAATAATTTGACTAGTTTTTCGGCTAACAAATGTGGCTTGATTGTGTTGAATGCGGATGAGAAATCAATAAAAGCTAACCGTGCCCTTGTTTTTGGGGTCTCCAGATGTTGAGCTACTAAGTGTACAAGAGTAGTTATGGCATCCTCAACACCCCTCCGTGCTCTATACGCAAACTGAAGAGGATCTAAATTATCTTCGACATACTTCAGTATCTCTATTCTCATGATTTTCTCAAATGTTTTCATCACAAGGGAGGTGAGGGCTACCGGTCTAAAATCATTTAAAACATTCGGACTCCTGCACTTCGCCAAAGGAACGATTATGGCATGTTTCCAGATTAATGGGACAGTTTGCGTTTTAATAGAAATATTAAAAATCTGTGTAAATATACCACTTAACTGTACACTACATGCTCTCAACACCTTACCACTAATATTATCTGGTCCAGGACTTTTATTTGCTTTTATCCTTTTAAAAAAACTAGCCACCGTAGGAGCATCGATACTAAATACCGTGTTACTTTGCCACGAGTCATACCTCGCATTATCATCATCCACGTCAAATCTTAAATAAAATTTGTTAAGTTCATTTGCTAAACATGCATTAGATTTATACCCATTTAGAGATAACATAGGTCTAGTACTTTCCTGTATGCCTGTCATTAGTTTCATTCCATCCCAAACCGCCCTTTGATCAGCATTTAAATATTTATGTTCTATTTTTTCTTTGTAATTATGTTTTGCCTTCACAATTGCGGCTCTTACTTCCTTCCTAATAACAGAGTAAGCAACTTTATCACCACTTTTAAAAACAACGATTTTCTTAAGAAGATTTTTCAATTCTGCATTAAACCAAGGCTTATTATTTGAATGGCAGGTAATAACCTTAGTATCAATCACATTATCAACACAGAATGAAATATAGCTACCCACCACATCAGTCAACTCATTAATATTGTCCGATAATGCGTGAAAAACAGACCAGTCCGTGCACTCGAAGCACCCTTGTAGGGCCAATATACCATCCTCATTCCAAACTTGGACTGTCCGTGATTCTATGCTTCTCCTTCGCAGCACAGACTTGTATGTTGGGAACAGGTGCACCACACTGTGGTCAGAGGAGCCCAGTGGGGACTCAGCAGCAGATCTATATGCTCCTCGAATAGATCCATAACATAAGTCAAGAGTCTTATTTCCACGAGTGTGACAAGTGATGTACTGATGAAAATGGCTAAATGTTTTGTTGCAATTTCTGTGGTTAAAATCACCCATAACAAAACATGGGGCATCAGGTGAGACGGACTGAAGTCTTTGTAACACAGAGAACAACACCTCATTTGCTTTTTTAAAGTTAGCCTTGGGGTGAATATACACAACTGACAAAAACACTTGAGGAAATTCCCTTGGCAAATAATATGGTCTCACCGAAATGGTCAATAGCTCAATGTCAGGTAGGCAAATGTTCTCCCGTACAGTCACATTATTACACCATCTTGGGTTAATATAAAAGCATACTCCACCTCCCTGCCGCTTCCCCGTCATACATGGATCACGATCAAGACGTACTGGTACCCCGAATCCTTCAATGTCAGTTGTAGGATCCCTATCTGCAGCCGTCAACCAAGTCTCGGTGAAGGCTAATACGCACGCATCTCTGAACTCCCGTGTGTACGATACTCGTGCTTGTAGTTCGTCATCTTATTTTTCAGTGATTGGACATTAGCCAGTGCTATTGAGGGTAGTGGCAGACGTCTCTTCCTTGTTAAAATTCTCACGCGTTGCCTCACACCACCTTTTTTGCCTCTTTTCCGTGTTTTTCTTCTGGTCCTGCCGTCTTCTCCACTAAAAAGCTGGCAATCATTGTAAGCCGTAATGTCCTTGAACAGAGGGGAATTTGTGAATTGCCTCGGCACAAAACTGCCTGTATTCAGTCCAAGGAGAAAATCCCGGGTATATTGAATCCGGTTCGGAAATGTTCCAGCAGCAAAGTTGAGTAGGAATGTTAAGACCAGCAATAATATGATCCCCATCTTCCTTGAAGCCATCACGGAATCATTGTTTTTAAAAATAGAAATAAAAAGTAAAAAGAACTGCAAACAAACCAAGAGAAACGTAGCCCACTCCACCAACACACATGAACACAATCACACTCAACTGCAGACACCTGTTGCGAGTCGCCGCGTGTGCAGCACCACCTCCCCAGTTCTGCCTTTGTTTTACTCTCCAAGTTCTGCCTTTGTTTTACTCTCCATTAAAATTGAAATTATGGTAGCCTGTGTACTTTGTACAGCTGCCATCAGTTCCTCTAACTTCTGATGTCCTCAGAGCTTTGTCCTGCACAAATCTGCGTTCGTACTTCGTAGGCTACTTTTCATGAACGTACGAGGAGTGTGACACCTTCGAACACGAATATTATATTCCAGTCCCCGGTTCGAATGTGCGCGAGGATCTGTTTGATCGTGATCATTTTGAACGCGCGTTTAGCAAGTCTTATGCCACTCGGTACCAATGGAATATACAGGTCCTTCTCAAAAAATTTGCATATTGTGATAAAGTTAATTATTTTCCATAATGTAATGATAAAAATTAAACTTTCATATATTTTAGATTCATTGCACACCAACTGAAATATTTCTGGTCTTTTATTGTTTTAATACTGATGATTTTGGCATACAGCTCATGAAAACCCAAAATTCCTGTCTCAAAAAATTAGCATATTTCATCCGACCAATAAAAGAAGTGTTTTAATACAAAAAAAAAAAGTCAACCTTCAAATAATTATGTTCAGTTATGCACTCAATAGTCAATACTTGGTCGGGAATCCTTTTGCAGAAATGACTGCTTCAATGCGACGTGGCATGGAGGCAATCAGCCTGTGGCACTGCTGAGGTGTTATGGAGGCCCAGGATGCTTCGATAGCGGCCTTAAGCTCATCCAGAGTGTTGGGTCTTGCGTCTCTCAACTTTCTCTTCACAATATCCCACAGATTCTCTATGGGGTTCAGGTCAGGAGATTTGGCAGGCCAATTGAGCACAGTAATACCATGGTCAGTAAACCATTTACCAGTGGTTTTGGCACTGTGAGCATGTGCCAGGTCGTGCTGAAAAATGAAATCTTCATCTCCATAAAGCTTTTCAGCAGATGGAAGCATGAAGTGCTCCAAAATCTCCTGATAGCTAGCTCTATTGACCCTGCCCTTGATAAAACACAGTGCACCAACACCAGCAGCTGACATGGCACCCCAGACCATCACTGACTGTGGGTACTTGACACTGGACTTCAGGCATTTTGGCATTTCCTTCTCCCCAGTCTTCCTCCAGACTCTGGCACCTTGATTTCCGAATGACATGCAAAACTGAGCAACAGTCCAGTGCTGCTTCTCTGTAGCCCAGGTCAGGCGCTTCTGCCGCTGTTTCTGGTTCAAACGTGGCTTGACCTGGGGAATGCGGCACCTGTAGCCCATTTCCTGCACACGCCTGTGCACGGTGGCTCTGGATGTTTCTACTCCAGACTCAGTCCACTGCTTCCGCAGGTCCCCCAAGGTCTGGAATCGGTCCTTCGCCACAATCTTCCTCAGGGTCCGGTCACCTCTTCTCGTTGTGCAGCGTTTTTTGCCACACTTTTTCCCTCCCACAGACTTCCCACTGAGGTGCCTTGATACAGCACTCTGGGAACAGCCTATTTGTTCAGAAATTTCTTTCTGTCTTACCCTCTTGCTTGAGGGTGTCAATGATGGCCTTCTGGACAGCAGTCAGGTCGGCAGTCTTACCCATGATTGCGGTTTTGAGTAATGAAACAGGCTGGGAGTTTTTAAAAGCCTCAGGAATCTTTTGCAGGTGTTTAGAGTTAGTTAGTTGATTCAGATGATTAGGTTAATAGCTCGTTTAGAGACCCTTTTCATGATATGCTAATTTTTTGAGACAGGAATTTGGGGTTTTCATGAGCTGTATGCCAAAATCATCAGTATTAAAACAATAAAAGACCTGAAATATTTCAGTTGGTGTGCAATGAATCTAAAATATATGAAAGTTTAATTTTTATCATTACATTATGGAAAATAATTAACTTTATCACAATATGCTAATTTTTTTAGAAGGACCTGTACTCTTTACCGCTATGGAGGTATTTTGTCATGTCTAATGTATTAATAATGCCACCAGAATGGTACAGAGGGGGGTCGAGGCGGGTTTAGCCTTCTGGCCCCCTTGAGGAAGCGCACGACAAGGTCGTTTCTTCCCAGTGATTGCCCAGCCACATGAGCGTGAAGTGCTGCTATGGCCACCACATATAATTTGAGCCTGGAGGGGGTGCGACCCGCGTTCAAAAGCTCTTGTAGAAAGGAAATTACCTTTGTCACTCCGCATGAGTAGGGTTCCAGGCTCTGCGCTGTGCACCAGCTGGAGAACACTGACCATTTTAGAGCATAAAGACGCCTGGTTGAAGGCTCTCTTGCTTCAGTAATGGTATTTAGCACCCTTTCCGGAAGGTTCCCGGATACCGGTTAAGGGTCCATATATGGAGAGCCCACAAGTCGGGACGGGGATGCCAGATCGTCCCTTTCGTCTGCATGAGGAGGCCTCTGGGGCTGATTCCAGCAGCTGAGTCAACTCGGAGAACCATAGCTGGTTCCTCCAGAGAGGGGCTATCAAGAGGTTAATACTTTATTTTGATGGTCCCTTTTGAACATTCTGTTAACTAAAAGTAACTTTGCAACTACATGTCAACTAACTCTCATTAAAGTATTAGTGGACTATCTGCTTCATATCTGCAAACTCTTTATTGTGATGGTCCTCCAACAGACACTCTACTGACCATAAGTAACTTTGCAACTACATGTCAACTTATTGTTGCAAAGCTTCATATCTGCTTAATATCTTCATATCTGCTTCATATCTGCAAACTCTTTATTGTGATGGTCCTCCAACAGACACTCTACTGACCATAAGTAACTTTGCAATGTAGGGTATTTGGGTGAATCATTGACTCAGTCCCTCTGAAACAAATGAAGCACATTCTTCCTAAAACCCAAGGTCTTTTAGAATGAATGTAAATTATGGACATTGGCATGAGAATGCCTAGATGAGACTGTTTCTGAAACATTTACGACTCTGTGATGTGTCCCCGAACAACTCACAAACTTCCCCCACTGCAGGCAAACCCAGGTGGCCTGCATGCAGGACCTCTCCAGCCACACACACACACACACACACGCATCCCCCACAAGTGAAGCCCGCTCAGGACAGAGTGTGGTGTCCAGTTACGAGACATTTTTATGACTGACTGGATTGTCCCAAAGAAGGATTCTAAAGAGAAAGAAACTTCTCTTTTTTTAAAAGACATTTAACCAGATATATTCAATGTGTTTTTATGTGTGTCCATTTGCCCATGCCACATTGGAATGACTATGATTTTATCGTAGCTTAAAGTGAATTATAAATACCTTCATTATGCATGTTAAATATAACTGTCTATTCCCATAACTTGTACACATAGTTCTGGACACCTCCAGAATGCTTTTGGTGTGATCAATCAGAATACGTACAGTAATATCCAGTAAAATATAGTTTACTATGTTTTCCATCTTTGGAGTGAAAAGAGACCAAAACTAACATCACTGGAGTTCTTAGATAACAGCGTTTACGACCCAAAGGAATGTTCACAGAGCTGTGGCTCCCTCCGAATTCTAACCAAGGAGGAGAAATGAATCCTGTACTCATATATATATATATGCTATTATATATCCACTTGAGAATTGTATGAACAATGTATCTAAGTTCCCTATTTCATGAGTTGCCTTTTTGTGGTTTGGTCCATGTTTCTCGACAACTCTAATGGGATAATGTTTCAAACTTTGCCAACTAATGTTTAACCAAATCCATTTGTGGCAAGTTTGGTCTCGATAAACTCCGATTTTCATTCCCCATTTGTTAATTGACATTACATTTTGCTAAACTTTGTGACACATTAGTATTATAAGAATTGTGAAGATTCTTCTCTTAAACACCCAATGAAACTAGAGATTTAAATGTATTTTAAAACACAAAGGGTCATAAAAATTCCCTCCAAAGGGACAGCTCCTGATTGGACCCTCTTCCAAAAGAAGGCGGAAACGTCAGGTCTTCAAAAGGACTGAATACCAGTTTATCTCTCTCTTACTTCTCTTGTCCCCGTGTCATAATGTAACGGCTCGCCTCCGGGCGAGCTCTTCGCCTTTCTTTTATTTGTTTCTAGTTTAGTTTGTGTTTTTTCAGTCTAAGATAAGTCTCCGTGTTTAATTCCAATCGACGAGTGAAAAGAACACCGCGTGACATATCTCTTCAGCAAATCCATCTACAAGGGACCTTTAAACGAGCGCGCGCTCGCTTTGAAGGAGAAACACACGCACGTGACCACGTGACGCACCGGACCGAGAGACACGCACGCTTCTTCACAAGCCATGCAAAGAATTACCTGTGCAAGTATCCGTATTTGATCACGCTTTTAAGATTTGTTGAAGTCTCGTTGTCTCTCAAAATTCTGTTCTCTATGTGAATTTGCTATTTAGAAAGATCCTCGGGTCTTCCTAAACTCCCTCTTGCATAACTGCAACTCTCTACATTTCCTCTCTCTCTCTGTCTCTATGCATTTCTCGTTCATCGATGCCTTATCGTGTCTTGTTGTTTATTATGTTTGTAAATACATATATCCCATGTAACCGTAGTAAATACATAAGTAGTTCTGCCTTATTAAATTCATTATATTCATTTGATTGATGTACTGCTTTTAGCTCAAAGTGTCAAAAGATCTTACAAGCTTACAAATTAAAGATACTTTACAGAGTATTTGCTTATAGGGCAGGAAACCCAATTCTTGTGGCCACAGAATTGCTTTTCCTGAAATCCTATAAAGTAGGATGATATTGTGGATCCCCGCAAATATTATTCTGACAATTGAGCTAATTAATTTTGCCTGTTTTGTAGGACGTGGTCCGTGTAATTAATTACAATCAACTTGTGGTTAATTGCAAGGATACACATGCATGCATACAGGTAAAATGACATATCATCACTTATCAGGAGATTTATTAACATGTAAGACTGATCTAATCCAAACATGTATGAATAATTATTAATGACCAATTATTAATTATGATATGCAAATCCCCCCACGGATTAGATCCACCCTTGAGTCTTTACAGCAACTACATGTCAACTTATTCTAACCCTAACCCTACCAGTCTACTAATACTCTACTAATACTCTAATGAGAGTTAGTAGACATGAAGGTGCAATGTTACTTATAGACAACAGAATGTGTTAAAGGGACCATCAAAATAAAGTGAAACCATCAAGAGCACTGCACACTTACTCTCCCTGATCCGTTCGATGACCTAAGGTAGCATATTGACCGGAGGGAATGCATTCAGCGGGCGGCTTGGCCAGTTCTATCTTTGGAGAAAAATGCTCAGCAACGAGTGTTGTCTTTTGAGGTGAAGAAGTCGACCTCTGCCTCGCCGAAGATGCTCCATATCAGCTGAACCATTTGCGGGTAAAGAGACCTTTCCCCCGGGGTGACATTGTCTCTGGTTAGCATATCCGCACCCTGGTTTAGAATGCCTGGCACGTGCGCCGCTCTCAGCGAGCACAGGTTGAGCTGAGCCCATAGCAAGAGGTGTTTGGCCATGGTGTGGAGGTTGCTTGACTGGAGCCCACCTTGGCGATTTATATAGGAAACCACTGACATGTTGTCCGACCGGACCAAGATGTGGTGACCTTTTATGTATGGGAGGAAAGCTTTTAGTGATCTCTAGACAGTTTATGTGTAGGTGCCTCTCCAGGCTCGACCAAAGGCCGGAGATGGGCCTGCCCTCGTGTAGGGCCCCCCAACCTCTGTTGGAAGCATCTGTCGAGATCACTTTCCTCTTCGAAATCACGCCCATACTTTGACGCAGCCGTGGTTCACTTTGATGCGTAAGTGGCCAGATCGCTACGCGTGAGCCAGCACACGTGGTTTTAACCAGCGCTGGAGCGGACGCATATACAGTAGACCCAGCTGGAGTACTGATAATGCTGAGGCCATGAGGCCTAACATCCTCTAAATTTCTCATGAGGCGCACAAGCGCCTGAACTGAATGATGCTGCTAGGTGCTGAATGGTGAGAGCGCGCTCTGACGTAAGCTGTGCCCTCATCTGTATAGAATTTATGACTGTCCCCAGAAAGGATATACTCCGGTTGGGAGAATGTACGTTTTTTGAAGCATTGATCCTGAGACCTAAGCATTCTAGATGGCTGAGGAGCCAGGATCTGTAAGTTATTAACTGCGCCTCCGATTGGGCTATAACCAGCCAATCGTCGAGGTAGTTCAACAATCGCACTCCCCATTGTCTCGGGGGATGAGGGCTGTGTCCATGCACTTCGTAAACGTACGGGGTGCTAGGGATAGACCGAATGGTAGTACTGATGTACTGATAAGCCCGCCTCTCGAAAGCAAATCTCAAGAATGGCCTGTGATGGGGTTTTAACTGAATGTGAAAATAAGCATATTTCAGATCCACTGAGAAAAACCAATCCCCTGGGCGAATCAGCGCAAGGATTTGTTTAGTTGTCAGCATTCTGACCGGATGCGTCATAAGCGCTTTGTTCAGGTGTCTGAGATCTAAAATGGGCCTGAGGCCACCATCTTTCTTTGGAACGAGGAAATAGCGACTGTAAAAACCCGACTTGCTTAGTGATAAAGGGACTGGCTCTACAGCCCCTTTCACCAACAGTTTTGACACTTTGGTGCGAAGGACATGAGCCACGTCTCTTCTCACCGATGTCTTGGCCACAGCTAGAAAACGCGGGGGTCTGCGAGCAAACTGTAGTGAGTAGCCTCGTTTTATTATGTTCAACACCCATTCTGATATTCCGGGGATGGCTTCCCAGGGCTTGGCCCACATAGCTAGGGGTTGAATGAAGTCTAGGGATTGGCTGCTTTGTTGGACCCAGCCTACATTTATTACACATCCAGCGCAAGCTGGAGGGAGAACTGATACTGTGGGAACAGTGCTTATGTGCAAGGGTGCATACTTCATAGTGGGCACACTGTCTACATTTATTACACTTCCGGTGCGAGCCAGAGGGCGAACTGATACCGTGGGAACAGTGCTTATTTGCAGGGGTGCGTACTTTTTTGTAGGCACACACACCTCCTGCAGGAGGGGGAACAGACAGAAAAGTGCTATTTTCGTGTTGTATTTGTGTCGCCGTTAAAACGGCGTTTGTTTGCTGGCGTGCATGTTTCAATACAGACTCGTTGACTGCAATGTTGGCATCTCCAGCACCTGAAATAAAGAGGGCACTGGGAGATGTGAAAAAGGCTTTTTGGAGGGTGGTCCGGTCGCGGCGGGACTCTCTCTTTTCCTTCCTGTCATTCGGGCTAGGAAGGCTTCCGAGGCTCGGGGTCCCCGGCGGTCTGGGAACTGCTGTCGTCTCATTGAACGAGAGCAGTGACAGACTTCAGCTGCTGGGCGGGGCTGAGAGACCAGCGCTGCTGGCTTTGCTGGCTGAGGGAGCGGTGCTTTCTTGTGGCGGCCTGAAGCAGAGCTAGAATGTTTGGGGACGAACTGGCGCATTGCTTGTGATGCTTTCTGTGCCTCGGTGAAACGCTCCGCGAAACCCTTTACCACTGGGCCAAACAGGCCGGTGGTGGAGATAGGGGAGTCCAGAATGGCGGCCCTGTCTGCATCCTTCATCTCTGTTAAGGTCAACCAAAGATGTCACTCTAGCACCGTCAAGTTCACCATGCTTCTACCAATCGCCTGGGCGGTTGATTTAGTGGCACGCAGAGCCAGGTCTGTGGTGCTGCACAGGTCCCTGAAAACTTCTGGGTCAGGTTCAGACTTGTCCATAGAGCGGAAAAGTTTGGCCTGAAAAACCTGGAGGACAGCCATAGTGTGAAGAGCTTGACCAGCGGAGGCGTAAGCTCGGCCAGCGAGAGCTGAAGTGGTACGGCAAGGCTTAGGCGGGTGAGTCGCTTTAGCTTTCCACCCCATAGCTGTGGGCGGGCAAAGGTGCGTGGCCACTGTTTCTTCGAGGGGGGAATTCTCTCATATCCTTTCTCCACAGCGCCGTCGACAGTCGAGAGCGCTGAGGAGGTGGAGGGTTTGAGAAGAGCTGAATTTCGCTTCGGCGCTTTCCACGACTTCGTTAGCTCGACGTGTACCTCAGGAAAGAAAGGAGCGGGTCTCTGCTGAGGGGCCTGTCGGCGCTCCTGCAGGAACCATTCATTCAGCCTGCTTCGCGTGAGTTCTTCGACTGCCTTAGTCAGCATGTGGAGAAGTTCAGAGTCAAGGCTGGCTCTCACGCTGCTGGTGCTGGCTTGTGTTGAGGGTGCAGGGTCAGTCATGGAGCCCATCCACCCCTTGCATTCGGATGCAGCAAGTGAAAGGCTGTCATCCTTCTCTTCTTCCTCATCCAATCCCCCAAAAGAGATGGACTGGCCGCTCGCTGAGAGGGGCGCTGGTCTGCCTGTGTGAACAGGACCGGCGAGGGGGTTTCTCTGGGTGAGAGCGAGGCACGCTCAGACGCTCAGCTCAGCTATATGTCTGCTGTGCAGCTGCACTGTGTTTAAAAAATTTGGCTTCAATATTCTCCTAGGAAAGGAGTTTTCTCATAGCGTAAGCTAACTTACGCAATACGAGAGACATCTCGAAAGGGAACTTTGCTTTACCCATGTGCAGAATCCAAAGCTTGAAAGGGTATGCAAAGGAGTACTCAATTTCCCGATCTCTCAACATTCGTTTAACCTCCGTGTAACCTTTCAGATCATTCTGCAGCTCTGCACTAAAATCAGGGAAGAAATAAATGTGCCGGTTTTCAAAGTAAACCTCCTTATACGTTCTCTCGCAAGTTGAAGAATTTTCCGCTTCTCTTTGAAGTTCAGGAGTTTTGCCACGATTATGCTTGGAGTCGTTTTATTCGACGAAATATTTCCTGTTCTGTGCACCCTCTCATTTGTCAGTGACAAGCGCCTCTCACTGCTCTGCTCTGCTCCTCCTTTTCTGCTGCTTTCAGTTACTTGACGCTGTCTCTGAACGAAAACGCGTTGTGGAAACGCGTTGGCCTAGTACTTTTTGACCCTCTCTGCTATTATAGTTTTTCAAGATGGCGGAACTACAAGGAAGCCTCTGTGGACCTACCCGTCACATGTATATAAAGATAATATATTCTTCGTTTACGAGGATAAGTCAGATAATTGGCAGAGGTATTTGTACACCATTGAGGATATATTTATGAATAAAAATATTGATTTTAGATAATAAAATAACTAAAAAACTACACATTGTCCCTTTAAAGCACGTCTATCCTCACCGCCTGCATCACATGGCATCTTATTATTCTTAATGTTAATCTCAACATTTACCAATACATTATTAAAATCGAAAGTTGCATATGTTAACATTATTTTGTTAATGGACTGTGAACTAACATGAACATGAACATTGTTTATTACCTAACATTAACAAAGGTTATTAAATGCTGTAAAAATATATCGCTCATTGTTAATTTAGTTAATGCATTAACTAACGTTAACAAATAGGACCTTGATGTAAAGTGTTACCAATCATACTAAGTGATGTTTTTTTAAAAAATATAAAAATGCAGAAAGTTTGGGTTTAGGGTTAAAAGTAGGTTTAGGGGATAAAATATACAGTTTGTACAGTATAAAAATCATTATGGAAAGTCCCTATAAATGTGTGTGTGAGAGAGAGAGAGAGAGAGAGAGAGAGAGAGAGAGAGAGAGTTTCTGAGCAATGAGATAACTCCAGCAGAGATTTATAACTTTACACTTAGTTATGTCAGGTGTGGGTGGCACAGTTGCCGTAGCGATGAACATTGGACCAAACTCTTTCTGAGTAAGAGGTCATAGAGCACCTCCCATTGCTTCCTTTAACACTTACGAGAGACTTGCAACAGAAAGAGACTAGCAAAAGCTGGTGAGTAACTGAACACACAACATGGGGTCTCTCAGCACTGTGGGGATCTTAAATCACAGAAAATTATAAATCATGGGATAGCAGGGACATTTTTTTACCTTGTGGTTTAAGGTGTAAATTATTTTATGGACACTTTCAAGGGGCAGATTCAAGACAGTGAATCTTTATGGGTGATCACGAGAATGATCAACTGAGAACACAAGGCTCTATTTACAGTATAAAGCATAGTGACCACAATAGTGTATATGATCAGAATCAGAAATCAGAATCAGAATCAGAAAGAGCTTTATTGCCAAGTGTGCTTGCACACACAAGGAATTTGTTTTTGGTACTGAGGCTTCCAGTGGACATATACAAATACAACAAGAAACATAATACTACAAATTATAAGAATAAAAAATAAAAATATAAATATATGAGAATAAAAATATCACAGTTGGGTTTTGTCAGAATAGACATTTTCAGATTTACATATTATGAACATATTTACAGTGTTTTGAATATTATAAATAAATAAATCTACATATAAGTATCACCTGAGTTGTAGGGTATTGCACTAAACAGTGGGAGTATTGCACTTAAGGCATATGCCTTGGGAGGAGTGTAAACTGTTCAGGAGGGAAATGGCCTGTGGGAAGAAACTGTTCCTGTGCCGAGATGTTCTTGTGGCCAGTGATCTGAGTCGCCGTCTTGACTGTAACAGTTCAAACAGGAGGTGTCCAGGGTGAGTGGAGTCTGTGATGATTTTACCTGCTCTCTTCCTCACTCTGGAAGAGTACAGGTCCTGGAGGGTTGGCAGGGGGGCACCACCCTCCAGGACCTGTACTTTTCCAGAGTGAGGAAGAGAGCAGACATTTGAGTACATTGAGTATGTACAGAATGGTTATAACCTCCAGTTACACTGTAGTACTATTTAAGTGAAAAAAGTACATAATAGTGGAAAACCTGTAATGGAAAGCATAAACATATGCACTTTCCCTTGTATATTTTGAGAAACATTAACCATAAAGGCTTAGTTCTCTCAAAAATCTCACGTCGTTCCAAACCCGTAAGACTTTCGTTAATCTTTGAACACAAATCTTTTTTAATGAAATCTGAGAGCTTTCTTTCCCTCCATTGACATAAGGAACTACCACTTTCAAGCCCCAGAAAGGTAGTAAAGTCATCAAAGTAATCCATGTGACCCAAGTGGTTTAAACATAATTTCATTAAGCAACGCAAGTACTTTGTTTGAGCAAAAAACACAATTTACCACTTTATTTACAAAATATTAATTCACGAGAGCACCACGACGCATCCGTGTTGTCTTGACGCTGGAACAGACGTTGTTACATGAATGCACGTCGGAGATTAATATTTGTAAATAAATTCGTAATTTATGTTGTTGTTTTTTTGCAAACAAAGCACTTGTGTTACTTTTAAACCACTGGAGTCACATGGATTACTTTTGTCTTTACTAGATTTGGGTATCGATTCTTATTGATTCCTAATTGCAATTCCAATAAAAAAACAACAACAACAACAACAACTAAGATATCATTCACATTTATTCTAAGTCCTATTGCAAAACATTTCATTGAAGCGGAATACCATGAACAGAAATCAATAGGCTAAAGAACACTTACACAAGGAACTTTTGCCTACGGTCTAAAAATACCATAGCAAAAACAACTAGCCTAACTAATATCAATTTCAAACATAATTAAAGACAAGTAAGCACTCAGTAATTAAAAAAAAGAACAAATAAACAACTATAAATAAACAACACTGGCGCACAGCTGGCCCTGGGGCCTACACAAGTATGCGTTTCCCCCAGTGAGCCATCTCACACAGACACTGTGCAAAGTCAGGGAGGACGAGGAGCAGGTCTTGTTAGTTTTGCCGTATTAGCTCAACTGGACCTGGTTCCCTGAACTTATGCTCCTCACGACAGCACCTCCTTGGCCCATTCCTCTGAGGAAGGACCTGCTTTCTCAGAGACGGGCACTCTATGGCACCCACTTCCAGACCTCTGGAAACTCCATGTCTGGTCCCTGGATGGGACGCAGAGGTTCTAGGTGACCTACCCCAGGCGGTGGTAGACACCATCATTTCTGCTAGAGCCCCCTCAACGAGGCGCCTCTATGCTCTGAAGTGGAACGTGTTTGTTGAATGGTGTTCTTCCCACCAGGAAGACCCCCGAAGATGTCCGATCAGAGTTGTGCTTTCTTTCCTGCAAGATGGGTTGGAGCGAAGGCTGTCTCCCTCCACCCTCAAAGTGTATGTTGCCGCTATCGCCGCACATCACGATGCAGTTGAAGGTAAATCGTTGGGAAAGCATGACCTGATCGTCAGGTTCCTGAGGGGAGCGAGGAGACTCTACCCTCTTGGGACCTGTCTTTGGTGCTCAGCGCACTGCAGAGACCTCCCTTTGAACTGCAGTCAGCTGAGTTAAAGATCCTGTCACTAAAGACAGTGCTCCTGACTACTCTGGCTTCCTTCAAGAGGGTAGGAGACCTGCAGGCATTCTCTCTCAGCAAAACGTTTCATGTAATCCTGAGACCCCGGCCCATGCCAAGGCTCAGTACTTGTGATGTATGTGTTGCATGTCGAAATGAATGACTTTCCAGGCATGCATAATTTGATGGGTTTGTTTAATCTTGTCCACTGCTTACATTACAGAAGCGACTATAAAAATAAAATGCACTAGTTTGCCTGCCCATTCAGGTTTAAAGGTTAATAGTAAACTAACTTGGCTTGCTGTCCTTGGAGGAGGCTTGAACCCGAGGCTCGGCTTGAGCTCCGAGTTAAAACCCCCCAAAAAGTATTGCAAAGACAGCAAGCTGGGCAATGAAGCATGAATGGTTTGGCGATATAGGTATTGGTTGAAAATACTTAAGAAATTAAGCACTCCCCCCCCCAAAGATGAGTAGAATATTTTCACTGAATATTTCTCGCTATGGAGAAATATAGGGTGGCTCGTGGAGTGAATCTCTTGTGGAAGCTAAGAGAAAACGAAGGGGTAGAAATCACTGATGTAATTGTGAAAAGAATGGAGGTTATTGGGAGTGAGAAATCATTGCTGTGCTTGGTAGAAATGTAATTTTGTTTGAAAGTTGGTGCGAAATCGCTGTTGCGGCAGCAAGGGAAAAAAAAATATTCTGAAAGCTGGCATTGGAGTGGTAGCTGGTGTGAGACGATTGGCCAACATCACTACTGCGGTAGTGAGAAAAAGAAGTTTACTCTGAAGCTGGTGTGAGACCAGTGGCCAACATCACTACTGCGGTAGTGAGAAAATGAAATTTACTCTGAAGCCCGTGTGAGACCAGTGGCCAACATCACTACTGCGGTAGTGAGAGAAATGTACTCTGAAAGCTGACATGAGAGCGGTGGCCGAAATCACTACTGCGGCAGTGAGAAACGAAGTTTAGTCTGAAAGCTGGTGTGAGACCAGTGGCCAACATCACTACTGCGGCAGAGAGAAAATGAAATTTACTCTGAAGCCTGTGTGAGACCAGTGGCCAACATCACTACTACGGTAGTGAGAGAAATGTACTCTGAAAGCTGACATGAGAGCGGTGGCCGAAATCACTACTGCGGCAGTGAGAAACGAAGTTTAGTCTGAAAGCTGGTGTGAGACCAGTGGCCAACATCACTACTGCGGCAGTGAGAAAATGAAATTTACTCTGAAGCTGGTATGAGACCAGTGGCTAACATCACTACTGCGGTAGTGAGAGAAATATAGTCTGAAAGCTGACGTGAGAGCGGTGGTCGAAATCACTACTACGGCAGTGAGAAACGAAGTTTACTCTGAAAACTGGTGCTAAACCAGTAGCTGAAATCACTATTGCCGTAGTGAGAGAAATGTATTTTGATAAGGGGAGAAAGCACTGTAGCGGCAGTGAGACATGAAAGTTTGACTGGAGAACCTGAAGGGAAACCCATGATAGGTGGGCTCGCAGCACTTGATCGGAGATATAGGGTGAAGCGGGAAATTTCTGCAATTGCGTAGGTGAGGAGAGCAGGTGGAATTTATTTTTTCATGAAAAATGTGCGCAGCAACTAGATTGCTGAGTGGGCAATTGATGAGCTTGTCTGTGTCACAGGTTTGAAAAGATGTCTTTTTGGAAAGCATTTTGGAACCCATGTTTTTTAAAAGAGATGGGAGAACTTGTCGTTGACGAAGAGGGAATCGGCAGGAAATACAATTTTGGAACTTGTTAAACTGAAAATAAGGAAACAGACTGGTTAGGTTGGAGGGGTGTGGGTAAATTATCAATGAACATCGAATGGTTGCTCATTAACAAATCCGTTTTGCTATGCCTAATATAAAAGCGGATAGTATCCCTGTATAGCACTTGAAGATTGGAGATAGACAAAATGGACCTGCGGATCAAATTTTGTAATTGCAAGTTGATTCTAAGCATCTGAGAAATCGGAAGAATGTGAGGATGAATAGAGCGTTGATTGTTCTGTTGGTGAATTCTGTCACTAGACTTCCTGAACGGAGGAGAAATAATCAGGTGCTTAATACTTCACAAGGAATACTTTGAGAGGAAGATTTACTTCAGGTCCACCTACAGAGGCACTGGGGTGCGTGATGTTAAGTAACACTGTTTAATACGAAAAGCGTAACACGAAATGTTACATGAAAAGCCTGTGCATGTTTCTGTAATGTCACAGGTGAGATATCAGATGATATGGGCCATTTTAAGTATCCTCCAACCATCTTTTTGAAGCATTACATGTTGTACTGTTGCTGTCTGTCTTGTCCAAAAAAATTTTTTTTATAAACGAGCATGCTAGCGGTGTAGGTATGGCTTGATGAAGACATCTTTTTTAGATTCTAATCACGCGGGTTAAGTTTGTAGCATCGCATCATGCAGCCATCTTGTATCGCAGATGCGGTTTATTAAGCCCAAACTGAGCAGAAATAGAAAGATGCGGTAGAAGTGACTTACTTGTGCTGTTTTTGTAGGCTATAAACAGTCCAAAAGGGGAAATCACGAATTATAATTATTAGTCACATTCCTTTTGGATTGTTTTCCTTGAATCATGTTTAGTTATTGCGCAAGCAATGGTGACGTTAGCGTGAAAATATTCATACGCTGGTTTAAGAAAATCCCTAAATATCGTCTTGTAGGCTTAACACGGAATTAACACGAGAGGCGTTCTCTCTCGCACAGTTTGGAAGTGGCTGCAATGGCAATAGGTGAGTGTATGTCGTAAACTAACAATTTGTAGAGATCTGTCAAAAGGCAGCCATAACAATTAACAGATTTGTACAGATTGGGACACCCTATGGCCTCACGGACTTAACGGACACGCGCACGCGGCAGTCATTGTAAGTCCACAAGACCGAAAGTGCATATGAAGTGTGCCATTTGGGACAGGGCCTTTTCAGGGCCTTGTTCTATGCGTTCTATGCATTTAGAAAGGAGTTAATACCCTGCAATCTGCAATTTCACTACTAGATGCCACTACACAAATGCATATTGTAGATTATAGAGTGAAGTTTTTGTAGGTTTAATCAAAATGGTTCCCTGTGAATAAGCAACTGCTGAAATCTAAAATTACAATAAAATGATGGCAATTATTATTATTTAAAAGATCTTGAAGTCAACAACAACAACAACATACAATAATAACAGAAAAAATTAAATGACAGAAACATTTTTGCCCAAAAACTTTGGAGCATTTCTTTGCCTCCTCCTCCATAAGTTTTTCCCTTTTGAGTCTGACCTTTTCAGCACCACCTTTCCCTTTTCTTTTTTGCCTTTCCATCATTTAGACTCACTCACACACTGCCTACGTTAGACTTCCAAAACGTGACGAGGAAAAAAAGAGGTGTTCGATGGCTTTACTCATAGGCCGACAGGCTATGCCATTTGGGGAGGGGTCGCTCACTGATCCCCCTATATTTTTGAAAATCCTAGACATGGTTGGACTTGCACTTCGTTAGTGCTTTCTGATTAGCCTGTGTTTCTATTGAAATAAGATGCTGCTGCGGCCCTCCGTACAGGTTGAGCAGAGAGTCTGCACAGTTTGACCAGCGGGCCGCGGCCGCAGACCAGGCCGCCGGATGGTGATGGTAAGAACTTGTAATGTAGTAGGATAACTATTATCAAACCGGCCCTCACGGGAAGGACCTGCAAGCATTTTCGGTCGACGAATTGTGCCTAGAGTTCGGGCCAGATAACTCTCACGTTGTCCTGAGGCCCCGGCTCGGATACGTGCCCGAGGTTTCTACCACTCCCTTCAGGGACCAGGTAGTGAACCTCCAAGTGCTGCCTTCGGAGGAGGCAGACCCAGCCCTAGCTTTTCTCTGCCCCATCCGCTCTTTGAGGTTATACGTGGACAGAATGCAAAGCTTCAGGACCTCAGATCAGCTCTTCGTCTGTTACGGAGGCCAGCAGAAGGGAAAGGCTGTCTCCAAGCAGAGGATGGCCCACTGGATAGTGGATGCCATTGTAGGGTCTGGACCATTCAGACACACACTAATTATTCATATTCACTATATTTAATCAATATAAAGGTCTATGAAACTCCCCCCCAAAACTAACCTCACAAATGAAGTTACTTTGTCAGCCGGGTGTCCGGTTACAGAACACTTTAAGACTGATAACAGACTTTTACGACCTCAAAGGAATGTGGCCACATGCGCCACATGCTCAAGAGAGAGAGACAATCTTTAATTAAATAAACTTTGCGGTATTACTCTGATCTATGAAGGAACAAACCGTCATGATTTACTGTCTCGTGTACTATTAGGTATAACAACATGGTATGTTTGATTGGGGTGTATGTGGTTGCACAATCACCCAACGGTCAATATAACTTGACCTGTATCATTCTTCCTACCTAATTAATCCTCATTTAATGACACATACTTTGATGTACATCACCTTCTCTTAGAATGCAATTTGAATTTGTTATGTCTATTTGAGCTTGAATGAACAGTCTAAGCACGCTGGGGACAAAGACCATAAATCAACTAAGAGCTGCTTCCCCTCTTGGACATGCCACCTTACTCATAGGTCCATTCAAACCTTAGGGGTGGTTCTTTTTCAGACTATATCAGAGACAGGCAACAGTGACCGCCCTCTCTTGGTTTTCCATCCTGCCGTAAACACGGTCTCGGGTGATACGGGGAAACCCCCCCTCCCCCCTCCATGGGGGCCAAGAGGCCTTCCAGCAGGCCTGGATCCCAACCAGATCCGGCCTCATGGAAAAGAGTCCAATCACCCATCCTTCCGACTTCCTCACTTCTCCTGGGTACTCGGCGTGGCCTCAACAGAGTCCCAGGCCTTGACCAAACCAATCATGCGTTCCTGGAGAAAGAGAACGCTCAACCAACTTCCACTTGACACTGCCGGAACCATCAACGACTTCAATTTTCAACAACTTCAAGAATTGTTCCCATTACAAATGCAAGTATTCAATTCAACGAAATGTGAAAATGAAATTCTGATGGTTCTTCTCATAGACCCTCTTCCGGTTTCCGATTTCATCCTATCACTAACCTATTTATGTATTCATGTGTGTATGTTGTTTAGTTTATTTATATTCATATAAATATCTATATTTAGTTAATAAAACTTGTACATAATATGTATTTGGTTCTGATTTGTTTGCAATACATTGTCACTTTATGATCACGGTTTTTGCTACTGGCTCAACGTGCGGTATATGCGAAGAAATAATTATTCTTCTGTGGCCATGGAAGATACCCTTTTCTTAGAATAAATTAATAATCAAAAGAGTTCGTTGGACGAACTGATTAATTGATTGTAATATTAATTCAGCCACATCAAGTTAATCCAATTAACTGACCCAAATATTTATAATTAATAATAACTAGATATTATTGATTATTAATATTTCCAAAAAGCTGAGTTCCTTACACCATCGCCTTGGCTTACAAAGCCCAAGGCGTGCCTTGCCCGTTCGGGTTGCAAGCACACTCAACTAGAACTGTTGCTTCCTTCTGGGCGCTGGCTTAAGGCGACTCACTGACAGATATATGTAGAGCTGTGGGCTGGGCGACACCTAATACATTCGCTAGATTCTATAGCCTCCGTGTAGAGCCGGTATCTTCCCTTATACTCGCCCCCAGTGGCCAGTAGCGCGAGGGAGCCATTCTTAGTTCTTAGTATTCCACCCAAGGAAGAAAGTCGCTCCATGTTCACTGCTGCAGTAGGACCCTATCTTGAGCCTTTCCACCTCTGGACCCACTGTATTATTCTTTGACGTAGTGTACAAGGTATGTACTGCTTGGTTGGAGGGCATTCAGGTGGTACTGGGTCTGCTTGTGCTCTTTGGATCTCTTCTATGATATCCCAGCTTATGGGTGCAATGATAACGGATGGTGGTAGTATGGGTTCATCTTGTGGTGTAAGGTGAGTCGGATCATGATGGCGGGAAAGGGCACCTGCTTTTCTGTTTTTACTGCCTGGACGATAAGTGACTGTGAATTGAAATCTTGTGAAGAAGAGTGACCAGGGGGCTTGTTTTGAATTCAGTCGTTTGACCCTCTTCATGTTTTCAAGGTTCTTATGGTCGGTGATTACTTGGAACGGATGGATTGACACCTCAGGCCAGTGGCGCCACTCTTCCAGTGCAGCCTTCATGGAAAGTAACTCTTTGATGCCTACATCATAGTTCCTTTCTGCCGAGTTCAACTTATGTGCGAAGAATGCACATGGATACAGCTTGCCGGGATTACCATGACGTTGGGAAAGGACTGTGTAACCCTGACTTAATTTCAGGATTCATAAAAAGAATTGTATATAGTTTAAATAAATTATAACTTATAGCTATATGATTGTTAAACTGAAATATAATGTGGAAAAGGAATAATTCGAATAAGATGTACAATATAATTGACCAATGAGAGCAGACTGAGAAACTCCGCCCCGCTGAGTCATTAGGAAGCAGCGGGATCTAACAAAGCAACCGAGAGGAGAGCAATAAGCTAGAGCAAGTATTTTCTAAAAGGAGGAAATATAAGTGTAAATTGTTGATTTTGTTTAAAATGTTTTGGATTTCATGAAGAGACAGTTAGGTTGAAAGAATCCAGTTAATTCTATGTTCGTGTGGATGTTAATCTTGAGGTATTACCGTGTGGAAATACTGGATGTGGTGAGTTATTGTTCAATCGCTGTTTATTTTGAAATAAGCACAAGGCAATTGTGAATACACATGTTTATTGAAACTGTAAGATGTATGTGTTATTTGTATGTGATTTTGTAATATAAATTAAATCGTTGAGTTAATTAATCAAGAAGACAGCAGAGACTGAAATCGGGTTGTTTTCATTCATTTCTTCGGGAAGGATGTTTTTTTTTCTCTTTTTGAATGGAACTGTGAATTGACAGATGCATCGTTGGATTTGAGATAAGTGACAGAACGAAATCTGATATCAGTGATAACAGTGAATCTGGTGTTACTAGGGTTAATACACTGTGACGGTAACAGGTGACTGTAAATTTATTTTACATTGGAAAAATGTTCATGTATTGGAAACTCCAGTTGACAGATGGGTTGTGGTGGAGCACCCGACTGTATCGTCCTTACCAGGGGGAGTTGTAGTAAAGTGTGCTTTACTTACCCTTCCTCCTGAGAAGTCAGGATGTCTTCCTGTGGTCCTCACTAATGAGGCTGATCATGATGTGATTATCCCACAGCGGTGCGTCATCACTGAAATTCATGCGATGGAGTCCGTGCTTTCATCTAACAGAGCACCAACCAAGTCTGACTCGCAGAACATTGAACCTGAGATGAGTAAAGAGTCAAAGGTGACTTTGGTAATTCACCATTGTCACAAGAGTGAAAAGATCGAATTACTAAGCAGCTTAACGAAATGCCTGAGGTCTTTGCCCACCATGAACTAGACTTTGGATGGACTCAGAAAGTAAAGCACCGTATCAAGCTGAATAACGAGACCCCATTTAAGCAAAGAGCACGACCCATTCACCCGCAAGATTTTGAAGCTGTGCGCAAACATCTTCAAGAGCTTCTGTCGAGCGGTATAATTCGTGAATCAGAGTCTTCTTTTTCTTCACCCATAGTGGTGGTTAGGAAGAAGAATGGTGACGTCCGACTTTGTATTGATTAAAGGAAATTGAATCTGCAAACGATAAAGGATGCATATGCCTTGCCGAACTTGGAAGAGACATTTGCAGCTCTGAATGGTTCAAAATGGTTCACCGTGCTTGACTTAAAGTCGGGATACTATCAAATTGAGGTAGAGGAAGCCGATAAACCCAAAACTGCTTTCGTGTGTCCCTTAGGATTTTGGGAATTCAACAGGATGCCTCAAGGAGTGACCAACGCACCGAGTACCTTCCAATGGTTAATGGAGAAGTGTATGGGAGATATCAACTTGAAGGAAGTACTCGTGTTTCTATACGACTTGATTGATTTTCCAAGACCCTGGAGGAACACGAAAGACGTTTATTACAAGTGCTTACTTGTTTGAGGGAATACGGATTGAAGCTGTCACCAGAGAAGTGTCGGTTTTTCCAAACTTCTGTGAAGTACTCGGGTCACATTGTGTCCGAGCATGGAGTAGAAACTGATCCGGAGAAGATAGAGGCCATAAAAACCTGGCCACGTCCTAAAACCCTTAAAGAGTTAAGGTCATTTTTAGGGTTTTCTGGTTACTACCGGAGATTTATAAAGGACTATTCCCAGATTGTGAAGCCCTTGAATGAACTGACCTCTGGATATCCTCCGTTGAGAAAAGGTGTCAAAAAGCTTGGTAAAGAAGATCAATATCACAACCCGAAAGAGCCGTTTGGTGGTCGTTGGACCCCTTCTTGTCAAACAGCGTTTGAAACCTTGATCATCAAGCTTTCTACTACTCCTGTCTTGGGTTTCGGCTTGGGCTTCCTTATATTCTTCATACAGATGCTAGCACCTCAGGATTGGGGGCTGCGCTGTATCAGGAGCAGGACGGGCAGCAACGAGTCATTACTTTTGCCAGCAGGGGGCTATCCCGGAGTGAATCTCGTTACCCAGCGCACAAACTTGAATTCTTAGCGCTCAAGTGGGCGGTAACGGACAAATTCCATGACTACCTTTACGGCAGTTCATTCACGGTTGTTACTGACAGCAATCCGTTGACTTGTTGACGACTGCCAAGTTAGATGCTGTCAGCTACCGATGGCTTGCTGCTTTATCCACGTTCTCATTCACACTCCAGTACCGAGCTGGTAAGCAGAATGTTGATGCGGACAGCTTGTCCAGACGACCGCACGGGGAGTTGTCAGATGATCAACTGTCAACAAAGGAAATTGAAAGGATTGAAAAGTTTTTTCATTATCATGTGATTAAGGCCATTTGTGAAAAACACCTTGTACAGCAGAACAACAATCCTGCTTACTCCTTGGTCATGTCTCTTGCTATTCATCCCAAAGCAGTACCAGACTGTTATGTGCAAGAGAATGTTCTAAATGGGTCATCAGCTATACCGCACTTGACAAAAGAAGAGCTAGCTGAAAAGCAGAGATCTGATCCAGTAATTAGGGAAGTGCTAATGTATCTGAAATCTGATGAAAAACCTCCTCCTGTTGTTAGGAAGGAAATTCCAGATTTTCCTTTTTACCTGCAAGAGTGGGATCGTCTAGAGATGAAAGAGGGAGTTTTGTACAGAAGGCGACAGGATGGAGATTCTATCATGTACCAGCTTGTGTTGCCCGAGGAACTCAGATCCTATGCTGTAAACCAATTACATGATCAGATGGGTCATATGGGCATAGAAAGGACCCTGGATTTGGTCCGAGCGCGGTTTTATTGGCCGAGAATGGGTTGAGGTAGAACACAGAATAAAGACCTGTAATTGTTATGTGCGGAGGAAAGCCTTACCCCAGAGAGCCGCAACTTTGGTGAATATTCGAGCATTACGACCACTTGAACTTGTCTGTATGGATTTTCTTTCCCTCGAGCCTGATAAAAGCAACACTCGGGATATCCTTGTAATTACCAATTTTTTTCACTAAATATGCTGTTGCTATACCAACACCCAACCAAAAAGCCAGGACTGTTGCAAAAAGCTTATGGGATCAGTTTATCGTGCATTATGGTTTCCCAGAACGCTTGCACAGTGATCAAGGACCAGACTTCGAGTCACATACGATCAAAGAGGTTTGTGCAATAGCTGGAATTCAGAAAATTCGCACTACACCTTATCACCCTCGAGGAAATCCAGTGGAGCGATTCAATCACACACTCTTGGGTATGCTGGGAACTCTGGAGGAGAAAGATAAGAGTCGTTGGAAGGAATTTGTCAAACACTTAGTTCATGCGTATAACTGTACTAAGCATGAGAGTACAGGATTTTCTCCATATGAATTAATGTTTGGGCGACAACCTCGGTTGCCACTTGATTTGGCATTTGGGTTGCCTAGAGAAGGAAATTCACAGACATCACATTCCCAGTATGTGCAACACTTGAAATCACACTTAAAAGAGAGCTATGAGGTTGCTGCACGCAATGCGCTAAAGCTTGCGGAAAGGAACAAAGTTCGCTTTGACAAGCGTGTGACTGAGTCTACCTTAGAGGTGGGAGACCGTGTGTTGGTGAGAAATGTTAGGATTCGTGGGAAACATAAACTTGCTGATAAGTGGGAGTCTGAAGTCTATGTAGTGATGAAGCGAGCGGACAATTTACCTGTCTATACAATTCGTCCGGAGATGAAGGATGGTCCAGTTCGTACTCTGCATAGAGACTTACTACTTCCTTGCGGATTTTTGCCTGTTCCTGAAACTGTGGATCCTATTGTACGGCAGCCTGTCTCGAAGCCTAGGACTAGGTCGAGTCTTGGTGTGCAAGAACAAGAGGAGCTGACTGTTGATTCAGAAATGGACGATGAAATCTCTGATTTTACATCTCGCAATTATCCAGTTGAGGGTATAAAGTTCATAACTTACCATGACTTTCCTAGACAAAGGGATGTCTTACCTGTTGTAACTCCAGGAAGTTCTTTACCTGTGGGTAACACAGAAGAAATTCAATCACCTGAAATGGTAGAACACTCACCTGTGGAAGATTCCGCTGAAAACTCACCTGATGTTGCAGCATCCGTTGAGTCAAACCATACGCCTGAAACAGAAAATGTTAATGGAGGAGACAACGTTGGAGGAGAGAGCGGTGAGGATAACAGCCCTTTGAATGAAGGAAACACTGTTGAGGAAACTGAGTGCAGACGTTTTACTAGGGAAAGGACAAAACCTATGATACTTACCTATCTAAGTCTTGGAAATCCCTTGATCCAAATAGCCCAATCTTTGTTCCAAGGATTGAATACTGCTTTTGTAACTGCCTTGAGTGATATTGCAAATCCTAGGGAGTTTACTGAAATATCTCAAACACAGATTGTGTGAGGGTTATGTTACCTTAACTTGTGTTCCGAGGATGTACACAGTTAGGGGGGGAGGATGTAACCCTGACTTCATTTCAGGATTCATAAAAAGAATTGTATATAGTTTAAATCAATTATAACTTATAGCTATATGATTGTTAAATTGAAATATAATGTAGGAGGAATAAATAAAATGTGGAAAAGGAATAATTCGAATAAGATGTACAATAGAATTGACCAATGAGAGAAGACTGAGAAACTCCGCCCTGCTGAGTCGTTAGGAAGCAGCGGGATCTAACAAAGCAACCGAGAGGAGAGCAATAAGCTAGAGCAAGTATTTTCTAAAAGGAGGAAATATAAGTGTAAATTGTTGATTTTGTTTAAAATGTTGTGGATTTCATGAAGAGACAGTTAGGTTGAAAGAATCCAGTTAATTTTATGTTCGTGTGGATGTTAATCTTGAGGTATTACCGTGTGGAAATACTGGATGTGGTGAGTTATTGTTCAATCGCTGTTTATTTTGAAATAAGCACAAGGCAATTGTGAATACACATGTTTATTGAAACTGTAAGATGTATGTGTTATTTGTATGTGATTTTGTAATATAAGTTAAATCGTTAATTAATCAAGAGGACAGCAGAGACTGAAATCGGGTTGTTTTCATTCATTTCTTTGGGAAGGATGTTTTTTTTCTCTTTTTGAATGGAACTGTGAATTGACAGATGCATCGTTGGATTTGAGATAAGTGACTGAACGAAATCTGATATCAGTGACTGATTGAACTGAACTGTGATTAGCTTTCAAAGTGTCTTCTTTGAGAGAAGAGGGTTATCTTTTAAACAGTGAATCTGGTGTTACTTGGGTTAATACACTGTGACGGTAACAGGTGACTGTAAATTTATTTTACATTGGATAAATGTGATTTGTTTGTTTTTTATTTTCCTATTGTTGATTTAATTGTTATTTTTTTTCAAGAAGGCCTACTTTTCATTGGGGAATATTATTCAAAGTAAAGTACTTACTCTATTATTGGCTCCTGTGTTCTTCAGTGAATATACACTACCTCCAGTAGCCGTTCCTGTGATTTTCTGATGTGCAATTGGTCCGTATATATAATTTATGTCAGCCGCTACAACTGCACCAATGCCAAAGTTGGATACATCAACTTCCACTATAAAAGGTAGATTGGGGTTGGGGTGTTTTAGTATGGGGGCTGTAGTGAAGCTTGTTTTGAGTCTCAAAGGCCTCCTGAGCAGTGTTACTCCAGATCAATTTAGAGGGTTTGCCTTTTAACAGAGAAGTTAAAGGAGCAGAGATGAGGCTGTAATTGCGGATAAAGCTTCTATAAAAGTTTTTGATTAATTGTGTAGGGTCTTGACCATTCTGTGACTGCTTGAATCTTTGAGTTGTCTATTTCAACACCTTGATGACTGATGATATAACCCAAGAATGTGGTTTTGGTTGTGTGGAACTCACATTTCTCTGCCTTTACGTAGAGCTGGTGCTCTTGTAGATGTGAGAGGACCATCTTAACGTCCTTGATATGCAGGGCCTTGTCATTAGAGTAAATGAGTATATCTTCATGTAGGCAATGACACACTTGTTAAGGAAGTCTCTGAAAAATTTTGTTGATGAAGGACTGGAACACTGCTGGTGAGTTAGCCAGGCCATAGGGCACAACCTGATATTCATAGTACCTCCTGGTGGTAATGAATGCGGTTTTCCTCTCGTCACCCTCTTTAATGCGAATTAGGTTATTGGCACTTCTCAGGTCCAGCTTGGTATAAGCATAGGCTTTGCAAAGCTGTTCAAGAGCAGATGGTACTCAAGGTAGTGGGTACCTGTATTTGACAGTGAGTGTAATGAGACCCCGGTAAACAATGCATGGCCGGAGACCTATGGAGAAATATATTGACGAAGCACTCACATCTGTCCTTCCGGGCTGCGGCTGGTTTCTTTGTTGAGAAGAAACCAGCCACAGCGGGGGAAGTAGAAGGACAGATGAACCCGGATGCAAGTGCTTCTTCAATATATTTCTCCATTGACATGGTTTCAGGTCTGGATAATGGGTAGGCTTTGCTCTTGGCTGGTGCCATGTTGGGCAATAATTCAATTGCACAATCACAAGGACAGTGAGGAGGTAGCTGAGCTGTTTTGACTTTGCTGAAGACCTCCGAAAACCCTGAATATTCCTTGGATATGGTGGTTTGTGTGTGGTTCTCAGGACTAAAAAAAATATATATAATAATATATATATATATATATATATATATATATATATATATATATATATATATATATTATTATTATTTTTTTCTTCAAGGCTTGCACCTTGGAACCTATTTCAAGGTTTGCGTTCTTGAGCCACTGTTGTTGTGTGAAGGAGTGGGTCGGAGTGCGTTAAGGGTTTTCTGTGTCACTGTGTCGTGTAAGCGGCCCCTAAGTTAATAACTAATGATCTTTGCAACAGAAGTGAATCGATCAAAACTAACTTTAGCTGGACAATAACTTTATTCTAGAGCTGCTGTAAAGCCAAAACAATCTCTGTTACTTTAATTTCCTATAATCACTGTAAAGCTGCTTTGAAACAGTCCATATTGTTAAAACTGCTATATAAATGAAAGTGACTTGACTTTCAATACTTGTGGTGAGACATAGCATGGTAATAGCGAAGTGCAGACAATTTGACATACAATAATTTGACCATTTTTTGACCTCATCCTTGTTCCAGGAAATTATGGGGTCATGGACAGCCAGCCATGGATGGCCCAAGATGAGAGTATGCTTGGGGGAGTTGATGACATACAAGGTAGTTGTTTCTATGTGGAATAGTCCAATTTGGAGGGTTACTGGAAACGGTTTGGTGAGTGATGCCTGTGCTGATGGGTGCATTATTTACAGCAGTAATATTGATTGCAGGGAGACCAGGTATTGTTGGTATCTGTAGTTCCCTTTCGTTGTCACTCCGAGTTACGTCGGATGACGACGAATGGGGTTTCGCTTAGAAAGCCTATCAACTTCGAGTATTACAAAACGAGCCAATGGCAAAGAAATGCCATGGGTCTGCGGAATTTGTATGACGTAACTCCGCCCCACCTCGTGGGTATAAAAGGAGGAAGTCAGCACCAGCAGTTTATGTTTTCGCTTCGGAGCCAAGGTTATTCTTCTCTCCACAAGCCATCTCTGAATTCTCAGCTTCACAAACGAGTACCTCGAGTGTTGGTGTGACGGCGATCTAAGGCGAGCGCGTGCTTCCTGCTGATCTGTTGCAGTGGTCTGCCAGTCGGTGCGTGTCTCCCCGGGTACTTCAACACTTGAGTTTTCTCTCACTAAAAGAGCTCGCACGCGGCACGTCTTTTTAAAGACGGCTCGCCCGTGAATTAAAAAAAAATAAATAAAATGAATGGTGCGGCAGCTTGGTATCGGACTCTGATGGGCATTAGCGTTGTCTAGTATGTTTGGGCTTAATCATGCTAGAGCAGCGCTCGTGGATGACTCATGTTTTCTCCATGGAAACATGATCATCGCGTCATTAGGGTCGAGACTCGGTGAACTCACATGAGTGAGAGTCCCCTCATCCACCCCCCGATCTTCGGCTGGTGGCCAGGGTGACCTGAGGGTTAGGGTCTGGAACAAGGCGCCGACTATGTGTCCGCGACCCCAGCCCCCCTCTTCAATGACGGTGCCCGTTAGTGAACAGGTGATTCCCACGGGTCTACCCTCTGGTGGCCCGTGTGTTTCATTTGAAGCTACAGAGGATGATATTATGTTTGTAGCAGCTTCACTAGGTGGGTTTGATTTTCCTGGAAGTGACGACTCGTCGAGTCTGATCCGGAGATGATGGCCATGCTTTCCCGGGACGATTGGATTTTGGGTAAGGCCGCCGACCCTCGTCCACGGCAAACCCCAATACCATTCTTCCCGGACGTGCATGATGAGATCAGGGACCGCTCGCTGATCTCATCCGCCTTTCCTCCCCTCGATGGGGCCGCTGCCCATGGGTACACTGGGGTTCCCCCGGCTGAACGCTCTGTTGCGATGCTATGTGTCCTCAGAGTGCTTCTTCTCGGCGCAATCCTAAGCACCCGTCCGTGGCCTGTAGTTTTTCGTCTACGCTTGTGGCGAGATCCTATAGCGCCACAGGACTGGCGGCCGCCTCACTGCATGCCATGGTCATTCTGCTGGTCTACTTGACCCAGATGTTCATGGTCCTGCACGAGGGCGGGACTGACCCAGGGCTCTTCACTGAGCTGCGCGCCGCCACTAACCTTGCTCTCCGAGCGACGAAAGTGGCCGTACGCTCCCTGGGTCAGGTGATGCTCACCATTCTGTGGCTGAACCTGTCTGATGTGCTGGATGTCGCGCAGACCCGTCTGTCCGACATTCCCATATCCCAGGTCGGCCTCTTCGGCGGTGCGGTTGAGGGCTTGCCCAACAGCTCTCAGCCGCCCATGAGCAGACTGACGTTGATTCTGTCCCGACGGCCCCGCCGTCCGCTCAGATCCCTCGGTCTGCCCACTGCCGAAGGCGCCCTCCCGCGGCTCTGGGGGCCGCGGGCGGACGCCACAGCCCTCTCCAGCCCCGCCCCCCGCTACACGCCGGGTTAAGCGGCGCTCCTGAGACGCTCCATCCTCGGGGATGGAGCAGGCTGAGGTTGACTCTGTCCCGTCGGCCCCGCCGTCCGCTCAGGTCCCTCGGTCTGCCCACCGCCGAGGGCCGGCTCTGGAGGCCGCGGTCGGACCCCGCTACCCACCGGGTTAGGCGGCGCTCCTGGGAGGGGCTCCCCAAAGATGGGACACAGTTCTTTCCAGGAGTTGGTAGCAGGATCACTCCTTTCCCCGGTGAGGGCCGGGGAGGAATCCTTATTCTCCAAAGAACTGAATCTCCCGTCTCTGAGCACACAGAGTTCTCGGACGACACAGAGTGCCGCCCACTAGCCGTGCTCTCCTCTTCCCCCTCTGTCCCAGAGGTGGGTGACACGGCGTGCCGTCCACGGACCGCTTCGCCCCTGTCCCCCTCTGTCGCCAGTCCCCTGCCAGAGCAGGCCCCCGCTGGACGACCAGCCTGGTCCTCCCCTGGCCCCCTCTGCCAGGGCGCGGTTGCTAACTGTGCCCCCACAATGGGCCGCTATGCCGTCCACGTCTGGGCCAGTTACTCCGCTTCGCTGCCCCTCTGGGGGGGCGCCTTTTGTCTGCATGATCCCGCTGGTTCAGTTCCTGGGAGCCTGGCTAGAGCTTCCCCGTCTATCCCGCGCGTACCGTCAGGCTCAGCTATGCGATTCAGTTCGCACGGTCTCCTCCCCGCTTCAGGGGAGTCCGCTCCACTTTGGTCGGTGGCAATGCCCCCATCATGAGAGCAGAGATTGCCACCCTGCTGGCGAAGGGTGCAATCGAGACTGTCCCTCCAGCCGAGATGAGGTCCGGCTTCTACAGCCCTTACTTCATTGTCCCCAAGAAAACCGGTGGGTTACGGCCAATCCTGGACTTGCGCGTGCTGAACCGCTCCCTTCACAGGCTGCCGTTCAAGATGCTCACCGCCAAACGCGTTTTCGAATGCATTCGGCCCCAGGATTGGTTTGCAGCGATCAACCTGAAGGACGCCTACTTTCATGTCTCCATTCTTCCTCGACACAGACCGTTCCTTCGGTTTGCTTTCGAGGGGCAGGCATACCAGTACGCGGTCCTCCCTTTCGGGCTGGCCCTGTCTCCTCACATCTTCACGAAGGTCGTCGAGGCTGCCCTTGTTCCCCTTCGGGAGCACGGGGTTCGCATCCTGAGTTATATTGACGACTGGCTGATCTTAGCTCACTCTCGAGTTCAGGTTTGCGAACACAGGGACCTAGTGCTCCGGCACCTAGCTCGTCTGGGCCTTCGGGTCAACTGGGAGAAGAGCAAACTTTGCCCCGTGCAGAGGATCTCTTTTCTCGGTATGGACATCGACTCGGTCGCCATGTCCGCGCAGCTTACAAGCGAGCGCGCGCAGTCACTGCTGACTTGCCTGAGACAACTCGAGGGCAAGAGTGCAGTTCCACTGAAACACTTTCAGAGGCTCCTGGGGCATATGGCATCTGCAGCCGCGGTCACGCCGCTCGGATTGCTTCATATGAGACCGCTTCAGCTTTGGCTTCGCGACCGAGTCCCGAGGTGGGCATGGCAACAAGGCACGCTCCGAGTACCAGTTACTTCGACCTGCCGTCAGTTCCTCACCCTGTGGTCGAACCTCAGTTTTCTCAGGGCGGGTGTCCCCCTGGAACGAGCTTCCCGGCATGTTGTTGTCTCAACAGATGCCTCCACCACGGGCTGGGGCGCCATGTGCAATGGACATGCTGCTGCGGACTCTTGGACAGGACCCCAGCGGCTATGGCATGTCAATTGCCTCGAGTTGTTGGCAGTACGTCTTGCCCCGCACCGCTTCCGGGCGTTGCTCCGGGGTCAACACGTACTAGTCCGTTCAGACAATACCGCGACTGTAGCGTACATCAACCATCAAGGTGGTCTATGCTCCCGCCGTATGTCACAACTCGCCCGCCACCTCCTCCTATGGAGTCAGAAGCATCTGAGGTCGCTTCGAGCCATTTTCATTCCCGGAGCGCTGAACTGTGCAGCCGACGAGCTCTCACGGCTTCAGCCCATCCCTGGAGAATGGCGACTCCATCCCCAGTCGGTTCAGCTGATTTGGGACCAGTTCGGGGACGGACAGATAGATCTGTTTGCCTCTCACGACTCGACCCATTGCGCTCTGTATTTTTCCCTGACCGAGGGCACTCTCTGCACGGATGCACTGGCGCACAGCTGGCCGCCGGGCCGCAAATATGCGTTCCCCCAGTGAGCCTTTTTGTGCAGACCTTGCGCAGGTCAGGGAGGATGAGGAGCAGGTCATTCTGGTCGCGCCGTATTGGCCCAACCGGACCTTGTTCCCCGAACTTGTACTCCTCGCGACAGCACCTCCCTTGCCCATTCCTCTGAGGAAGGACCTTCTTTCTCAGGGACGGGGCACCCTGTGGCACCCTCGCCCCGATCTCTGGAGCCTCCACGTGTGGCTCCTGGACGGCTCGAGGTAGGTTTGAGTACCCTTCCACCAGCGGTGGCGGCTACCATCACTTCCGCTAGTGGAACCTCTTCGTCGACTGGTGCTCTTCTCACCGAGAAGACCCCCGGAGATGCTCGATCAGCGTTGTGCTTTCCTTCCTTCACCAAGGGTTGGAGCGAAGGCTGTCTCCCTCCACCCTTAAGGTCTATGTTGCCGCCATTGCCGCACACCATGACCTGGTCGAAGGTAAGTCGGTAGGGAAGCACGACCTGGTCATCAGGTTCCTGAGAGGAGCTGGGCTGGGCGACACCTAACACATTCACAAGATTCCATAATCTCCGAGTGGAGCCAGTGTCCTCTCATGTACTCGCTTAAACTAGCTAGTACCGGACCCGCTCAGGTGTCTTCGCTTGCTCGCCATTCCACTCCACGGACTGGATACGTGCGATATTCTCCTCAGGTGAGCTTCCTCGAAAGCCCTGAGCTCCTCCAGCACTCCTGACGTCGGCGCCAGTGTCTCTTGCCTGTGCGTCGGCTAGGTGCCTCCCGTGTGCATGGTCCCTCCTGAGCGACCCCCACATGTGTATTTCCACTGTAAGCCTCTCTGAGCATGTGTCTTCCCTTGGCAAGCCACCTTGCCACCCCTGGGGTTGAAATATTCCACCTGCGGCTGGACACCCCAGTGTTCTCCATATGCTTCCTTCGGGTCATATGTGTATTCTCTAAGTCCCCCCCCCCCCCTCTGGGTTGGCATTAATTGCATACTTCCCCTAGCTTGGGATATGCTCCCCAGTGTACCTTGGTATTCCTGTGTTAAATGGAGTCCTTCGTCCAGTCTTGACAGGGATTTCGATTTACGCAGGGCACTGGAAGACAGCTGAGAAGGTGGCGTGATTAGACTGGTAACCCCATTCGTCGTCATCCGACGTAACTCGGAGTGACAACGAAAGGGAACGTCTACGGTTACGTATGTAACCCTCGTTCCCTAAGTAGGGAACGGAGACGTTACGTCTGCCTGCCACTTTCCGCTGTACCGCAGGGATCGCCTGAGCTCAGTCTTGGCTCCTCAGCGAAGAAACATAAACTGCTGGTGCTGACTTCCTCCTTTTATACCCCCGAGGTGGTGCGGAGTTACGTCATGCAAATTCCGCAGACCCATGGCATTTCTTTGCCATTGGCTCGTTTTGTAATACTCGAAGTTGATAGGCTTTCTAAGCGAAACCCCATTCGTCGTCATCCGACGTAACGTCTACGTTCCCTACTCAGGGAACGAGGGTTACATACGTAACCGTAGACGTTCTTGCACAAGATCTTGGTGAATCAAGTTAAGTGTGGCTCCTGAGTCGACTAGCGCTGAAACGTATTTTGCTTTATCATCAGAAGAGAGTTCAATTAGAAAAACTGTGTGAACAGGGAGAAGAAAGGTTCTTGGTACTCATACTTGTCTTGGAGACTGGAAGTTTCCTCCCTTTGTGAGGGCAAGCAGAGTTTTGATCATCCATGCCAGGAAGTTGCATGTCCCTTTCCCAAAGCTCTGATGCCCAGTCTAAAGCTTTCCACTTTCTAAAGCACACTTCTTTGAGTCTTGATGGAATGACTCAGGTTGACTTGAAAAGTAGATTCTGCATTGTCTTAAAAATCCTCTACATTTCTCAGGTGAGCAATCAAATTTGTCAGGAAGAGCAAATCTTACCGGGGAAGTTGAGGGGATGGAAGAGAGCGGATATACTGGGTGTTAAAAACTGGTAGAAAGTGGTCAGCAAAGAAAGCTGTAGTAGAGGCAAAGGCTGACCTTCAAATTGGGGATATCGTGGGACAGGTACAGCATGGAAGATGGGGTTTTGGGCTCAGTTTAGCTCTTCCTAAATGGCACAAGGCAGGCCCAGCTCAAAGGAGGAAGCTGGTAGTCAACGAGGTGCGAAAGCAGGAGGAGAGGATGAGGTGTATAAAGGCCATTTCCCAGGCCAAGCAGGGAGAGTGGATGAGATGGGAGAGTGTGGAACAACGCAAGATGGGCTGGCAAGACCTTTGGTCAATGGAAGAGAGTAGGATCAGTTTCCTTATTAGGTCAACATATGATGTTCTCCCATCACCGCAGAACCTAAACCTCTGGGTAGGAGAGGATCCCTCTTGTCCTTTGTGTTCATCACCTGCCACATTAAGGCACATTTTGACAGGATGTAAGGTGGCTCTTAGCCAAGGTCGGTTTACTTGGCGCCATGACCAAGTACTGCGATGTTTGGCTTTAGCATTGGAAGGCAAGCGTAGTATGACCAATAAGTTGCCGCCTGTTCTAGCAAAACATTACACGCAGAAGACAATATTCCTCCGCCCAGGCGAGCAACCACCAAGAAAAGGTGTTAACACCAATTCTCGCCCAGGACAACTGGAAGCTGCTAGGGACTGGAAGATGCTGGCTGATCTTGATCAACGGCTTATTTTTCCACCTGAGATTGCCACCACTAACCTACGACCAGATATTGTTTTGTGGTCTGGATCAGCACGCATTGTTCAACTGATAGAGTTAACAGTGCCATGGGAGGATGCGGTAGATGAGGCATATGAGAGGAAGAAACTGCGGTATGCTCATCTGGCCACTGAAGCAGAACAGCGAGGATGGAGAGTCCAGGTTTATCCAGTGGAAGTGGGTTGTCGAGGTTTTGTGGCACACTCTACAACCCGGTTCCTCAGAGACGTCGGATTCAGTGGCCAAGAGTTGCGTCGCACAGTAAAGAACTTATCTGAAGCAGCAGAAAGGAGCAGCAACTGGCTGTGGTTGAGACGGAAAGATTCTAGCTGGCTGTGTACAGGCCGCCACACTAGGTTTCGTAGAATTCTTGAAAAACTTGAAGAGTCTGTTGGTTTATTTGTATAGGTTGTATAGTATTTACAGTAATTACGTTCCTGTGTATATTGCGTGAATGACGGGTGGTTGGGCAAATATTGTGTTTTTGCGGTAGGTGGTATGCCATACGGAACCGTTGCCACTGAAACTGCATATTAACGCACCAGTGGGGCTCGAGATGTCCCTAGACCCTAGAGATGTCCCCTACTCGGCTCAATCCAGACGGTTGTCGTGCTGGTCCACTAGGGAGACCACACTGTAGTTGCAGCCGTCGTGTGTGCTGACGCGCCAAGTACACTGCAGCCGTTAACGCCGGACAGAAGGGGAGTCACACCACCATATGGAAAGAAGCGTAAATGGATGGAGAAGCATAGTTTACTGTAAAGCTACGTCTTAGTGTTGCTTATCTTGGCGAAAGCCGAGTACAAATCAGCATGAAGTTTTAACATCTACTCTAGTGTAATGGAAATCATGGTCAAACTCTCATTGCCAGCACTCAGATTAGTCAGCGGGTCCTGGTAGCCCTTTAGAATTTCACTCTGGTAAGCAAAAGCTGCCTGGAGCTGAGAAACCTCCACTGGATCTATTGTAGCGTAGTATTCTGTGAGGGACTGGACATGGAGGCAAAATAGAATCAAAATGTTGGAAGTTTATTTAATCTCAGCAAACAAATCCAATACACTAGACAGAGACGTGGTCGATAAGGCAGGTAGGGTAATCAGAGACAAGTAATCAGTCCAAACAGGGCAAAAACGGTTATCCAAAAGGCAGTAATCCAATAAGGCAAGCGCAATGGTCATTACAAGAAGGCAAAGAATAAGCAATGAATTACGCTCAGTAAGGCAGTGATAGACTTCACTAGGAAGCAGTGGAAATGCATGGCTATTTATACTGGTGTGAGGCTGGAAGTAACCAACAAAGCAATAGCCCATGTTAGTTTTCGGGAGAGGGCTCCCTCTGGCAGTTGGATGAATGGGTGTCAGCCGCATTCATTACAGTTCCGAAGATAGACTAATGTCTTACGGGATTGGAACGACATTAGGGTGAGTAAATAATGACAGAATTAAAATTTTTGGGTAAACTAACAATTTAACATACAATCTCATTCTGTTTGAATTATCCTGACCAAAGCATAATCATAAATTTACTACCAATACTACCACTATGTAAAAAAATATTTATAATATAAATAATATATCTTTATTTTCTTTCAGATTACACTAATGAGAATTACATTTTGAACGTGAATTTGGGGGAAAATATTAATATTTTGTGAAACATCCCTTGTAAAAAAGAAGCATGCTTAATTGTACTGACTGTAGACTTGAAGTGTACTTTAAATCTTTAAAGTATATATTTAAATAATGTTAATTAAATAAAAGGCCACTTAATTGTACTTAGTCATCATGAAATCAAAACAGACAATTCTTATTTTTAATGGAATTTTGCAGTATTTATTATAAATGATTAATCTGTGCTCATATTTGTTTTTAAATTAATGTGCCCTCATTACACATTGGGGGAGCTGCTTACATGCGCTTCATGCGGCACACACGCACACGTCTCACGCACACGTCTCACGCTCTCTACCTCTCTGCCGTTCGCGCTGTTTGAACATACATATTCATCGTAGCCTTTCGAATACCGGGAGAGTGTATAAATTTCCCGGGACAGGTTGTTAAAAAGAAGAACAATCCCGGAAAAACCGGGACGGGTGGCAACGCTATCGGAAATACGGGACAAACCGCGTCCCGTATTGATTCAAAACGGGACGCGCTGTTTATTTCACAAATACGGGACGATTCTGTATTTTCAGGGACGGGTGGCAACCCTACCTTTATGACCACAGAGCACCAATCTTCTAATGGCTACTTCCAGCTGGAAAACATGCCATGTCACAAAGCTCAAATAATCTCAAACTGGTTTCTTGAACATGACAATTAGTTCACTATACTCAAATGGCCTCCACAGTCACAGATCTCAAGCCTTTGTGTTGTGGTGGAATGGGAGATTCAGATCATAGATGTGCAGTCAACAAATCTGCAGCAATTGTGCAATGCTGTCATGTCAATATGAACCAAAATGTCTGAGTAGATTCAGTTTATTTAATGAATCTGATCCCACTCACATGGAACTCAACACCTGCTCTAATGGGCTCTCTGAAAAACTCCATCTCTTAGTGTCCATTCATCCTCAGACACACCTCTTTTTACTCATCTGCACAGTCAGACTCACTCACAATTCACTTGTACAGTCAGAGCCCATCCGCTTCATTTCGCCTCACACCAGTGTACTGATGTGCTGAGTCTCACTCTTTTGTATCTCAAGCTCAGGGCGGAGAGAACAGCCTCATGCTCTTGTTTGGTGCTTGAGAGGGTCACATGACCACAAAATGGTGGAGGCTCTCAGTAGTGGGTGAACAGAGCATCCCTGACACAGAGAGATACAGGCACACATCCATGATCTGAAACGCAGGGCAGGAGAAAAAACTGTGCCTCAGCCGTGGTGGTGAGTGCATTGTGGGTGATTATATCAGGCATGTTGTTATTTGAAACCTTGAGTGTTGGGATGGGAATGGAAAAAGGGAGGGCTGGGCATTTGTTTGTGATGCATCATTGTTTGGTAACGGAAGAGGCTTAGCATCAGCATCCTTTATGATGTAAAACATGGGCAGCTGCTTTTGTTTGTAAATGGATCATAAATTAATGTTTATCATGTGTAATACAAACACATTTTGTTGTAATGAGGTTTCAGCTTATAAGCACAGATGACCTGGTTTTGCCATCATTCAAATTCATGGCTCTGCATGTACGGCTCATTTATTTGCCTGTGTGTGTGTGTGATTGTGTGTTTGTAAATGTAAATGTGTGTGGACACTGACGCGGAAGAGTGATTCACAAAGAAGAGGGGAGAGAGAGCAGGATAGAAAGGGTTGTTGATGACGATGACGATGATGACATAATGCCCGCCCACTTTTCCTGTTTCCTGCTGTGCAGGATGGAAAGATAGATGGATTAAGCCAGAGTCTTGATGGAAGGAGAGAGCAACAGACCTTTCCACTTTCACCCTCATTCACTCTCTTTCTCTCTCAACACACATTCTCTGTCTGAGAACTGGCAACCATCTGGCAGCTTATTGCAGACACTCCCGCGAGATAGGCTTCTCTTCTCATGTGGCTGTGTGTGTCCATGCATACATTTACACATGAATTCACACTGCTTCTAAATTCCAAATTCCAAATAGGAATGGTAAAAGGATGGTACGGAGAGTTTTTTGAGCAGATACGTTTATAGAGACTAGTTATGTTAAGTGAGTTTGTTTGTTGTGCATTGCAGCTGCAGCAAATGCAAGACTGCTATTACAACATATTGAAGAGCGACAACATTTCCGGATTCACAGTATTAAGTCATCTACTTTGCTGGAGACTCATTTGAAACAGCTCTCTGTGAGTCCTTGTTTTGTAGCTCCAATTTTGACAAGGGTGTGTTAAAACTGTAAAATTTGTAGTTAAGTACAGGATAGTTTATTATTATTATTATTCAGTTGTTGTTGTTGCTGTTGTTTTTTAAATTTTATCTTTAAATAAAGGTCTATTTATTTATTAATGTATCTATTCATTATTATAGTTTCCTGCATTGATAAGTGATAATGATCTCTCGTTGTTATGTGTGTGTGTTTCTCATAGTTCCCTTTCTGGCGATGTGGGGATGGACCTGACTCATGAACGAAAGATGAGCTTTGAAGGTGCAGAGAGTAGACCAGGTAACACTGCTAAATACTGACACTTATAGAATCTGCCCGAAGATATCATAAGCAGACTGAATACATTTAAAAAGACTGCTTCAGATTCACAGAACAGTGGATCGGTTATAAATCAGAGGTGTAAAGTAACATTCTCTTCTTCTGTTCATCTTGTTAGGCTTAACATGATTTCAATCATAACAACTCTCTGAATAGTTTTAGCATGTTATTGAATTTGGCAATGTTCATGTATTTTGGTCTTGGCAGACTAGATCTGCTATGCTGCTGCTGTTGATTATTGCTGCTGCAGAGCAAGTATAGACTTGCTACTTCCAATAGATACACAGACGCACTGCTGTGAGCATGTAAGATATGCTGCTGCTGCATAAATAGACGTATAGATAAATGCCGTAGCAGATAGGCAGATGGAGCTGGGGGAGGTGTAGGGTTTCAGAGGAACTCTGATAGCGCAAGCAAGCTAACAGCAAACAATGAAGCAGACTATTTAAATGCCGGGCAAGAAATGTTATTGGCTGCAGGATCAGTAGAGGCCAATCAGCTTGTGCCATGCGGTAATGATGTGTGGACATACAGTATCAGCATGCACCCTCTAGAGTTTCATGACTGAAATAGATATTTACTCAAGTAGGACATGTTCTGAATCCTTTTAGGCCCTGGAACACTATTCAAATGACCCAATCTGAAACAGTACACAGAAACATGTGTAATGCTGGATCATTTTATAAATGTTAATTGATTGTCTGTTAATTTCCACTATAGCTCCACCCACCTCCTTGCCCCTACAGGGCCAAGGGGGTGTGGCCTCTCAGAGGAAAAAGCTGTCCGCTCCTCGTATTAGTCTATCATTGGACCAAAGTGAGGATGACCTGTTTGACACACCAGATGACCTCGACATCAATGTTGATGATCTGGACACACCTGATGAAGCAGATTATACTGACCATGAAATAGACTGGGAAGGTTGGACATAAACACTTGTAAATAATTGTTTATTATTAAAAAGAGATTACTAATACACAGTATTTTTTTCAGAGCCTCAAGCATCCCAGAGAGATTCAGTAAAAGAAACAGCTGAGCCCATTCCCACATACAGTGCTGAAGAAGAGCGGCAGGATTCCAAACTCTGGAGAACTGTCATTATTGGAGAGCAAGAGCACCGCATCAACATGAAGAGCATTGAACCCTACCAAAAAGTCATATCCCATGGAGGTACGTTAAAGGAATATTTCAAGGAAAATTTCAAGGAGTATTCTGGGTATAAAGCATAAAGCAAAGTGACAGTGATTGGCACTGAAAATAATTCAGACTTTTTTCTCAGTGTTCAAAAACAAAAGAGAATGCATGTACAGTATAGCCTTACAATGGAAGTCAATGGAGTATTAAAAGTAAAAATGTGAAGATCCTATTTTTCATCAGGGGTTGTCCATTCCTGCTCCTGGAGGGCCACTGTACTGCAGAGTTTAGCTCCAACCCCAATTAAACACACCTGAAACAGCTAATCAAGCTCTTTATAGGCATATTAGAAACTTACAGGCAGGTGTGCAGTTAAGGCAGTTTAGTGGAGCTAAACTGTGCAGGACAGCTGCCCCCCAGCACCGAGTTTGGACACCCCGACTTACATAGACATGGAATATAATGTTTGATATTTGATATTTTAGCTATAATGCCTAAATCTTCAAATTAAGGATTTAATTTGGTCAAAAATGATGGGAAAGAGATTCTATCAAATGATGAGTAATGTTTGAAAGTTATGGTTAAGTGTTTATACTTTTAAGCATTTGAATTTATTTGTGGTCCTGTATGCTTACCCGATATATGTAATGTAATCTACATAATTATAACAGCAGACAGACACTGGTGATATATCTTAAAGTGAATTTACACTTGTGAATATGAAGTACATTTAGCATACTTTTAAAAAGAGTAGGCTAATATTATACGGAAACAATATATTTTAAAATAATATACTTAAGTGCAAATTAAATGTAATGTTTTTGCACACTTAGTTAGTTGGATACTAACCATCTAGAACCATCTAGTTAGATGTTATTGACAATTAAATACAATTAGTGAAATGTAACAGTCATTTCTGACCCACTTAAGTAGGACTTCAGCATGTTTATATGTAATTTCATAATTCTGTTGTCTTTGAAATATGGTAAAAGAATATTGTCGAATGTATTGACAAGCATTTATTGTGTATTAACAGAAAGATAATTTCTATTGAAACTTATGTCATTTATTTTTTTATATTTTTAATTACACATTTGCAATGATGAAGTTGTAGTTTAGTATATTTAAAATATATTAACAGTTACATCCATCAAATATTTCACATGTGCTTTAGTATTAGAGTAACCATTTTAAAATAAGTGTTCTTCTTTAAAGCATGACAACAGACTTTTAAATGTGCACTTTTTAATTGTGTACCTAAGTATGTTAAGAAACAGTCATGAAAGTGCACTCTCTTTAAGTATGCTTTTATTTCATCAATATTATATCACCTGCAAGTACAGTTTTTAATTATATTTGAAATACACTACTTAGTGCACGTTTATTACAATTTAGCCCACTTTTTCCACAAGGGTGACCTGTAATACGCCTTTAAATTGTGTTGAGCAATTAATATTGAAATATATTTATTATTTACCCACAGGCTACTATAGCAATGGTGCAAATGCCATCATTGTGTTTGCTGCATGCTTCCTCCCTGACAGTGACAGAGAGGACTATCACGAGATCATGGAAAACCTCTTTCTGTGAGTTCAGTCTGATATGAGCAAATCCGTTGCTGATGTCAAAATATCTTACAAGGCTTGTTAATCCTATAATATAGAGGGTATGCATTGACGTCACTAAATGGCAAAACATTCTGCAACACGACTGGATTTAATAGAGGAAACTGCGAAAACGGGAGTAAAACAATTGATTATCTTCTTAAATTAAAGGCAGTTGGACTCTACGGTGTTTTTTTCAACTTACAAAAGAACCAGTGGTCCATGGACATTGACGTGGTCAGGAATCGTGTTTCCTGACATTTATATGTACCTGATATCAACGCCGGGGAAATACATAAAGCAAAGCCTGTAAATGCTTTATCTGTTAGACAACACTAGAAATATGTTATTTATTTGGTAGATCTAAATCCGGATGACCAGTTATATCATTGTCAAATTGTCATCACCAAGCCCTAAAACTTGTTAAAGCATTAAGGAATTTTATAGACATAACATTATACATTTCTGTAAAGCTGCTTAGAAACAATGTGTATTGTGAAGCACTAATAAATAGGCTTGTAGATTTTCGTCTACTCTCGTGGCGAAATCCTATAGAGCCGTGGGACAGGCAGCCGCCTCACTGCATGCCATGGCCATGGCGCCCCTGAGACGGGCTGCTCAGAGATGGCGATCAGTTCTTGTCACAGACTGAATAAGCCAGTAGCTAACACTGATGCTAACTGGGGCTCAAGGTCGAGCAGACAGCGGCACTCAGCTCAGAGCGCAGCCGAGCCCAGGACTCTGATAGTGGGCGACTCCATAATCAGAAACATTAGTAGCAGGGATACAACTACGTGCTGCCTTCCACAAGCAACAACTTCTGATGTAAACAGGGAACTTCAGAACATTCTGATGAAACATAAGACTGCAAATCGATGTTGGGAAGAATGATATTCATAAAGAGCAGTCGGAACTCCTTAAGAAGGATTTCAATGAACTTTTTGAAACGCTTAAAAGACTGAAAGTTCAAACATTCATCAGTGGACCACTCCCAGCAAGAGGAACAAACAGGTTTTCATGGTTGCTTGGGCTTAATACATGGCTGCAAAAAACCTGCAATATAAAAGGAGTGAACTTCATTGACAACTTCAATCTTTTCTGGAGTCAGAGGCAACTGTTTCAACAGGATGGCCACCACCCAAACAAACTTGGTTCAAGAGTGCTAAAGGACAATATCTACTTCTCCCTCCGTCATCCTTCTGCAGTGTGTGCCAATCCACTCAACCTGAATGGCACACACACACCTGGATACAGTATGAATGACCACAGGACTTCACTTCAGAACCATGCGGTTGACACATCACACAAGGACAATGATAACACCACTCAGCCACAACAACCTCTGCATACGGACACAATCTCAGCTGAGCCCTGCCCACAGAGCTCACCACAGACAGACTGTGACATACTAGCACTGCTCCAAGATTCAGCACCCAAGCACGACTTTCTGGAAAACAGCCAGGGAAACCAGGACAGCATATTACAGCCTCCGATAACACCAGAGCAACAGCCCCTCTCACCAGACACGTTATCCCTCTCTCCAGCGTCTCCACTTCTGTGCTTCTCAGAGAAAATGGAACAACTGGTGTATGCTGGAACCAAACTATCCCACTCTTTTGCAAGCCCCCAGATATCAACCAAAAAACGGCAGGCCCCGCAACCACCAAAGCCTGCGGGCCCAGCTCGCCCTCCCCCTCCTCATGTTAGAGCTCTTCGGCCTCTGCCACAGCGCCAGGGCCTACACCCTCCTCCAGCGGCTCGAGGTGAACCACAAACAACTGATACCAGCTCTCAGTGATATGTGTCGGGTCCCCGCTATGATAACAGTAACTTTCTCAAATGTTTACAGAACAAGCGGGAACCCAGTGTGCCTGTATCTTTCGCTATTGCTGTTTGATTACATGATAGAAAATCTAAGGCCTTCAAAAGCCGTACAGCAAACCCATCTAATCTGGTGTCTATTACACGCCAAACTAAGATTGCTGTGGGGACAAAAAATAAGACTGTTAAGTTAGCACTTTTAAACATCCACTCACTTAAAAATAAATCACTTCTAGTCAATGACTTAATAACCACATACAACCTGGATTTTATGTTGCTTAATGAAACTTGGCTAGAAGACAGCTGCAGTGAACCAGTCCTCAATGAAACATCCCCTCCTAACTTTACTTTTATGAGTGTCTGCAGAGCTGTTAGAAGAGGTGGGGGTTTAGCTGCTCTTTTTAAAGATGTCTATCAATGTAATCAAATATCATTTGGTAATTACCCGTCTTTCGAATATCTGGGTATTGTGTTAAAAGGTGCTCCACGAATTTTACTTATCATTATTTACAGGCTTCCAAAATACTCTCCAGCCTTTGCTGAGGACTTTACAGAACTGTTATTAACAATTTCCTCTGAATTTGACTGTTTTGCCATTGCTGGAGATTTTAACATCCACATAGATAATGCAGAAACCAATATAATAATAATAATAATAATAATAATAATAATTAATAATTTGTTACATTTATATAGCGCTTTTTCTGGGACCTCAAAGCGCTTTACATAGAAGGAGGAATTTCCTCAACCACCACCAATGTGCAGCATCCACCTGGATGATGCGACGGCAGCCATATTGTGCCAGAATGCCCACCACACACCAGCTTACTGGTGGAGAGGAGACAGTGATGAAGCCAATCAGTATATGGGGATGATTAGGAGGCCATGATGGACAGAGGCCAAGGGGCAAATTTGGCCAGGATGCCGGGGTTACACCCCTACTCTTTATTGAAGGACATCCTGGGTTTTTAATGACCACAGAGAGTCAGGACCTCGGTTTAACGTCTCATCCGAAGGACGGTGCTTTTTGGCAGTATAGTGTCCCCATCACTATACTGGGGCGTTAGGACCCTCACAGACCACAGGGTGAGCACCCCCTGGTGGCCTCACTAACACCTCTTCCAGCAGCAACCTGATTTTCTCAGGAGGTCTCCCATCCAGGTACTAACCAGGCTCAGCCCTGCTTAGCTTCAGTGGGCAACCAGTCTTGGGCTACAGGGTGATATGGCTGCTGGCAAAAGAATATGGCAAAATATGGCAAAAGAAATCATAACTGTTTTAAATACTTTTGATCTGACTCAGCATGTACATGGACCCACACATAATTGTGGACACACTCTAGATTTAGCTGCTCTAGATGGACCCTCACAGACAACAGGGTGAGCACCCCCTGCTGGCCTCACTAACACCTCTTCCAGCAGCAACCTGATTTTCTCAGGAGGTCTCCCATCCAGGTACTAACCAGGCTCAGCCCTGCTTAGCTTCAGTGGGCAACCAGTCTTGGGCTACAGGGTGATATGGCTGCTGGCAAAAGAATATGGCAAAATATGGCAAAAGAAATCATAACTGTTTTAAATACTTTTGATCTGACTCAGCATGTACATGGACCCACACATAATTGTGGACACACTCTAGATTTACTTATCAGTAAGGGTCTAAACATTTCATCGATTGTTATTAAGGATGTGGCACTGTCTGATCATTTCTGTATTTTCTTTGATATATTGATCTCTCCTGCCATTGAAGCTAGATCTGTGTCTGTCAAGAAGAGATGCTTAAATGAGAACACTAGTGCTCTATTTATGCAGGCTATATCTTTAACACCAAGCATATCTGCTGACTTTGTTGACTTTCTCCTTGATTCTTTTAACTCAAAAGTTAAAAGTGTAATTGATGATATTGCTCCTGTGAAAGTCAGGAAGAGTGGCAGACAAAAAGCACCTTGGAGAAACTCAACAGCAGTGCAAAATATGAAAAGACAATGCAGAAAAGCAGAGCGCATGTGGCGGAAGACAAAACTTTTAGTCCGTTATAACATCTACAAAGACAGCATCCATGCTTTCAATATGGAACTAGGCAAAGCTAGACAGACTTTTTTTCTCAAATATTATAAACAGCAACATAAACAACACACGCACTCTTTTTGCTACTGTAGAGAGACTGACAAACCCCCCAAGCCAGATTCCCAGTGAAATGCTCTCAGACAGCAAGTGCAGTGAGTTTGCCTCCTCCTTCTCTGAGAAAATCAGTAATATCAGAAAGGTGATCAGCTCAACCTTGAGTTGCGCTGGGGTCAGACAGATCAAACCGCAACCTGAGAAAGTAGTTACTATGTCTGATTTCGAAGAAATTGATGGCAAAATTTTGGAAGATACTGTACAGCATCTTAAAACATCAACCTGCGCTCTTGACGCACTTCCCACATCTTTCTTCAAAAGTGTGTTTAACTGTTTAGAAGCAGATCTCCTAGAAGTGGTAAATGCCTCACTACTCTCTGGGAGTTTTCCAAACTCCCTGAAAACTGCAGTTGTCAAGCCCCTCCTGAAAAAGAGCAATCTGGATAAGACCATACTAAACAACTATAGACCAATCTCAAATCTTCCTTTCATAGGCAAGATCATTGAAAAAGTTGTTTTCAATCAGCTGAACGAATGGGTACTTTGACATCACAGCACAGAGACAGCGCTCATAAAGATAATAAACGATATTCGCTTAAATACTGATACAGGCAAATTATCAGTGCTGGTACTACTCGACCTCAGTGCTGCATTTGACACTGTCGATCAAAACATACTTCTTGACAGGCTGGAAAACTGGGTCGGGCTTTCCGGGATAGTCCTAAAATGGTTCAGGTCATACTTAGAAGGCAGAGGTTATTATGTGAGTATAGGAGACCAAAAGTCTGAATGGACATCCATGACATACGGAGTCCCTCAAGGCTCAATTCTTGCGCCACTCCTATTCAACCTGTACATGCACCCAATGAGCCAAATAATGAGAAAGAACCAAATCGCTTACCATAGCTATGCAGACGACACACAGCTCTACTTAGCCCTATCGCCTAACGATTACAGCCCCATTAACTCCCTGTTCCAATGCATTGATGAAGTAAACCGTTGGATGTGCCAAAACTTTCTTCAGTTAAACAAAGACAAAACTGAAGTCATTGCATTTGGAAACAAAGATGAGGTTCTCAAGGTGAACGCATACCTTCACTCTAGGGGTCAATCAACTAAAAATCAAGTCAGGAATCTGGGTGTGTCTCTAGAGTCAGACCTTCCCAGCAGGCACAGGATATAGACTACAACGTGGGTCAGACGTTGGATTTTGGTTGAAAATGAAAGTCGGGTTGATGTCTAAATCCAGTGTTTGTTTGACGTCAAGCTCCAACGTTGGGCAGTCGTTGAATTTTGGTTAGAATAAACCAAACAAAAAGGGGAAATGCATGGTCGTACACTTATTACCAGCTTCACTTAAAACTAACCAGATTTACTTTATTTAATTTCCCGTTATTTAATTTCCCTTTCCTATTTTGTATTTTAAAGTCACCATGATAGTGGTTAGCGTTTGCTTTAGTTGTGGTCTTGACCCTTGACTCCTTAATATAAATTTTTCTCTGGCTGCTATAATTGTGTGTTTATAAAACACAATTGTTGTAGCTAAAAATGCCATGAAATCAGCTGATGTTGACTGTTTATTGATTATTTTTCATAATAGAAGTCATTTGATTCTACAGCATATCTAGCAGTGTTGTTTATTAAATAATATACTTGGTTTTTAAAAACTACTTAGTGCACAAAAACCTTTCATCTATTGCTTTACTTAGACGCACACAGACATCAAGAAACAGCATATGAATCTCAACAATGGTGACAATCAAACAAAATATCCAGATAATCAGATCAACACTGAGCATAAAACAAGCTAATGCTGGGAGATATGGGTGATATTCAGCATGCACTGCAGCATGAAGCATTTCATTGATTGTCACCATTGTTGAGAGTCATACACTGATTCTTGATGGCTAAGTAATAATGTAGAGGAACAACTAAATGTTTTTAAAATCCTTTATATTATTATTTATATTATATATTATCACCTGAAAAATATTGCAAGAATTAGGTGCTTTGTTTACAGTCAAGACTTAGAGAAACTTGTGCATGCTTTCATCACCAGCAGGGTGGATTATTGTAATGGACTTCTCACTGGCCTTCCTAAAAAGACCATAAGACAGTTGCAGCTCATACAGAACGCTGCTGCCAGGATTCTGAGCAGAACCAGAAAATATTAACATATCACACCAGTCCTCAGGTCTTTACACTGGCTGCCAGTTACATTTAGGATTGATTTTAAAGTATTGTTACTGGTATATAAATCACTAAATGGCCAAGGACCTCAATACATTGCCGACATGCTCACTGAATATAAACCCAACAGATCACTCAGATCATTAGGATCACATCAGCTTGAAATACCAAGGGTTCACTCTAAGCATGGCGAGTCTGCTTTTAGCTACTATGCCAGCCGCAGCTGGAACCAGCTTCCAGAAGAGATCAGATGTGCTCCTACAGTAGTCACATTCAAATCTAGACTCAAAACACATCTGTTTAGATGTGCATTTACTGAATGAGCACTGTGCCACTGTTCGTCCGACTGTTTGTACTGTATTTTATTTTTTTTATTCAAAACTGTTTTAATTACTCTGATTTCTTTTGATTATTTTAATTTCTTCTATGTAAAGCACTTTGAATTACCACCGTGTATGAAATGTGCTATATAAATAAACTTGCCTTGCCTTGCCTTGCCTTGTCAGGAGATGATAGCAGGACCACTCCTTCCCTCGGTTGAGGGCCGGGGGAGAATCTTTTGTTCTTCACTCCCCGCACACCCCCGGGTGGGCAGCACCCTAATGTGGTTAAAGAAAGAGTTCTCGGATGACAGTGCGTGCCGCCCACAGGCCTCGCCACTCTCGTCCCCCTCTGTCACAGAGTTCTCGGACGACAGTTTGCGCTGCCCATGAGCCCCGCCACTCTCGTCCCCCTCTGACCGTGCCCCCACACCGGGCCGCTATGCCACCCACGTCCGAGCCGGTCATTCCGCTTCGCTGCACCACTGAGGGGACGTCTGTGGTTTGCATGACCCCGCTGGCACGGCCCTTGGGAGCCTGGCTAGAGCTTCCCAACCTGTCCCGCTGGGTCGCCCGAACCATCAGGCTCGGTTATGCGATTCAGTTTGAGTCTTCCCGCTTCAGGGGAGTCCTCTTCATTATGGTCAGTGGAAATGCCCCTGTCATGAGAGCGGAGGTCACCACCCTACTGGCGAAGGGTGGGATCGAGACTGTCCCTCCAGGTCCGGCTTCTACAGCCCCTACTTCATTGTCCCGAAGAAATCCGGTGGGTTACGGCCAATCCTGGACCTGCGTGTCTTGAACCGCTCCCTTCACAGGCTGCCGTTCAGGATGCTCACGGCCAAACGCATTTTCGATGTGTGCGACCACAGAATTGGTTTGCAGCAATCGACTTGAAGGCCGCCTATTTCCATGTCTCCATTCTCCCTCGACATTCTCCCTCCGTTCTCCCATTCTGTCTTCTCGCGTCTTCGCGAAGGTCGTCGAGGCAGCCCTTGTTCCTCTTCGGGAACACGGGGTTCGCATCCTCAACTATCTCGACGACTGGCTAATCCTAGCTCACTCTCGAGACCAGGTTTAGGTTTAGTATTATGCACAGGTAGACCTGTTTGCCTCCGACGGCTCGTCCCATTGCGACCTGTTTTACTCCCTGACCAAGGGCACGCTCGGCACGGACGCACTGGCGCACAGCTGGCCGCGTGGCTAGGGCTGTCGCGATAACCTCAATATTGCATTACCGCGCTACTGACAGGCCAACCTCAATAATGATAACAGGACTGTTTATCATGGTGATTTGTACAGAGGATTCGTGGATTAGGACTTAAGCCTAAACAGACAGTGAATGTGATCGACTGAGCGCGTGTGATTACCTGCGCCTGTCTTTGAAGTCAAGTCATGTATATTCGTGAAAAGGTTGCCGTTTCCAAGGAAAGCGAAATATTTGTCGTAGGCTATCATCCTTTTAACGTGTAAGGGTATTTACCATGAATGGCGTCAGCGCTGGTCAGCATTACACAGCGCGAGGAAGCCGTTGGGGGAAAGCAGCGAGTCACGCATTGAATCAATGGTCTCTATTAAGTGAAGCATTGCTTCAGCTTTGCCCAAAATTGAAGCATTGCTGGCCAGCTGAGCCTTGAAAAGTGGAGCTCAAAGTTAAAAAATAATTAACACCTTGTTTCATTACATCTATCATTTAAGGAATCAGCTTTTTTGAACGTTTTCGTTGAATGAATGGTTTAATGACTCACTCAAAGACAGTCCGTTGGCGTAACAACTGCGCGCTGAGTGACAGTCTTTCAATGCGCAGAGATGCTGTTTAGTTTCGGTTACATTGTTTACATTGTTTTTGTGTATGCTGACCACATCATAACACGTATTTATATAGTAACAAATACATATAAATAAATAAATGGCGGTAAAACCGCATATCGCGCTATTGAGGCACTCAAAATTACCGCAAGGGAAATTCCTTCACCGCGACAGCCCTACGCGTGGCCTCCGGAAGTATGCGTTTCCCCCAGTGAGCCTTCTTGCACAGACCCTGTGCAAGATCAGGGAGGACGAGGAGCAGGTCACTTTGATTGCGCCTCATTGGCCCACCCGGACCTGGTTCTCCGAACTTGTACTCCTCGCGACGGCACCTCCCTGGGCAATTCCTCTGAGGAAGGACCTTCTTTCTCAGAGACGGGACACCCTATGGCACCCCGTCCCGATCTTTGGAACCTCCACGTGTGGCTTATGGACGGGACGAGGCAGGTTTGAGTAACCTACCACCAGCGGTGGTGGCTACCATCACTTCCGCTAGAGCATCGTCCATGAGACATGCCTACGCATTGAAGTGGAACCTCTTCGTCAACTGGTGTTCTTCTCACTGAGAAGACCCCAGAAAATGCCCGATCAGTGTCGTCCTTTCCTTCCGGCAAGATGGGTTGGAGCGAAGGTTGTCTCCCTCCACCCTGAAACTGTATGTTGCCGCTATCGCCGTACATCATGACCTAGTCGAAGGTAAGTCCGTGGGAAAGCACGACCTGATCATCAGGTTCCTGAGAGGAGCGAGGAGACTCAATCCTCCTCGCCCTCCTCTCGTTCCCTCTTGGTACCTCTCAGTGGTTTTAACTGCCCTGAAGAGTGCTCCCTTTGAGCCTCTGCAATCAGTGGAGCTTAAGTTCCTGTCAGTTAAGACAGCGCTCCTGGTTGCATTGGCCTCCATTAAGAGGGTAGGGAACCTGCACGCATTTTCCGTTGACAAAGCGTGCCTGGAATTCGGGCCGGCCTTTTCTCACGTGATCCTGAAACCTGCAAGCGCTGCCCCTGGAGGAGGCAGACCCAGCCTTGGCAGTGCTCTGTCCAGTACGCGCCCTCCGTGACTATGTAGACAGAACGCAGTGTTTCAGGACCTCAGACCAGCTCTTTGTCTGTTATGTTAGGAAGCTGAAGGGAAAGGCTCTCTACAAGCAAAGGTTGTCTCACTGGATAGTGGACGCCATTGCTTTGGCATACCAGCAGCAAGGACGACCATGCCCCCTTGGTGTGAAGGCTCACTCCACCCAGAGTGTGGCTTCCTCTTGGGCTCTAGCGCATGGTGCCTCGCTAACAGACATCTGTAGAGCTGCAGGCTGGTCGACACCCAACACATTCGCAAGATTCTACAATCTCTGAGTGGAGCCAATGTCCTCTCATGTACTCGCTTCAACCAGCCATCCTTCAACTAGGATCTGCTCAGGTGTCTTCGCTTGCTCGCCATTCCACTCCACAGACTGGATACGTGCAATATATTTTTTCCTCAGGTGACCTTCCCCGTCAAGCCCTGAGTTCCTCCAGCACTGTTGACGTCAAATGCCATAGTTATGCCACTGGCAGCTTTCGCGTTGGCCAGGTGCCGCCATGTGCATGGTTCCCCCTCTGGGCGACCCTCACATGTGTATTTCCACTGTAAGCCTCTCTGAGCATGTGTCTTTCCCTTGGCAAGCCACCTTGCCTCCCCTGGGGTTGAAACATTCCACCCTGCGGGCTGGACACCCCAGTGTTTTTCCGTATGCAGCCCCCTCCCGGGTCATACAGTATGTGTATTCTTAAGTCCCCCCCCCCCCCCCCCCCCGTCCACTTCGAGTTGGCACTGACTGCATATTTTCACTGAGATATGCTTCCCAGTGTACTTTGGTATTTCTGTGTTAAGTAGGACTCCTTCGTCCATGCTAGTCTCACGACAGGGAGCTCAGACTTACGCAGGGCACTGGAAGACAGCCCAGAAGGTGGTGTGATTAGACTGGAACCCCATTCCTCGTCACGTCTGAACTCGTTGTGACTACGAAAGGGAACTTCTCGGTTACGTATGTAACCCTCGTTCCTTGAGTAAGGAACAGAGACATTCCATCTTCCTGCCACTTCCGCTGTACCGCTGGTAACGCCGGAGTTCAGTCTCGGCTCCTCAGTGAAGAAACATGTCTGCATGTTTCCGGCGTCCTCTTATACCCACAAGGTGGGGCGGAGTTACGCCATGCAAATTCGGCAGATCGAATTTCTTTGCGCCATTTCTTTGCCATTGGCTCGTTTTGTAATACTCAAAGTTGATAGGCTTTCTAAGCGAAACCTCATTCGTCGTCACGACGGAACGTCTCCTACTCAGGGAACGAGGGTTACATACCTAACCGAGACGTTACATCCAACTAACTTCCAACTAACATCCAACCATCCCTCTTTGTAGAACACAATGCTCATCATAATGGATGTTTTTTTAATAAACGCTGACAAAAATTTTACAGCTATGCAGATTGTAAATGGTAACTATTTAATTGATGTGTTGTCAAAACAATGTATAAGCTATGGTATAATTTTTCCGAATTGCAGCGACCTATTTGCTTCTCTTTTTTGTAGCTTTCGGCAGTATGTAAAGAGATAGCTCAGATTTCTTGTTAAATCTATTTGTACAGTCAACCGCAAAGCTCTTTCCCATTTTAGAAGTGTTTTGTATGTTTTTTGCGGCATTCAAGCGGAACACAATGTTGCCACTTTTTTTTGCCAGTCAGGATGTAACCGCAGTGACTCCCACCAGACTGTGACGTCATGTGCATACCCTCCATAGAATAATCCTAGAATAAAATAATATTAAATGTTTTGAGAACAAATCACTAAATGAATGTGAATTACTCTTCAGGTATGTTATCAGTACACTAGAGCTCATGGTAGCAGAGGACTACATGATCATCTATCTGAATGGAGCCACTCCACACCGGAGAATGCCTGGCCTCAACTGGCTTAAGAGATGTTACCAGATGATTGACAGGAGGTATATATAATATGCCTTACCTATCAATATTCTGCCTATTTACTGTATGTTAAATAAATTAAAATGTGCAATCCACAATATATAGTATATTAAACATGATGACTTATTTTAGTTTTTTACACTTTTTCAGGCTTAGAAAGAACTTAAAATCTTTCATTATTGTTCACCCATCATGGTTCATTAGGACAATTCTAGCCATCACAAAACCATTTATCAGGTATGTTGACTGGCAATTTTTTGTTTTGTTTTAGTTTTTTAGTATTGGTCAATTGTTTAGATACACTCGACAGAATACGTTTCTCATGATCTTAAAAAACTTATCATCTAAAGGTAGTAGTTTTGTAGACAAATAAAAACTACCTTCAGATTTAAAAAAGCAGATTAACAGCATGGATGCATTGATCAAAGATGATAGCAAAGACAGTTACAATGTTAAAATATTTATTTCAAATAAATGTTGTTGTTTTGTACTTTCTATTCATCAAAGAATCCTGAAAAAAATTTATAATGGTTTCCACAAAAATATTGAGCAAAATAACTGTTGATAATAAGAAATGTTTATTGCACACCAATCAACACACAAGGATCATGATTCATGTGACACTGTAGACTGGAGTAATGACTGCTGAAAATTCAGCTTTGCTATTGTAGAAATAAATTACATTTTAAAATATATTAAAATAGAACATAGTTATTTTAAATCATAATATACAGTGCTGGTCAGAATTATGTGCCCCCTTGGTAAATATGATCAAAGATGGCTGTAAAAAAGAAATCAGCAGTGTTAATCCTTTTGATATTTTATAAAAAAAAAAAAATAAAAAAAAAAAATTAACCTTTCATTGAAGTAAAAGAATTGAAAGTAGGGGGAAAGTCACATTATGAAATAAATGTTTTTCTCCAAAACACATTGGGAACAATTATTTGCCCCCTTTTTTTAAATACTTTTCCAACCTCCTATTTCCAAGATAACAGCTCTGAGTTTTCTCCTATAATGCCTGATGTCTTTGGAGAACACCTGACAAGAGATCAGAGACCATTCCTCCATACAGAATCTCTCCAGATCCTTCAGATTCCCAGATCCATGTTGGCGCTTCTTCTCTTCAGTTGAAAGTGGGGGGAAAGTCACATTATGAAATAAATGTTTTTCTCCAAAACACGTTGGCCACAATTATTGGCACCCCTAGAATATTTTACAAGTAAAATATCTCTGAAGTATATTCTCATTAATATTTACCTATTTTTTTAGCAAACCAGGGTGACTAGGAACATGAAATTGTCTAGCTATGACTTCTTGTTTTTAAATATGAGGAAACACAAAGGCCAAATTCCCTTTATCATCCATCACAATGAGTAAAACCAAAGAATATAGTTCTGATGTGCATCACAAAATAGAAAGTGGCTGTAAAAAATAGCTAAAGAATTGAAAATCCCCATTTTGACTATCAGGGCAATAATTAAGATGTTCCAATCAACTAAAGATGTTACGAATCTGCCAGGAAGAGGATGTGTGTCTATATTGTCTTAATGCATGGTGAAGAGGAGAGTTTGAGTGACCAAAGACTCTTCAAGGATCATAGATGAAAAATTGCAGAGATTAATTGAGTGTTGAGGTCAGAAGCCTACCAAAAAAAAAAAAAAGACCGGATTCTATGGTCAGATGAAACTTAAAAAAGAGCTTTTTGGCAGCAAAGCAGATGGGTTTGGTGCAAACAGGGATAACAAGTACCCCATACCCACGGTTAAATATACCGGTGGATCTTTAAAGTTGTGGGCATATTTTTATGCTGGAGGTCCTGGACTTCTTGTTCAGATACATGGTATCATGGATTCTAGCAATTACCAACAGATAAAAAATCAAAACCTGACAAACCTCTGCTAGAAATCTTATAATGGGCTGTGGTTGGATCTTCCATCAGGACAACGATCCAAAACAAACATCAAAATCAACACAAAAATGTGTTACGGAGAACAAAATGAAGCTTCTGCCATGACCGTCCCACTTCCCCAACCTGATGAGTGGAGTGAACTGAAGAGAAGCACCAACATGGATCTGGGAATCTGAAGGATCTGGATAGATTCTGTATGAAGGAATGGTCTCTGATCTTTTGTCAGGTGTTCTCCAAACTCATCAGGCATTATAAGAAACTTCAGAGCTGTTATCTTGGCAAAAGGAGATTGCAAAAAGTATTTAATAAAAGGGTGCCAATATTTGTGGCCAACGTGTTTAGGAGAAAAACATTTCATAATGTGATTTCCCCCGCACTTTCAATTCTTTTACTTCAATAAAGGGTTTTTGCAATTTTTTTTGAATGAAAGATCAAAAGGAAAAACAATGCAGATTTATTTTTTACAGACATTTTTGAACATATTTACCAGGGGTGCCATTAATTCTGACCACAACTCTAAATGGGTACGCCTTATTGTTGCCGAAGCAACCCATGCAAATGGGTTGTTTATGTCTGAACACAAAAATCTTATTTGATCAATTTAATTTTACAATTAAAAGTGCGGACAGTCTGCCTGGGAAGATCTGAGAAAAAAATCTGGTATGCCTGCCATCTGAACATTGTCGTAGTGTACAAAATATTGGCTTTGGAGACAAAAAGAAACAAAATAAAATGGATTCATAAATGTTTTCCAGCTCAAAGTTCAGCAGTAAGATAAAGTATGTGAACAGCTTAGCTGAACTAGAGGAGCTCATCCCAATGGAGTACGTCCACATACCCGAGTGCATCATCAGGTGAGCAAGGATCAATGAGCGACATGTTTAACTGTCTTTCATTAAATGTATGGCAATTTATTTTTGGCACTGAAATATACAATGGGCGAAAGTAAACAGAGGGATCATCATGGCACTGATCAGCAGCACACATAGATTGTGATAGCGAGACAATCGCTGACAGATGTAGCTGCTGAAGAGGTGTTGAGTGTGTTTATGAGAATTTGCACAAGAGTTTTGATTCTATAAATTAAAACCTGTGAAGACCCGTTTCTATGGGAACCGACATTTCAAATGCTGGGGTGAAGAGTAACATTATAAGATTTATCTTTTTTACTAGGAGTTACCAACCTTTTTTTCTGCCAAACCCCTATAATCTAACAATCTAATAATGTAATAAATACTGTATGAAATGATTGTCTATTTTTTTTTTATTAAAAAATCTGAGCTTTTTTTTTATAATTTTATATATTCTACATTTTATTTAAATTTAAAGAAAGTTAAAAATATAACTGAGCTAAAATATAAATTAATTAATTTCTGCCTCTCTAGACTGGATGAGGAGTTACGGGAAGCATCGGAGAGCTCTGCGTGAGTATTAGAGCATTTTTTAGAGGTCTTTGACTATTTCCGTCAAAATATCATTCAGTGCACTATCTATATAACGAAACATATCTTTTTCATTTCTTTATGAAGAATCAACAGCTTTCTCCAAGGAAGTGAGATTCCACAAGGATCTATGTAAGATTTCTAAATCATTTTAGTAAACAGTCATATTAGCATATTAAGAGGTTTTTAAAGTCAACATGAAATAGCAACAAACATTTGACATGTTCCTGGTCCTACTGTGCAAAAAAAAAAAAAACATCTCAGGTTATGACTGTAACCATCGTTTCTTGAAAAGGGGAACGAGACTCAACGTTTGGATAGACGCTATGGGTAACGTCATCAGCATGACCGTTTTCTGAAGCACGTGTGCAAACACAACAATTTAATTGGCCGATGACTGTCAATGACATCACTTTACTCTACAGAGAGACGTATGGAGTCAGATGCGTCAATCATTCAAGGCGCTTCCGATGCCTCCTAGCTGTTGAGTTGTAATATTCCCTCGGCCAACACTCAAGCTCTTATGCTCCGACAAGGAAAGTCCCAGTCTCTACAGCCTTCTTCCCTTCCTTGTGAGCCAGGGGTAGCCACATGCAGCTCAAGAGCAGAGCTCTAGGTTTAGGTTTTAAGTCAATTTCTCTTGCATGACACTGCTTTCTAAGGAATACTGGCCCAGGGAGAACATTTTAAAATGCAACATTGGCCTACCACTACCTCGGGGAGAGCACATATGGGGGTCACACCTAGAATAATTATTCATCAGCTTCATAACATAGAACTCCAACACAGAGGGAGCCACAGGGGAGCTTTAGCTCTACCATCACCGCACAATGGGGGGAAAGTGCTCACACCCTGCCTGGACTCATCTAGGATCCCAAGACTCCTGGCACTTGCAAAGGTGCCCGATAACAAGAAGGGATGCTAGAAGACAATTTAACTCTACTTGTTAGGTTCTAAGGGATCGGTTAGGGCTCCAACAGGGAGTGGAGGACCCTACTTTAAAACCCCAACAGCAGCAGAGGGTTTTACTCAACACTTAACCCCAAAGAGCATCCTACCAAAGGAAGCCTGCTAAGCGCTTGCTACAACCATTGACACTGCTGCCCTTCTAGAAGGGAGACACCAGGAAACTATCCTACTTCCTATCCTATCCTTCTAACACACTCCTCTAGGGCCTCCTATAGCTCATACTTGATTCAGTCAGCACTAGCCATAGTGACAAGAACAATACAATATATAGTAATGGAGGAAGGAAGGGAAGGAGAAGGGATTTGACTTTTCCTCAGTGATTCTGACCTGTTTACCAAATCGCTTTCTTTCAATCATTTCCCTGAGTTCCCAATCTAGTGGTGGCATGGACCATTACCTCCAGAAACTCCTCGTATGCTGGGCTGATAGGCTGAGAGGGCTCACTAAAATCGATACATTCACCTGCTTCAACCACATCCACTTCGTCCTGGCTGGATTGTGCCAGCAAGATGCTGTCTGCTGGATCCGAAAACTCAAGAGAAAGCACATCCTGATAGAGAAGATTGCTCGAGCCAGTGACCAAGGAACATGAGAGGGACATACCATTTTCAAATTCCTCGACCAACTTGAGCTTCCTCATTGTGAATTTCTCACAATAAATGCATTCAGCTTCCCCGAGATCTTAACACATGTCCTCATCACCTGAACACACAACGCACAAGCTGTGTTTGTCTTCAGGTTTAAAAAACCTGAGACACAGAGGCACACACTTCCTGAAATGCTTGTTCGAGTGCTTGTCCATGATACATTTCTTAACACTTGCTAACACAAACAATCGGCTCCTGAAGACAGAAAAGCTGATTACATACATTGCTGGTGCCCTCTTTTACTCACAGTCGCTCAGGTGGTGAATTTATGGACTGTCGTTGGCCAATACATTTTTTGTGTTGGCAAACGTACTTCAGACATCGATCACGCTCATAGTATATCCCCCATAGATAAGTGTTGAGTTCTACTTTGTAAGGGAGCTCTCATTTTCTGCTGACATCACCAACATTATGCAGGCTATAGACCTTATGCGCCAGAGAATCGAGGGCGCAGCCATCTTTAGAATATTGTCTTTGAACTTCCGTTTTTGCGGTCGCTCTGTATATCTCTATGGCATTGCTGTCCAGGAGTAATTAGCATTTGAAGTGGATTTACACGATGTAAAGTTAACGAAAGTTATCATGAGGATTGTAATGTTTAAAGCAGATGTTTTAACAAATGTCAGTAGACCGGGAAGATTTTAATAAATTCATTTAATTCAAGATTCATTTATAAATACGCAAGATCGCTGTGAAAATACAGACCGGAAGACAAGACAATTAACGCAGCGCTGAAAAGGGGCGGGGCTACATAAGGTCTATTGGTTCACGTTAATAACTAAATTGCAGCCATTTTTTAAATCTTGCCAATAATTAACACAATAATTGAATGCAGTTTAGCATTAATGTAATGAAGATTATTGCAATATATAAAACAAAATGTTGACAGCACAGGTGGTAATGTTTAATGTGATAGCCTCTATAATCAAGAGCAAACTCCTATTCAATTCTTGACAATTTTCCCCAATACAAAAATTTCTTAAAGGCACAGTATGTAAGTTTCACCAGTAGAGATCAATAACAAAGGCTTAGCTTGATGAGACTATGAATGACCGTGGAATCATATGAGTTGTTGTCTTCACCTCCACAGCCGATGGAAAGCGATCCAACGGGACTCAGGGAAAAATTATGTTCATGGTGAGCTAATGTATAACATTTTTATTAACATTAATGTAGTATGAAGCAGGGCAGAAAGCATGGGACATTTTACGTTGCTGTTTTTATTATGCTTATATGCCGGAGTCGGCAACTCCCACTCCTTTCGTCTCATGCTTATTTTTTACGATTAAAGTTATGTTTAAAGTCCGCTTCCTTCCCTGAACTTGTACTCTGTTACAGTTACATTTGATCAATTAAATTCACATTATTTGCGTGATAACACATTCTTTTTTTACATGTCAAAACAATCATACTAAAAATACATTTGAGTGTGTTGAAAGTTGCGTTAGCTCGATGGTTGGTATGAGACGCTTAATGCACATTGCAGTGTGCACATTGCAGTGCATTAAAATATATTGTATGGTGGAAAAAATGCTGTATTACTGTTACTAAAATAAAGCCCTTTCTGATTATGCTATGTTAGCCACTTGACAAAATAGCATTAGCTCTGTCTGATTTCAAAAGCTGTGTCTGCCGGAGGTCGCATTTGTCAGCTGCATATGTCATTGAAGCTGCTTCATTTCAGTAAACTGACCACTACATTCCAAAGTCATTATGAAATTACAGCAATATAAGCTTCATTAGGAATAACAGTAAATTTTATTATGGTTACTGTTCTGAAATAAGACGTCCTTTATGATGTATGCGGCCAACTCTGACCTATTGTCTTTGAGGCATGCTATAAACATGTTACTCATGGTAAATCAAGAAAACAAGATTCAAACAATAAGACTAACCGTGTTAAACTATAAAACAATGATTAGTTTTCTGTCGATAAAGGTATCCAAACAGCTCACCTGTCTAATAAAACACAATACAGTATATTAAATGTCTTTGGTGTTTCAGTGGTTTTTATGGAAATCAAGGATAGCACGGATATGACGTCATTGACAAGCAACGCAATGACGCGGGCCGTTACACACTGGTTGAAATAGCTTATTTCCCTGGATTTAAACATTGATTTAAATATTAAGTACAATAGTCAACAAAATATATATAATTGTTTTTATGGAATTTTTTTTTTTATCCAAAAGTCTTACATATTGTGCCTTTAAAGGGTAAGTTCTCCCCAAAATTAAAATGGTTATGTTTTACTCACCCTCATGTCGTTCCAAACCTTTAAGACATTAATTCATCTGAAGTCAAATGAAGATATTTTTTAATGAAATCTTAGAGATTTCTGTCCCTCCATTGACAACTACCACTTTGACGCATCAAAAAGTTTAAATTGAGCGGTTTAGTCCAAGACACTATCACTTTATATGATGAACAGATTTAATTTAGGATTTTATTCATTTATAAACGTTCATCAAAGCACACATCAGGTGTGGTAAATGGAAGCTCAAGCATGCTTGACATAATGAGGTTCATTCAAGTGTTACGCAGCACGTTTGAGCTTCAGCAAGAACCAATGAGGTTTGTTCTCGCTTATTCGGTTGAACTTCTGTTTATTTTCACTGATCAATGTTTATGTCATTAAAAGCCTAAATTCAATCTGTTCATCATATGAAATGATCATTTCCCTTCTGAAAATTTGGACTAAACCTCTCTATTCATATGGATAAGTTTTATGATCTCTTTATGAACTTTTTGAAGCGTCAAAAGTGGTAGTTGTGTAGACTGTCAATGGAGGTACAGAAATTCCTCAGATTTCATTAAAAATATCTTCAGTTCTGTTCTGAAGATGAACAAAAGTCTTACGGGTTTGGAACGAGGGTGAGTAATTGTTGATGGGATTTTCATTTTTTTGGGTGAACTATAACCCTACATCCATCTCAGTTATTTTTTTTTTTTACTTTGAAATGTCATATTACAGAAGTAAAATGTTATATGAATGCTGTTTCAAGTAAACTTTAAAGTATATTCATTTTTTAAAATAATACTAAATAATTATATAAATAATAATAATGATATAACTTTTTATATCTGTTGCAGAGCTCAACCCAATGTGAGCAGTTCATAAGAGTCGTTGGCTGTGGGTGCAAGAACAATATGTCTGTAAAGGTTTTGAGTATTTCAAATTGTAATGATTGCACACTAATATTGATGCAATAATCACTTATAATAAGAGAAAAGGGTATTTTTGTTAGCTCGTAGTGCAGGGACGATTAAAGCAGCATCACACATTCTTAAAAACAAATCACCTCATATATAATAATTCTTCTCACATTTGAATTTGCACCACAGAACAGTAGCTTCAACCAGCTCAATGCTTGAAACATTCTTTGTCTCCTATCGTCTTGCAAAAGTTTCTCTTGTTACTTGAATAATGCATGAGAGACATTTTAGGAATAATATCATGTACTTTTCCCCTTTAGGCTCATAATTTTCACAGTCAGGTAATTTTCTAATTGGAGCATGTATAAAAGGCAAAATAGGCAAATAATCATGTCACTTCAGTTGCTGTATATAAATATTAATGCATGCAAGGTTATTCTAGACACAAAGACAATGCGTAGCATCCTGTTAGCACCAATGCTAACTCTCTACCTTCTCATGCTAAATTGATGACTTGGGGACATAGAAGATAGAGCACTCTAGAGTTACTTATTTCCATTGTCAGAAACAGTACGAGTCAGGTTTTAATTTAAATTTAGCCTCATATCAGTTTGTGTATCAGTTCAAAATCAGCCGAGAGAAATAATTTATAGTTCTTAAATGTGAAGTGTATTATGTTAAAATGCTTTCTCTATTACATTAAAGGGTTAGTTCACCCCCAAAAAACCTTGCCATCAATTACTCACCCTCATGTCGTTCCAAACCCGTTAGACTTTTGTTCATCATCGAAACACAAATGAAGATATTTTAAATGGAATCTGAGAGCTTTCTGTTTCTCCATTGACAAATACAGAACTACTTTGACGCTGAAAAAAGTTCATAAATAGATTGTAAAACTAATCCATATGAATCGAGCAGTTTAGTCCAAATTTACTGAAGAGACACAATTGCTTTATATGATGAACAAATTGAATTTAGGCTTTTATTCACATATAAACATAAGCTCAACCATACAACATTTATTGTAAAAACATTGGTTCTTGAGAAAGCTCTGCGTGGCACACAGGAATTAACCTTTTGGTTCTCACGTAGATGAATGTTTATATGGGAATAAAAGCCGACATTAAAGCTGTTCATCATAAGTGATCGTATCTCTTCAGAAAATGTGGACTAAACCACTCAATTTATTTGGATTTGTTTTAAGACCTCTTTATGTACTTTTTGAAGCGTCAAGGTGATGGTTGCGTGAACTGTTAATGGAGGGACAGAAATCTCTCAATTTAATTTATAATATCTTCATTTGTGATTCGAAGATGAACGAAAGTCTTATGGGTTTGGAACGGCATGAGGGTGAGTAATGACAATTACTGTTTTTGGATGACAATTTTTATCTTTTGGGGGGTGAACTAACCCTTTAAGCTCTTCTTAGGTTGACTCTGTGAACAATGTAGCACAAAGACTTTTGTGGCTTTTTCACAAAATTGTTTCATAATCGTTTTTGCTGTCAAACATGTCTTGCTCAACCAATTACGTAAATTTCTTTGAACAATAGTGGATATTGCCACAAGAGGTGGCCTCAGAACGTTTGCGTAACACGGTGTTTGCTAATATAAACATGATAGAGTGCAACATGCTCGCTTTTTCAGTGGCCTTGGGTCCGGAAGTATTTTTCCCAATCATTTTTCCTATAGGGATTTAAAAAAAGTTTTAAGTCACGAAACAAACTAATCAGCTAAGAGCTGAATCATAACATTACAAATTTGATTGAAGCAAAAAAGTATTTAAATTTTTACAAAAAGACACAGATACAAGACTGTGTGTCTTTTACGGCTTTAATGATAGAGAACTACATTCTCACAAAGCAATGTGAATGAAATAATCAAATTAAAAATGGATATATATATATATATATACAGGTCCTTTTAATTAGCATATTGTGATAGTTCATTATTTTCCATAATGTAATAATAAAAATTCAACTTTCATATATTTTAGATTCATTGCACACCAACTGAAATATTTCAGGTCTTTTATTGTTTTAATACTGATGATTTTGGCATACAGCTCATGAAAACCCAAAATTCCTATCTCAAAAAATTTGCATATCATGAAAAGGTTCTCTAAACAAGCTATTAACCTAATCATCTGAATCAACTAATTAACTCTAAACACCTGCAAAAGATTCCTGAGGCTTTTAAAAACTCCCAGCCTGTTTCATTACTCAAAACCGCAATCATGGGTAAGACTGCCGACCTGACTGCTGTCCAGAAGGCCATCATTGACACCCTCAAGCAAGAGGGTAAGACACAGAAAGAAATTTCTGAACAAATAGGCTGTTCCCAGAGTGCTGTATCAAGGCACCTCAGTGGGAAGTCTGTGGGAAGGAAAAAGTGTGGCAAAAAACGCTGCACAACAAGAAGAGGTGACCGGACCCTGAGGAAGATTGTGGAGAAGGACCGATTCCAAACCTTGGGGGACCTGCGGAAGCAGTGGACTGAGTCTGGAGTAGAAACATCCAGAGCCACCGTGCACAGGCGTGTGCAGGAAATGGGCTACAGGTGCCGCATTCCCCAGGTCAAGCCACTTTTGAACCAGAAACACCAGCAGCTGACATGGCACCCCAGACCATCACTGACTGTGGGTACTTGACACTGGACTTCAGGCATTTTGGCATTTCCTTCTCCCCAGTCTTCCTCCAGACTCTGGCACCTTGATTTCCAAATGACATGCAAAATTTGCTTTCATCCGAAAAAAGTACTTTGGACCACTGAGCAACAGTCCAGTGCTGCTTCTCTGTAGCCCAGGTCAGGCGCTTCTGCCGCTGTTTCTGGTTCAAAAGTGGCTTGACCTGGGGAATGCGGCACCTGTAGCCCATTTCCTGCACACGCCTGTGCACGGTGGCTCTGGATGTTTCTACTCCAGACTCAGTCCACTGCTTCCGCAGGTCCCCCAAGGTCTGGAATCGGTCCTTCTCCACAATCTTCCTCAGGATCCGGTCACCTTTTCTTGTTGTGCAGCGTTTTTTGCCACACTTTTTCCTTCCCACAGACTTCCCACTGAGGTGCCTTGATACAGCACTCTGGGAACAGCCTATTTGTTCAGAAATTTCTTTCTGTGTCTTACCCTCTTGCTTGAGGGTGTCAATGATGGCCTTCTGGACAGCAGTCAGGTCGGCAGTCTTACCCATGATTGCGGTTTTGAGTAATGAAACAGGCTGGGAGTTTTTAAAAGCCTCAGGAATCTTTTGCAGATGTTTAGAGTTAATTAGTTGATTCAGATGATTAGGTTAATAGCTCGTTTAGAGAACCTTTTCATGATATGCTAATTTTTTGAGATAGGAATTTTGGGTTTTCATGAGCTGTATGCCAAAATCATCAGTATTAAAACAATAAAAGACCTGAAATATTTCAGTTGGTGTGCAATGAATCTAAAATATATGAAAGTTAAATTTTTAGCATTACATTATGGAAAATAATGAACTTGATCACAATATGCTAATTTTTTTAGAAGGACCTGTATGTGTGTGTGTGTGTGTGTGTAGGACTTTAACATTTTAAATCAAGTTATTTTTGCTATTCTGTTTGGTGCCACTAGAGGTGCCATAATGCCACACTTCACCTTTAAGAATCATAAGCTATGTAGTAATGCATTAGTCATTCTTGTGCTCAGAGCACTAAAATCAGTCCTAGATGTTTCAGAACTTTGATGTCTTATTGCGTGTTTGCCATGAATAAAGGTAAAAATAGTTGCCACAATCAAAGATCTGTCAAACCCTAAGAGCATGCTGTTTCAGAGGTTTTCACTTTCATTGTGACTGCTCTGTCTACTTTCGAACACCTCCTGTGTCAGTGTGTGAGAGTGTATGTGTATAGGTCTGTATTTTGGTGTGTGACTGTTTGTGAACGTGTTTATATGCTGTTTTAGGTACCAAGTTCTTGAAATAAAATAAAGGGACTTAAAAAGATTGCTGTAAAGCACAATATTCAAATGAAGTGTGTGTGTGTGTGGTGTGTGTGTGTGTGTGTGTGTGTGTGTGAATATTTGTGAGGCATTGTGTGTGTGATTGTATCACTGCATGTGTCCCTGGTTGTTGATATTTTATCCTTTTAGACTGAAATTCTATCTAAGAATATGAATATGAACTTTTATCCAGAGGCCTTCTCCAGCAGAGCATATTGAGATTGAGATGTATGTCATATTGCAGTGTAATATCAATAAATTTAATTAATATCTGAACAGTTGTGTGGGAGTATTTCATGTACTATTTTGATAGCTATGACATTTCTTTCTGAAATTTTAAATGACAAAAATATGTATGTTAGAACACTGGCCAGTTCTCTGAAAAGCACATTTGTTAAAGTTTTATGTTCAAGGGATCACTCTCTCTCTCTCACACACGCACACGCACACACACACACACACACACACACACACACACACACACACACACACACACACACACACACACACACACACAGAAAAATTCTAGCATCAGTATGAATGAATAACAAATAAAATCTGATCTGTTTCTCTCACAAATCTATCAAATGACTTCAGAAGATTCGGAGACTTAGAAAGTGCATGAGTCATGGACTATTTTTATCGTACTTTTGTGATAGCCATGATTGCCACACACTTCTTTTTTATTACATTTGTCTTGGAACATTTGATGTTCACAGTAATTTTAATCCCGGCATCCATCCCTACCTAACCACATTGGCACATAATGTATCTGCTGAAATCTGGATGAAAAAGTGACTTGAATTTTGAAATTTAAAGTTTCAGATGCCCACACCCTAAGAAAATTCATTAAAAATAGTGTTAATATGAAGATTTTTTTGAATAGGGGTTTTAACCATATTTTGAATTACGCATTGCATTGTATTGTGTATTAGGGTTAAAGGAAATGTGTTTAAACTTATAATTGTCACGTTGAGTTGTTTTGCCGTACAGATCCTCCAACGATATCTCACGACCAATTCGTACGAATTTGTACGAGTGAGTACGAGGTGGCTACTTCGTACAAATTTGTACGACCTCACTCGTACAAATTTGTATGATTTGTCTAAACCCCAGTGATGGGTAGGTTTAGGGGCGGGGTCAGGAGTAGGTCATTCATCAGATTCATACGAATTGGGCAACTCGTAAAATATGTACAATTTAGCAAAAACTGACGAATTCATACGAGTGAGGTCGTATGAATTCTAACGCATTAGCCACCTCGTAAAATTTGTACAAATTGCCGTGAGATCGGATTGGATCCTCCTCTCCCATTGGCATCGCTCCATCGAGAAGCACACAGAGAGTTTTTTTTTAGATTTGGTCAATCTCGTAAACTACGATGAAGACAGTGTTACGATGTTAAAATTAGTTTTCGTTGACTTTTAGTTTGTTTCTCAGTATTTCCTGAGTTTCCTTGTTACTAAGTATGTTTTCATTGGTTGTCATGGTTATTTCTTTTTTCATTGATTTCAAACACCTGCTCCTTATTAGATCATTAGTTTTCTCAGTATATTTAGGCCTTGGTGTCAGATGTTCTTTGTCTGGTGTTGACTGCCCTTTGCACAGTTACGGTTCCTTTATTCTGTTAGTGGATTGTCTTCTGTTTTGTTTAAAAAAGTATCACAGCAATTAGATTAGTCAATCACATACAAATATAAATATTTCCTCTGATATTACTTGATTAGTAATTTATGCAAAGCATAATAAAATTTGGTTCAATATTTTTTGAGTAGTTCGGTATGATCAATATTGTGATGAAGGCACAAATGTAACCGGAGAGACAATCAAACATCTTGGGGCAGAAGTAGAATCTAATTTGGATAATTGAAATGCAGTAGGTACTTGGAATAGGAAATTAGCATATAACATTGTTATACTTTTATTAAAATTTACAGTTGACACACTTTTACAACAAAAAATGACCAAAAGTCAAAGTCATCAGTGGAAAAAAACCAGCTCATTTGTACTTCTGCTACCAGCAAAAATACTGCATAGGATCGGTTGACTTAATGAACACATTCCAAAAAAAAAAAAAAAAGGTGCCACTTTATATTAAGTGGCTTTAAGTACTATGTACTTACATAAAAAATAAGTGCAATGTACTTATTGTGTTAATGTTGTAAAACACTTGTGTTGCTGTTGAGGTGTGATACGGGTAAGGTTAGGGTCAGGTGTGTGCGCTATGAGTAGGTTTAAGGGTGGGTTAAAGGACAAGTTCGTTATTTTACACTTAAAGCCCTGTTTTAAGATCATTTCTGATGAAATAGAACGGTTAAGATTGGACTTTGGACAAATGCTGCTGTCCCGAGAATTTTCGGTTTCTGTGTTAGCACCCCCCCCACCTCCACAATGGTTTCATAGGGGCACTGGAACAATCATTCTTAAAACGCATTAAACTTTAGTTTACAAAGACGTGAAACTCACAGAGTGGTCTGGGGTGTTCACTGATATGCTCACACAAAAATCGCTGCAAAAGATGCTTTCCAACAGGTGTTTTACCATTCGTTGTAAAACTGTGGACCTATTTTTCCAAACGCCTCACAACCGGACATTCTTCCGTTGAGAGCTTGAATAATGGACACTCCAGCCCAGTTGGTGGCGATAATGCACCTTTGCCAATTGCAAGTAAACCACTTGTATTTCATTGAATACACAGAAGAAATGTTTGGATAGCGTAGCCTACGATACCGCGACTGCATAAGACTACAGAAAGAATACAAACAACCCCATTTCCGTCTCCGGCGGCGGAGTAATACTGTACCTCACAGAACATCCAATACAAGTCAATGGAGTTGGACAAAAACTACGATAAAACCTGTTGGAAAGCATCTTTTGCAGCGATTTTTGTGTGAGCATATCAGTGAACACCCCAGACCACTAGGTGAGTTTCACGTCTTTGTAAACTAAAGTGTAATGCGTTTTATGAATGATTGTTCCAGTGCCCCTATGAAACCATTGTGGAAGTGGGGGGGTGCTAACACAGAAACCGAAAATTCTCGGGACAGCAGCATTTGTCCAAATTTCAATCTTAACCATTCTATTTCATCAGAAACGATCTTAAAACAGGGCTTTAAGTGTAAAATACCGAACTTGTCCTTTAAGGTGTAAGGGAAGGGTCAACAGTGTAATTACAAATGTAATTACATAAATTTATTACAGCTGTAATTACATGCAGGTATTTTCAAAATATAAGTACAATGTAAATACAAGTATGCACACAATACGTCCATTGTATCAAATTATTAATTTCAATGTAAGTACATAGTACTTAAAGCCACTTAATATAAAGTGGGACCAAAAAAATCACTCACACATGTAAAACGAAAAAAAAACAACACTCAGCTGTCTTCATAAAAGATGAAAAATGAAGGTCAAAAAAGACAAGGAGCTGAAAGGACCAACTACAGCATTAAATCTTAAAGTCCCCCTGTGGTGAAAACCAAGTTTTTAATATGTTGTTAAAAGTTGTTTATATGTCTATGTGGTGTTTTTAAATGTGGTTAAGACAAACCATGAGCAAATTCATAAGTCACTGCAGTGAACCAAAGCCAAAGTGTTTCTAACGTCACAAACTTGTAACCAATCGCGTGTGATCGTCAACGAGTGGATCTCTGAGCTGGTGTGAGTGCGTGGATACGGGGCTAATTTGCATATTCATAGAACCGTGTATACTTAATGAGGCAAGGGTGTAAAGTTACATTCAAGCTATTTTAAGGCATAAAGCAATTTTTTTAAGGAAAAAAAACTTTTAAATTTGTAATTTTGGTTATCAAATATGAGTTTTAAGGGATACAATTATAGACTACAGGGGACTTTAAACTACAATTTGTGATTGCCATTATATCATCCTAAACAATATATTACCATTCACATATGAGTTCTGAACTTTGCTGAACTCTTTAAATATAATTTTCTAACACAAAGTGGCTTTTGCATGCTAAGTGACAATTTTCAGTAATCCTGCAGAATACATTTTTGTTTAAACAGATGAAGTTGTTATCGGTAGTTGTAGCTCTCATCGTCATATTCTAACTCATCTTCCTGCTCGTCTCCCAGTTGCCCGTATCTGAATTTGCGATAAACAGTGCCGTCCTGCCCCATGTACACAATATCTTCATCTTCATCATCTTCATCGTCATCATCCCGAGTCCCCTTCTGATCACCAAGATCTACTAGCTGTGACTCACGGAAAAGTCCAGAACTAGAGCTTGCTTGACCACCGTAGGCAGAAGTGGATGATGATGTGTAGTAGCCATCTTTGCCGGCACCATGTCCCAGTTTTTCATACCCACGTGGGATACCGGTCTCTGGCATGGGTCGTTTAGAAAGAGAACGCTTAATGAGGATGATTACGGAGATTGAGGCAAAGACAAGCAAGATGGAGGTGGTGATAAAGAGTGGCAGGTTTCCTGTGTACTCTTCTTCCTCATGGTTTCGAAAGGCAAAGTTAGTGCTGAGGACACACTCACCTTAAATAGAGACAAAACATTGGTTTTAATGGTTGACAACAAATAAACCAAGACATGACAACTATTTTTAAGTTACTAACTATTTTAGTATTAAAGGAACATTTCACCCTTAAATGAAAATTCCATCCCCGGCTCATTGTAAAAATATAACTGTAATGACATTTCTGCTAAATATTATGTTACTTCATGCTTCAAGGCTCTATAAGCACGATCAGTTATGTTCGATCAATGCAAATCTGGCAGGGTTTTATTACATTTACTGTTACGTATCCTAAAACTAACCAAGCATGAAAAAAAAAAAACAACAAAAAAAAAAAAACATGATCACTGAAGCAACTATACCATTAGCTTGTTTCTTTTTTTTTTTCGTATTTCACGGAACTCACATTAGTGTATAGTGGTGAGCCAGGTAAGCTAGTTTACTATATCAGAAAAGCCATGCATATGGAGCTGGGTCAAGTTATGCAAATATCAAAATGTATTAGTTTACAAATGATGCGCTATGGTACAAATGCTTTGAGGTCATTGTGCAAGGAGCTGAAAATGAAAAGAAGTCTTTATTAATCAATAATCTGCCCCTGTAATCATAATTGGTATGAAAATGAATAAAAGTTGTTGATGTTTCACTGCCAATAGTGTTCATTTTAGCTGGAAACTGCATTGAAGTATATGAATAGGTAAGCTTTTGGAGTTTTGCAAAAATGTAGGTAAAGGCACATTTTCCTACAAGCCTTTGTTGTTGTTTTTTATGTCATTGATCAACCTGTTAGTAGCCTACTGGTAATATTTTGAAATGTCCAAATACCTCTAGTTTCAGTACAGTTACAGCACTCTTGATGAACTGGGGCTGTGTCTTCCTGCTCTGTGTTGGTGCAACAGGGCAGACAGCGCCCCCCTGCTGTCAGGATGAACTGTGCCGGACAGATGGTGCAGTTATAATGCCCAGGACCTTTACATTCCAAACAGGATTCATCACATGATTCACAGTTATAGCCCTGCTCCTGTAGAGAGATCACAAGAGCTATCAGGTGACCACATTCATAAAAAATATTAAAGTATAAAGTTAGACTGCACTAGAACAGAAGTTTACCTCAGACTTAACGTATTCTCCTGTGATGCAGGGCGACTCGCAACCACCCTGTGTGAGTGTATAACCTGTGTGACATGACTCACAATCTTCAACACTCTTGCCTGTCAATCGAAATGACATCGCAGTATTTTAGGTTTGAATTATTGAATAATTCATGGTTAAATATAGAATTTAATGTAAAATGTCCTTTTTTTTTGTTTGTTAAAATGCTTTCTCATATCCCAGGTACATACACATATGCCACTCACAAGTTGAAGAAAGAAACATTGTGGCTCTGTGTTGATTTAAAGACATTACCCTTTTTCCTTGGAGTTGGTGTGAGGCATACTTTTATTATGGAAATAATATTCAGTTTGCATTCAAGTATATTCTATTATTGTGAAAAATGCATGTTAATCGCAATTAAATTAAACTGTTATAGTTTAAATTTATATTAAAGGCAATTAGTTCAAATTTAAGAGTTACGTATGTCAAAAATCACTCTTAGGACATTTTATAGGCAATTTCATAATTACGTCAAATTAATTTGGCTAAAGTGTACAGCTGAATGTACTGACAAGCATTTATGCTAAACTAAAATTTTATTGTATGGTATGTATTAAAATATATTTGAAATTACACATTTGTAATGATGAAGTTGCAATTTAGTGCATTTAGGATATATTTACGATACATTTAAGATATGTAGCCTAATCTTGAATAACACACGACAGTCAAAATTAAAAGTGCTTGAGTATGTTAGTCAGCACACCAAAATATGTGTACTTCTTTAAAGAATGGCAAACAAGTATTAAAACACAATGATTTAAAACTTACTTTTTGAAGTAAAACTTTTAATAAGACATTATTTCAAGTGCATTTTAGAAAATTGTATTTAAGTGTGTTAAGAAGGTCATAAAAGTGTACTCACTTAAGTGGCCTTTTATTTGATTAATAGTACAGTTTTTTGCCGCACACTACAGGTGTACTTTCAGTACAATTAAGTGTATTTCATTTTTCAAAGGGCCTGTGGAATTGACTAGTTTGTCTGAAATATCTGTCACATCTGTAAGCTGTTCCATACCTGTGCATGTTCTGCAGGTGGGGTGGCATGCCTCGCATGTTTTGTGGTGAGTGTCGTGGTAGTATGCATCAGGACAAGAGGACACACAGCACCCCTGTTTCCTGATAAACAGCATCCCCTCTTTGCAGCTCACACACCCCTCGGCTCCGGCCTGAAGACACTCCCCGCAGCTCTCATCACACCGCTCACATGTCCTAGAGCCAGCTGAGGCATAGTAACTGGAAAGATTCAGTCATAAATATTAAAACACAGAAAATTGTAATGAAATGGCCTGCTCCGGTTTGCCTCGCTGTCTTGCTGCCATGTGGTTTGCGTCTGTAAGCTCGGTATAGCTTTCTGTTTTGAATCTCTATTTACTATCATTCCTTGTTGTTTATATCTCTAAATATATCGTACTCATCAACCAGATATCTGATATTATCTAATTCTGTGTGTCACATTGATCTGACTTCGCTAGCTTTAATCTAAAACACTATTGCTAGCAAAACGCGCTAGCCTTCCGCTAGCCTGTTAATCTGCCATCCGTGTTTGCCGTCTTTTTTTCTCTCACGCCTTTTGAGTCCATCAAACAACTGTGATGAGTAGGATCAGTCAACAAACACGGTGAGTCATGTCTTCTCCTATTATTGTCACTTGCACTTCACCTCATAGTATAGCCTTCTCTGTCAGTGCCGAGGGCTTTACATGTGATAAATGCAGGGAGATAGTCAGGCTGACGGAGAAGATTTCAGAACTAGAGACACCCATCCAAACTTTAATCGAGGATAGCAAGAATGTAAGGGCTTTAGAGACTGCTTTGGATGCGACTAGCTTAGTGAACTCTACATTGTTCGGTTCCGTCTGTAGAGCCTGTGCAGCAGGGCAACTGGGTGGTGGTGAGACACTGTAGTCGCGGTACAAAACACCGCTCTTCCGTTCCGATTACAACTGATTAACGAAAATAAAGCTCCAACAACATTTCCAAACAGCACAGCAGTGATGACTTTATGTTCCCTTTCAAAAGCTACAATAGATGCTGCGCTGTTTAGCGCATTGAGAACGTCTTTAATCGTGACCAACTGTGAATATTGTGTGTAACACGTCAATAGAATTGACCCGGAGGTATTATAGCCTTGGTCGGTGACGTCACCAACGTGCACTCGCGACACGAGGCTATAAATAGATGAGCCACAGCTGCATCGTCAGGTCTTTTGTTCCTGAGGTTTGTTTTTGGAGTCGAAGCTTACTAATATTGGGTCCTTCCATACGAGCTAGCCATGTTACATAGACAATTGGCTAATACTGGCCCAGTCTCAAGAGCTTGCGCTTCGACATTGAGATTGATCCTCGCTCATCCTCTCTCTCTGGGGCTGAGATGCAACGCCAAGAAGAACATTCTCTCTCCTGCCCAGAGGGTAACGTGCTTGTGGGTTAAATGGGACTCTGTCACCATCGGGGGCACATCTGTCTTCCCTCGTGTCAAGACCATTTTAAACACCATAAGCAACATCAGGTCAGGACACTACATAGGTCTCATGGCAGCTGCGTCCACAGTGATCCCTCTGGGCCTTTTGCACATGAGACCATTTCAGTTGTGGCTCAAAACCAGGGGATTTCATCCATACAATCCCTAAAGGCAAATAAGGGCAAGGGCATGCGCTGAGTGCTTCGTATCCTTTCTAAAAATCCATGTTTATGGTAAGTCACGCGCTGAACGCTTCGTAGGCCTGTCGCGATATTCAATAAATCAATTAATCGCACGATAAAAAAAATGAGCTCGATAATTTTTCCAGCCGCGATAATTTCCATTTGCATGCTTGTTTGTTTTCCTCGTCTCTCTCTCTCTCGCTCTCTCTCTCTCCCAAAGAGACTGGATGACAACTCTCGGTGAACCCTCTTGTCAGTTGCAAGGTCTTTTGTGTGCCGCGGCGCTTGTCAGTCACATGGCAGGGTTTCCCATACCTTCATTTATTTGTGGCAGCCCGCCACAATATCAACGCTGACAGCCACACATTGATTTTCTAATGGTTTATTTATTTAAATTATTATTGTTTTTGATTGTATTTTATTGCAGAGCGCCGTAGCACATTCGCGCAGCACTACCTCTCGCTCGTCCCTCTCTCTCGCGCGCGCTCTCTCTCCCTCATATGAGGTGCCGTCTAAGGCAAATCAAACTTCATTCACGCACACATATATGAAACTCTTGCATACACTTATACTAAGTAGTCAAACATACATGTATACTGCTAAATGCTCAAACAAATACATATGAAATGCACAAAGACACACCTAAAGTCGCTCACGCACATACACGCAAACTCTACATACACGAGATTCGCGCACATACTCATATGAGACGCGCGCGCGCACACAAACTCTCCGCGCACATACTCATATGAGACGCGAGCACACACACACACAAACTCGCGCACAAACTCAATGAGACGCGAGCACACACACACAAACTCTCCGCGCACATACACATATGAGACGCGAGCACACAGGCCTACTCAAATGAGACGCATGCTCAGACACAGTAGCCTACATGATGCATATGATTCTAAAGGCTGATTTATACTTCTGCGTCGGACCTACGCCGGAGCCTCTACGCCGTAGACTACGCATTGGTTTTAATTTATACTTCTGCGTCGTTGTCTGCGTTGATGCACGCAGAGGGAGCATGTGAAACCCGAGGGAGCGGTTTGAGCAGACCAATCACAGCGCTTGCGTCCACGTAGAATTGACGCGTTGTTACATTTTTGGAGAGGTGCACGTCAGGGTACGCCGAAGGGTACGCGCGCTATGCACAGCCTACGTCGTAGCTACGGCGTAAGTTCGACGCAGAAGTATAAATTGGGCTTCAGTGTGAACGTAAGTCACACATTGGTAAGTGCATTTTTTGTTAACAGAGAATGAGAGTCCATTGCTTTTATTGTTTTTGGTTGTTTTGTTTATTTATTGCGGATATTTAAAATGTTTTCCGTTTTCAGTGTTAAATAGTCTTTAGAAATAAAAGTTTGATTTTTTTTAAAAGGTGTACCTGCATTATTATGCCATTATCATTATTTTAGATTAAAATGGTCTCAGAACGACAATATTATCGTTTATTATCAATATTATCGTTTATCGCAATAATTTCTTGGACAATTTATCGTCCAGCAAAATTTGTTATCGTGACAGGCCTAACGCTTCGTGCACTTTCTAAAATCCATGTTTATGGTAAGGGTTACCCGCTGCGGCTTCGTTCCCTTTCCATGTGATTCAGACCACGGTTCCTTGCCTTTGGTCCCACTCTAGGTGCGTCTTGCCATTGCAGAATGCTAACGACAGACGCCTTCCTGTCGGGCTGGGTAGCAGTCTTAAGTGGTCGTCCGGCCCAAGGGATCTGGAGAGGCATCATCTTGATTGGCACATCAATTGCCTCGAATGGATGGCTGTATTTTTGGCCCTGAAATACTCCCTCCAGGAGTTTAGGGGCTATCATGTCCTAGCGCAGGTGGACAATACTATGGTAGTCGCCTACGAAAATCGTCAGGCGGACTGTGTTCGCGCCTTCTAACAGGCGAGCGCAGCAAGCTCTGCTTTAGGGTCAGGACAAGTTCCTGTCCCTTAGGATGATTTGCACCCTTAGGAGTCCTGGCCAAGGATTGTCATCAAGGGTCCTTGCTTCTTACTGATTGCGCCTTGTTGGCTGAACAGAGTTTGGTTTTCGAAAATAATATCTCTCCTCGACGGCTCGCACTGGGCGATTCCGGAGAGGAGGGACCTTCTGTCTTAGGCGGAGGGCACGGTATTTCATCCTAGGCCCGACCTGTGGAATCTTCATGTTTGGCCCCTAATGGATACCAACTGAGGGACATTGGGCTTTCACCTAACGTTATTGAGACCATTCTAAGTGCTAGGGCCTCCTCCACTAGAAAGAATTATGCCAGTAAATGGGATGTCTTTGAAAGGTGTTGCATGGCACATAATGCAGATCCAGTTAACTGCCAGATTGCCTCAGTTCTGGACTTCCTGGAGGAAAAGTTTTCGACAGGGACATGCCACTCGTGAGACATCATCTGCTCGCTCGCTTTATTCGTGGGGCCAGACGACTCAGGCCGCCTGTAAGAACCAGGGGGTTAAGATCCCTTAATGGGGATCCTTTGAACCTCTAGAGTCAGGATCTTACAAACTTCGGACCCTAAAGATGTTTTTTTCTTATGGCTAATACTTCTTTAAAAAGAATCGGGGATATGCAGGCTCTGTCGATTTAGTCATCCGGCTTAGACTTTGCCCCAGGAATGGTGAAAGTGATTTTGCATCCTCATCCTGACTACCTGCCTAAGGTTCCTTTCTCGACCGTACATCCGGTCACCCTTGAGGCCTTCTGCCCTCCGCTGTTCACAACGCTGGAGCAGGAGAGATCTCACAACTCTGTCCACTCTGTGATCTCTGTCCAGTCCGTGCTCTTCAGGCATACATCCACCGCACTAGCCAGTGGCGTAAGTCAGAGCAATTGTTCATCTGTTATGGGGCAATAACAGGGGGGCGGCCGCCACCAAGCAGACCATGTCACATTGTGTCATGGATGCTATTGCTTTTGGCTATGAGGCACGCGGTCAAGCTTCGCCAACTGGTCTAAGGCAGTGGTTCTCAAACCTGTCCTAGGGACCCCTCGCCACTGCACATTTTGCATGTCTCCCTCACCTACAGTAACATACCTGATTCAACTTATCAGCTCATTAGTACAGACTGCAAGACTTGAATTAGGTGTGTGATGAGGGAGACATACAAAATGTGCAGTGGCGAGGGGTCCCTAGGACAGGTTTGAGAACCACTGGTCTAAGGTGCTCACCCCACCAGAGGGGTCGGGTCGCCTCTTCAAATGCTCTGGCAAGGGGTGCCCCCTTACAACTTGTTTGTGATGTGGCAGGCTGGTTCTCTCCGCACACATTCATAAGATTTTATAGTTTGGATGTTCATGCCACGCCGGGCTCTCACGTCCTTGAGCTAGGCCTTCTTCCATTCTTGTCAAGTCAAGTCAAGTCATCCTCATTTATATAGCGCTTTTAACAATGTAGATTGTTTCAAAGCAGCTTTTTACAGAGATAAACATATAATTTAAGTTAACAGAGATTGGTTTGGTTTTATAGTGGCTCTTGAATAATGTTATTTCCAGCTAAAGTTAGTTTTGATTGATTCACTTCTGTCGAAATGGTCATTTGTTATTAAATTAGGGGCCGCTAAGACGACACCGTTCTCTCTAAACAGACTTTAAACACGAACCTGTGATAGACGCTGATGGCGTTCACATGCGCATTAAGAATTGATTCTATAGTTATGTGCGTTTGAATATATGTGTGCAGGTTTGTAATTCCCTACAAACCATTTCTAAACAAACTACTTGTCTTGCCTATAAATTTTGATGCAGAATTTTATTTTATTTTATCACTTCGGGTAGGTACGCGAACCGAAAATTCCACAACGTTTTATCTGTAGAGTGGTATAGGGATCCTCCATAGGGAGAGGCTAGTTGGCACTTCAGCACTACATTGTCATCAGGTCCAGGCGAAGGTCCTTCGTCAGATCTGGAAACGGCCTGGATCCGACAGGCTGCAGGAAAACCTCGGGATAAACAAAGACACTAAAATTAGCGTAGATGCCATTCTTCTTATGATGTAACGAGTACATCAGGATTTAAGGGAAGTGTTCCCAGTTCCGGCTGACCTAATCTATGCAGCCTAATATTAAATTATAGAAGTCGATAATGTATTATGTGAATGCTAGGTCAAAGAAATGTGTTTTAGTCTAGCTTTGAACTGGCAGACTGTGTCTCAGTCCCTCCAGTTTTTCGCGATTCTGCGATCGCTGAATACAACGCAAAATCAACAAAATGTCGCATTTTTTTGCGATCCTGCATAATTCCTAATTTAACCGCAAAATAATCACAAAAATTCAAAAAAAGACCTCACAAAACATTAAATTATAATCACCCAATTGAAATATATCTAGTTAATTAGTTTCAATGCATGTTGCGCACGCGTGTCTGTGAGCGGTCTGTCAGAAACATGGCGAAAGAAAATGCGTCTCTCCTGCCCTCTCACATAAGCGCCCAGGTTTTCATTGGGCAGTAGGGCAAACTTATTAACGTGTTTAACATGATTGAATGACATAACAAAAAGTATGATATGCTCGATGGTACTAAAAAGAATTATTAAAAGCGCAGTATACCGTGAAAGAGAACTAATTTCAGCCAGTCGAGTGACAGTCTGTCTCTGACTGCAAGTGTGTGTGTGTATGTGTGTGTGTGTGTGTGTGTGACTGACTGACTGACTGACTAGGCCTGTCGGCCTAGTTAGAATATTGAATTCTCTTTATAGCGCTTGAACAAATACACATAGCTACAATTACTTCAAAATATTCATCTTGGCAAGTATTTACGTAAAACAATCAGTAATAACTGATTGGGACGTTTGTCATTACTGTAGTAGGTCTTAAAGTGACAGTAACCTAATTTACCTGCTGTTGTCAGTGTTGTTAATGTTAATCAAGCAACAACATAGGTTACAGCACAATTTAAAAAAAAGAATTTGATTAGACCAAATAAACAAGCTTTATGCATTTTGTTTGTGATTTGTGTCATGTATGACTATTGTGCATCTGACATAATACGATTATGGTAAATGTGATGTCCTAATTATAAAATATAAAAAACGCTAATTTTTTCACAAATTTCTGGAAATTACCACCACAAAATCAGTCATTTTGATCGCAAAAATCACACAAAAAAATCGTGAAATCCTGGAGGGACTGGTGTCTGCTTCCCGGACAATGTTAGGAAGATTGTTCCAAAGTTTTGGTGCTAAATAGGAAAAGGATCTACCGCCAGCAGTTGATTTTGATATTCTAGGTATTATCAACTGGCCGGAACTTTGAGATTGCAATAGATGTGAAGGACTATAATGCGTTAAGAGCTCACTCATGTACTGCGGAGCTAAACCATTTAGTGCTTTGTAAGTAATCAGCAATATTTTAAAATTTATACGATGTTTAATAGGCAGCCAATGTAGTGTTGACAGAACCGGGCTAATATGGTCATACTTCCTGGTTCTGGTAAGAACTCCAGCTGCTGCGTTTTGAACTAGCTGTAGTTTGTTTATTAAGCGTGCAGGGCAACCACCTAGTAGAGCATTACAATAATCTAACCTTGAGGTCATGAATGCATGAAGTAGTTGTTCCGCATTTGTCATTGAGAGCATATGACGGAATTTAGATATATTTTTAAGATGGAAAATTAGGTTTTACAGATACTAGACACGTGACTTTCAAATGAAAGATTGGTATCAAAGAGCACACCCAGGTTCCTAACTGACGACGAAGACTTAACAAAGCAGCCATCAAGTGTTAGACAGTATTCTAGGTTATTACATGTGTAAGTTTTTTGTCCAATAATTAGAATCTCTGTTTCTTTCAGAATTTAGTAGTAGGAAATTACTAGTCAACCAATTTTTTATATCAACTATGCATTCCGTTAATTTTGTGAATTGGTAAGTTTCGTTAGGTTTTGAAGAAATATACAGCTGAGTATCATCAGCATAACAGTGAAAGCTAATTCCATGTGTCCTAATGATCTCCTAAAGGTAGCATGTACAGAGTGAACAGCAGCGGTCCTAGAACTGAGCCTTGTGGTACGCCATACTGAACTTGTGATCGATAAGACATCTCTTCATTTACTGCTACAAACTGATAACGGTCAGATAAGTATGATTTAAACCATGCTAGTGCAATGATACGGTCTAAATCTTGTGAGCACACCTACACAACTGTAAGGGATCCAGACACTTCCAAGCATGGCGGCGTGGGTATTCTCGTTCCCAATGCGCTAAGGAGTGCAGCATCGATTGTAGCTTTTGAAAGGGAACGACCCGGGTTACTTGACTGTAACCCTGTTCCCTGAAAAAGCGGAACGAGATGCTGCGCAGCATTGCCATGCTAAAGATGTCCCAGGACTGCTCTTCAGACAAAATATCATGACGATGCAGCTGTGGCTCATCTATTTATGTCTATTTTAGCCTCATGTCGCGGGTGCGCGCTGGTGACGTCACCAACCGAGGCTATACTACCTCTGGGTCAATTCTATTGACGTGTTACATACAATATTCACAGCTGGTCACGATTAAAGACATTCCCAATGCGCTGAGCAGCGCAGCATCTCGTCCCGCTGTTTCAGGGAACAGGGTTACAGTCAAGTAACCCGGGTCGAACTTCTTTACTTACAAGATTGATAATATTAGAGAGAAAATTATAACTATGCAACCGTCTACTACAGTATCGCATCAGACGGTGAATTGTAGTCTCCCTGAGAAAAAAATTGATTCATTCATTGCTATAGGAGAGGAATAATTGTCTAAACTCGCTTATACTCATCTAAATCAACAACATGTATGCTAGACCCTATACCGACTAAGATATTAAAAGAGATGCTTCCAGAGGTCATAGATCCTCTTCTTAATATCATTAATTCATCTTTGTCACTAGGATATGTACCAAAAACTTTTAAGCTGGCTATTATTAAACCTCTTATAAAAAAACTGCAACTTGATCCTAGAGAATTAGTCAATTACAGGCCTTTTCTGTCAAAATTAATAGAAAAGGCAGTATCCTCACAACTATATTCCTTTTTAGAAAGAAATGGAATCTGCAAGGATTTCCAGTCAGGAAAATTCCCATTGTTAGCAAATGGTTCCATGTAAATCAACTTCTGCCCCCAGTAAGTCTGGGACGGTGATTAATGTAAATTCCCACAGTGAACTCATGTTTACATTTGAAAAGAGGTTTCTGCCTTGGTCTGTCTATATAATGAAATGCAACGAGAGGCTCGGTGCGATTCTGTAACCCAGACTAGCCCGTGATGCGAAGTGTAAGCAAAACGCTTCGCCTCATGTATTTTATATTTTCAAGGTATTGCATCTTCTCTCTTTATTCCAGAGCATTTAATGTTTGTATCTATTATCTTTGAACTGATTATGCAATTGGTGTGATACATTTGACATAATAAATTGTAAACATTTGATTTTCGACATTATCTTCAGTAAAGAGTTAAAAAGAATAGTCAAACATTCGCGCACACTTAATGATGCACAGATATCATGAAAACCTTTTTCATTTATGGAGTCAGATGAAATAACTTAATACAAATGAGAAAATGTATTTCATTTAATCAAATTACTTTGCCACGCAGAAAGACAATAACGCGCAGTGACCTTCACCCACTACTTCAGTATGGAGTACCACAAGGCTCAGTAGTAGGACCGTTGCCGTTCATCCTGTACATGCTACCCTTGGGAGATATCATTCGGAAGTATGCCATTCATTTTCACTGTTATGCTGATTAACTCAGCTCTATATTTCTTTGCGCCCCGACAAAATGCACCAATTCACAAAATTAACGGAATGCATAGCTGATATAAAAATTTGGATGACTAGTAATTTCCTACTACTTAATTCTGAAAAAACAGAGTTTCTAATTATTGGGCAAAAAACCTCAGCACGTATTAACCCAGAATACTGTCTAACATTTGATGGCTGCTCTGTCAAGTCTTTCTTCGTCGGTTAGGAACCTGGGTGTGCCCTTTGATACCAATCTTTCATTTGAAAGCCACATTTCTAGCATCTGTAAAACCGCATTCTTCTTAAAAATATATTTGAATTACGACTTGTGCTTTCAATGAAAAATGCGGAACAGTTAGTTAATGCATTCATGACCTCAAGGTTAGATTATTGTAATGCTCTACTGGGTGGTTGCCCTGCACGCTTAATAAACAAAGTCCAGTTGGTCCAAAACGCAGCAGCTAGAGTTCTCACTAGAACCAAGAAGTATGACCATATTAGCCCCATTCTGTCAACACTGCATTGGCTCCCTATTAAACATCGCATAAATTTTAAAATATTGCTGACTACTTACAAAGCATTAAATGGTTTAGCTCCCCAATACTTGAGCGAGTTCTTAATGCATTATAGTCCTTCACATCTACTGCGATCACAAAATTCTGGGCAGTTGATAATACCTAGAATATCAAAATCGACTGCAGGCGGTAGATCCTTCTACTATTTAGCACCAAAATTTTGGAACAGTCTTCCTAACATTGTCCGGGAAGCAGGGGCGCCGCTAAGGGGGGAAAGTTAGGACGATTCTAAGGGCCCACACATTTTTTGGGCCCCCAGAGATCGATTTTATTAATGGAACGGGTGCGGTAGGGGGCCCAACCTCATATTCTTTCATAGGGCCCAAAATTTCTAACGGCGCCCCTGCCGGGAAGCAGACACACTCTTTCAGTTTAAATCTAGACTAAAAATGCATTTACCTGGCATTCATATAGAACATTATACATTTCTATTATTCAAATCAGTTAAATGATTATTAGGCTGCATAGATTAGGTCAGCCGGAACCGGGGATACTTCCTATAACACCTGATATACTCTTTACATCATAAGAAGAATGGCATCTACGCTATTGTTAGTCTTTCCATTTATTCCAAGGTTTACTGAAGTAAGCCGGATCCGGGCCGTATCAAGATCAGATGGTGGACCTGCGCCTGGACCCATCCACAATGCATCCCTGAAGTTCCAGCCTCATTAGCCCTGATGACTCCGACTTCCAACCAGATGGAACTGGATAAATATTCTGAATGTTCTGATCCAATCTGACTTCTGACACATAATGCTGCCTAAATCATAATCATACACTGTTCGTTCGTTGGCCAGAGGAGAACTGGCCCCCGACTGAGCCTGAGTTCTCAAAAGGTTTTTTTCTCCATTCTGTCACCTGATGGAGTTTTGGTTCCTTGCTACAGTTGCCTTGGCTTTTGGCTTGCTTAGTCGGCGAAATTTAATACTCAACAATATTGTTGATCTTACTTACACCTTACTTAAGGTGGACAATGACGCAATTTCCTTCTAGAAACAAACTTTGTTGTATTATTTTCATTTTATCACTGTGAAGCTGCTTTGATACAATCTGTATTGTAAAAAGTGCTACATAAATAAAGGTGACTTGACTATTAAAATATGTCAGTGCCATTGTTTTGTTTAAAGATGCACAACAGTAAGTTTTTTTTTTAAAGGCACGTTTATAAAAACTACTTGGTTGTCCTAATTAAACTAAGGCCTAATTCTGGCTTAATCTAAGCCCCGTCTGTGAAACCAGGCTTATAAATCACAACAATAAACTACATAAAAAAAAAAAAAAAAAAAATCACCAGCTTCTGATAATCTATCAGTCATTTATTCACTTCTGTTTATAAACCAACATAGGTATTCAGTATTGTAGTTACCCAGAGCGGCATGTGTCTACACATTCTTTGACGTCTCTGTAAAGGTGATCTCTGCAGCTCAGGCACTCGTGACTGTGCCGCCCCATGCAGTCGAGGCAGTTAGGATGACAGGGTTCACAGCGCTGTGTTTCCCCTCTGAAGAATTCATCCGGACATACATTCACACAGCTGCCATCTGTGGATGAAGTGGAATCTTTGTTTACTAATGAAATATAATTTGAACCTGTGGATTTACTGCACACATTCAGCTGATTCTATGCTAACAAACATGCTTGAAACTAAGTTAAAAATGTCTACATTTGATATTTTAATACAACTGTATTTTCAAGACTGATTAACAAGACTGACCAACTGCTTAACAAGAAAGCACATGGTGCACAAATACAGAAGGCAAAACAGAGTCCAAGACAGGTGTCACAGTGACAGTACACCCCGTCCTGGAAGGCGTGGCCTCTCGCCGTAACGAAAGAGATGAAGGCGGGGAGGTGGGGGTTTGGGAGGAGCAGGCAGAGGGCAGGCAAAAGGAGTGGGCGAAGGGCTGGAGAAGGTGAGAGCCTCCAATGGAGCCGGGGGGACAAGGCGAAGCCAGAGGAGTGCAGTTCAGAGATGATGAAAGGTGGACGAGCGACCAAGGCGGATCCGGGGGGACGAGGGAGCTGGAACTGGTGAACTGATGAGCCATGGTGGAGAAGGTGGTAGAAGCCAAGGGTGAGCTAGTGGATTGATGGGCCGATGTGGAATCCTGGACGTGGTGTCTGGAGTAGGATTCTAGGCATCCACAGTCCAAGATGGTGCTGAGGACTGGAAGTCCCTCAGCGAGCCCACCATTCTACTAGAGTGCAGAGGGTGAGTGATGGGGCTGACAGGAGGCAGAGGAGATGAGGATGACGGTTGGATGATGAGAGGGGGCGGGAGAGGGTGGTTGGCTGGTAATTCAGGCTCAGGGACTGACTCAGGTGTGGCAGCGGCCATCTTGACCGGAGACGAGGGCTCAGGGGTGGTGGCAGCCATCTTGGCCGGAGACGAGGGCTCAGGCGTGGCGTGGCCATCTTGGCCGGAGAAGAGGGCTCAAGCGTGGCGGCGGGCATCTTGGCCGGAGATGAAGGCTCAGACGTGGTGGCGGCCATTTCGGCTGGAGACGACAGGCTCAGGTGTGGTGACGGCCATCTTGGCCGGAGACAAAGGCTCAGGCATGACAGGTATGACAGGTATGATGTAAAGAAGCTCAGGCTTGACAGGCATGACGTGAAGAAGCTCTGGAAGGGTGGACTCGGAGGGACGAGACTCTGGAACGGTGGTCTCAGCGGGACGAGACTCTTGAAGGGTGGTCTCGGCGGGACGAGACTCTGGATGAAGATAGGAGGTGTGGCGATGAAAATGGCATGTGACGGTGGTTGAGCGGTTATGTCAGAATCAGCCTCACCCATGGTGAAGGCTGAACCACTCAACCATAGCACATGATTCAGGTATTGTTCAAATGTGCCTGGGATCACTGCTGCTGGAGCTTGCTGGTGCAGATGATCATCCAGTCTGTACCAGAATACAGTCTTTAGGACGTCATCTGCCCAGTCCACGAGGTGAGAAATTTCGAGGAACCTCTCGACATTTCTCGATCCATTGGCCGTCCTGGAAATAGGATACAAGCCGATCTGAAGGATTCAGCAGGATATGGAGAACGCCCATGTTCTCCTTAATTCAGTCAGTCAAATATACCAACTTTTTGGGAGTGGTCGGTTCTTCTGTCACGCTTCTGGGCTGCGTGAGGCACATTCAGGAAGATCAGGAAGATGGATCAAGATTAAACTCTATATTTATTAATGAACAATACACGTACCAAACATAGCAAACCGTAAAGATGTAGAACCGACAAGGAAGAACTGAAACTAGGTGACAACAGGTGCACACGGTGAGTGATGATGACTGATAAGGATGATGACAGGTAACAGGTGAAACTGATTAACAAGAAAACACATGGTGCACAAACACAGAAGGCAAAACAGAGTCCAAGACAGGTGTCACAGTGATAGACGCGCACCAGCACACAAACTAGCCAAATATTAAAAATAAAAGGATTACAATGTAAAAGATTAATATTGTGTACATAAAGATATGGTGGAATCCGGCTTGTCCCGTAGATGGTCTGCTTGCGCAGTTTACCCTTGTACACAAGCAGATCTGTTTGCGCTCTGGAGAAGCGTTCAGTCTTTCCGTTTGCAAATTCTGTCATGTAAATAGCAATCCGCCATGGCGCGAGCGCAACTGGCTTTTAAAGGGAATGGGAGATGAGACTCTGATTGGTTTATTTCACGTTACGCCCAAAACACACCCATTAATCATTAAGAGAATAGGTACAACCCTTTTAGACCATGCGCCGGGTGCGCTGACCATTTTTACTGTCGTTAAATTAGCAAAAGTGGATTCACTGTGGACACGCCCTAAGTGCACTTGCGCCCTGCGCTTTAGATCATGCGCTTAGATCGTTAAAATAGGGTCTCAAAAGTTTGTCTGCAGATTTTGTCTCCATTTTTCAATGGACTGCTGACATTAAAAACTGTATTATGTTAATGTTTTTGAACAATTGACAACTTATATTATATAATATAATAAAAAAGCAATCAAGTGCAATGGGCCCCATTGATTTCCATAGTATTTTTTTTCTCTATACTATGGAAGTCAATGGGGTCCATCAACTGTTTGGTTACCCATATTCAATATGGGTATATTCAATATTCACCCATATTCAATATGGGTAACCCATATTGGTTACCCAGTTATTCATATTCAAAATATCTTCTTTTGTGTTCAGCAGAAAAAAAGAAATTCATACAGGTTTGGAACAACTTAAGGGGGAGTAAATGATGACAACATTTTCCTTTTTGGGTGAACTATCCCTTTAATGGCTGTTTTAAGAATGGACCTAGGACTCTAAACGGACCCAGAAGATCTAGAAAATGCATTTGATTTCAAATATAAGGGACTACTCATTGCCCCTCTGATACAACTTTCTCCATTTCTCCGATTTCTTTGCACTGAAGTCATTTTCCACTTTGCGAATCAAGAGAGTACCATACCATGCCTCAATTGCATGAACTCACTGAGTAGATAGTGGTTCTGGTTGCAGCTGAGGCAGCTGTCCTGATGTGGGCCGGAGCACTCATGGCAATATTTGTGACACAAGTGACATTCTCCGTCATGGTTGCTGTAGTGGTGTGAGGGGCAGGTGGTGGGTGTGGTGCAGCGCCCGTGGGCATCCATCGCCAGGCCCTCAGAGCAGCTAGTGCAGGATGTGTCGTGAGGACCAGAACAGGTTAGACAGGAACTATCACAGGCTGCAGAACAGAGACAAAGACCTTCCATCAACATCATGTGACCTAGTTATGGCAATTAAAAATGTCATAATTTATAGAACAATCAACTTAATTGTAATTTAATTTTAATTCAATTGAATTGTTTGTGGTTCCCATTTTGGTAACACTTCACAATAAGTTTTCATTTGTTAACATGGACTAAGAAAGAACAATACTTCTAGAGCATTTATTAATCTTAGTTAATGCTCATTTCAATATTTACCAATACATTAATAAAAATCAAAAGTTGTATTTGTTAACATTAGTTAATGCACTGTGAACTAACTTGAACAAAAAATGAACAGATATGTATTAACCAATTTTAACAAAGATGAATAAATACTGTAACAAATGTGTTGCTCAATGTTAGTGTCAGTATTAGGCTATGTTGTGTCTTGTGTTCATTTAATTTCTGTGTGTTGGTTTCATGTGCTTCAGTTCAGTATTGATCACCTGCTTGTTAGTCTCCTTGGTTACTGATTACGTTCAGCTGTCTGTAAGTTCCCTGTGTATTTATACCACTTGTTTCTTTCAGTTCATTATCGGTTCTCGTCTATTTGAGTAGTTTGTGTGATCGTTCTGTCTGACTTATGCTATGTATTATCTTCATGTTTATTAAAGGAAGTTAGCATTTAATCTTCCTCATTTTCATTCTGAGAGCTACCAAATCAGTTGTGACAGTTAGTTAATGCTTAAACTAATGTTAACAAATGAAACCTTAATGTAAAGTGTTACAATTATTTTAAACCTATACTTTTAGTCTTTTATGGTTTATATTATTTTTTATTTTTTTTTACAGTGTACCAACAGTAAGGAAAGTAATGTAGTCTCACCCATGCACTCTCTGGACCTGCTTTCTCTGTAAGTATGTGAGGGACAGGGGGAAAGACATGCTCCGTTGTGCAGTGTGCTGTCACGTTCAAAACATGCATCACAGTTGGTCGATTCAGGTCCATCACATAACAAACAATCCGTGTGGCAACGTTTACAAACACCTTGATCCGTGTCCTCGAAAAATCCATCAGGACACACCACTATACACTGACCCTGATGCAGGAAGAAGTCTTCCTTACACTCTAGAGTTAGAGGACAGAAAAATTAAAGAAAGTGAGATATACGGGTGAACAGGGCTAGTTATAAACGGTATAAACATTTCCAAAAATGCTAGCATGACGAAACTTGACGATTGCATTTACTAGTTGCCATATCAACACTATATAGAGACAAAAATTGTGCTAAAATTAAAAAATCTTGGGAAAACATTGCTGAGCGTTTTTTAACAATAGCAAAAGTCAATTTCTTAAGTGAAATTTTAATCGCAGTTTTTAGTGTTTATTTAAAAGGACACAATTCTACAATTATTTTAATCTGTTATTTAGAAGTTCAGATAATGTTTTGCTAACTAGCAGAAGGCACTATATAGCCAGGTTTAAATCTGGTTGCGGAGGTTAAAATGTGTTCCACTACTCATTCATTAACCATCCGATTCTTGGTGATTCTATGGGCCACCTCTTATTGTCTTGCCATAAGCGAGAGACTGTCCATGAATTTTCCAGGGTAGGTCGCTAGGTCTTTCCCCAACTCTCCCCATTACATGGCTTGGGATTCAAAAACCTACAGACAATTTAGCGGCACCTATACTGCATGTTTTTTGATAGGGGAAACCAGAGCAGACACAGAGAGAACAGAAAGGCCTCAACACAGAAAGGCCTCTTGGCTCAGCCAGGAATCAAAACAGGGACGTCCTTACTGTGAGATGACAGCGCTACCCACTGAGCCACTTTGCCGCCCGCCCCGCTATTAGAACTACGCTATTATATGACATTAGTGGTGAATTCATATTAGTTACTTTTATTAATTTTATTGAGAAACCATGAGAAATAGGTGAATAAAGACAATAGTCAATGTTCAGAAATGATTATTTCAAGATATTAAGAATTCTGGCTCATTTATTTGCTCCTGTTCTGAGAGAGCTGTGTACGGTGGCAGGGGAGGGGTTTAACTCTGTGTTTTTCTGAATGTTTGGATGTTTTTCTGAACATCCGTTTGCCTACATCAGGGGTCTTCAACCCTGCTCGTGGAGAGCTACTGTCCTGCAGATTTTAGCTCCAACCCCAATCAAACACATCTGGACCAGCTAATCAAGGTGTTCAGGGTTACTTGATAATTACAGGCATGTGTGTTGGAACAGGGTTGGAACTGAAGTCTGCAGGACAGTAGCTCTCCAGGAGCAGGGTTGGAGATCCCTGGCCTACATTGTTCTGAACTACAGTATGCTGTATAGCTATGTTTTGCAGTGTGTACATCAAACTCTAAAATTATTTTTAATTATTAAAAAATGTTTGTGTTATATAAAAAAGTGAATAATTGTATTTTATTGAAAACATATTTTAGTTTGTCTTGTATATATTTTTGTATTAAATAAAATCACTATTCCGCTTTTACAGTCTCATCCTGTTTATAATCAAACTCTTGCAAACTATTCTAACTCAGACTTTCAAGGGAATATTCTTTTTTAAATAAAGTCTGAACATGTTGTCAAAAGCTTAGTGACGGTGACGTTTAGGTTTTTACTTCTGCTGATTGTATATTAGGCTTTAAAATTAATAAAAGTTTGTTTATCATGATGAACAAAAATGTGTAAGAATTATAATCTTTTGTTGGTCAACAAGCTTGACCAATATAGATATAGATAAATGAATATATTCCAAAATAAATAATAATAAATAATTCAAAATAAAAATCCTATTGCGTTTTTGTCAAAGGAACCAGGGTGATGCTAACTTCTGGATTGGCCTACAAAAATATGTAATTACTGCAGAAGTCTATTATCATCCAAGCTTAACAACTATGAAATATGAGCAAAAACACTAATGCTAGTAATGCTACTGAGAAGAAAGCTACTACATTCTCAGAAATAAAGTGTGCAATATTATTATTTACAAGTGAAGAATAATATATGTACTATAGGTTATAAATTAATTGCACCCTTTAGAAGTAAGTTGTAGAAGAAGTGTAGAAGAAGACTGTTGGCACATCAATAACACATATTTGTTACTATCATTTTTGGATTAGTTCACAAAAACATGCAACATCTGTAAAAAAAATTCTTTCTCACCTGTACAGCTGTCCTCAGAGCAAATAACACAGCTCTCTGGACACTGCACACACTCCCCGTTCCTCGACGTGTGTCCAGACGGACAGCTCGCCACACACTCATGTTTGTGTAGCAGCAGTGTCTCCTCACAGCTCAGACAATGTGTTGCATTTTTCTCACAGGACGTACAACCAGATGCACAGCTCTTACACACCTGACCCACAGGGTAGCCTCTGAACACACAATTACAGACATGCACACACATCATTTGATTAAAAAAATTAATATACAATATCTACTACATACCGTAACAGCAGTGTGGCAACAACTATGAAAAATTGGAAATGTGACGTTCTTATATGAAAGTAAATTTGTTTTTAAGTTTTAAAGTACCCTTGTGGTTATATGTCTATGTGGTGTTTTAATATGCTTTAAGACAAACCATGTGCAAATGCGCAAGTCAACATCATTGCTGAGTATTTTCTCTTTAAAACTGCAGTGAATCAAAGACAGTCTCAAAAACGCAGTTTGAAATCAATGGTGTTTATGACGTCACAAACTACCTTGTAACCAATCATGTCAACGTGTGATCATCAACGAGTGGATCTCTGAGCTGGTGTGAGTGAGTGGAGGCGGGGCTAATTTGCATATTCATAGAATCCCAAATTCAGTATCTCCAAAAATTTGAATATTACTTAAGACCAATACAAAAAAAGGATTTTTAGAAATGTTGGCCAACTGAAAAGTATGAACATGAAAAGTATGAGCATGTACAGCCCTCAATACTTAGTTGGGGCTCCTTTTGCCTGAATTACTGCTGCAATGTGGCGTGGCATGGAGTCGATCAGTCTGTGGCACTGCTCAGGTGTTATGAGAGCCCAGGTTGCTCTGATAGTGGCCTTCAGCTCTTCTGCATTGTTGGGTCTGGTGTATCGCATCTTCCTCTTCACAATACCCCATAGATTTTCTATAGAGTTAAGGTCAGGCGAGTTTGCTGGCCAATTAAGAACAGGGATACCATGGTCCTTAAACCAGGTACTGGTAGCTTGGGCACTGTGTGCAGGTGCCAAGTCCTGTTGGAAAATGAAATCTGCATCTCCATAAAGTTGGTCAGCAGCAGGAAGCATGAAGTGCTCTAAAACTTCCTGGTAGACGGCTGCGTTGACCTTGGACCTCAGAAAACACAGTGGCACCAGCAGATGACATGGCACCCCAAACCATCACTAACTGTGGAAACTTTACACTGGACTTCAAGCAACGTGGATTCTGTGCCTCTCCTCTCTTCCTCCAGACTCTGGGACCTTGATTTCCAAAGGAAATGCAAAATTTACTTTCATCAGAGAACATAACTTTGGACCACTCAGCAGCAGTCCAGTCCTTTTTTTCTTCAGCCCATACCAGACGCTTCTGATGCTGTGTCTTGTTCAAGAGTGGCTTGACACAAGGAATGAGACAGCTGAAACCCATGTCTTACATACGTCTGTGCGTGGTGGTTCTTGAAGCACTGACTCCAGCTTCTTGAAGCATCTCCCCCACATTTTTTAATGGGTTTTGTTTCACAATCCTGTCCAGGGTGCGGTTATCCCTATTGCTTTTTTCTACCACATATTTTCCTTCCCTCCGCCTCTCTATTAATGTGCTTGGACACAGCCTCTTTAGCAATGACCTTTTGTGTCTTGCCCTCCTTGTGCAAGATGTCAATGGTCGTCATTTGGACAGCTGTCAAGTCAGCAGTCTTCCCCATGATTGTGTAGCCTACAGAACTAGACTGAAAGAACATTTAAAGGCCTTTGCAGGTGTTTTGAGTTAATTAACTGATTAGAGTGTGGCACCAGGTGTCTTCAATATTGAACCTTTTCACAATATTCTAATTTTCTGACATACTGATTTTGGGGTTTTCATTAGTTGTCAGTTATAATCATCAAAATTAAAAGGAATGAACACTTCAGTCTGTGTGTAATGAATGAATATAATATCCAAATTTCACTTTTTGAATGGAATTACTAAAATAAATCAACTTTTTGATGATATTCTAATTATATGACCAGCACCTTTACTATATGAGGCAATGGTGTAAAGTTACATTCCAGCTATTTTCAGACATGAAGAATTTTTTTTCAAGGAAACATTTTTAAATTTGTCATTTTGGTGATCAAATGTGAATTTTAAGGGATACAATTATTGACTACAGGGGGACTTTAAGTAATTTAAGTTGTTTATTTAATTTAAGTTGTAAATAATGTAATTTATTTGATTTAACACTAATGTGTTACACTTACTCGATTTATTGCAATTTTGGTAACACTTTATTTTGATGGTCCCTTTTGAACATTCTGTTGACTATAAGTAACTTTACAACTACATGTCAACTACTTACAGTATTAGTAGACTGTCTGCTTAATATCTTCTAACTCTTTATTGTGATGGTCTTCCAACAGATATTCTACTGACTATAAGTAACTTTGCAACTACATGTCAACTTATTCTAACATTAACCCTACCAGTCTACTGATACTCTACTAACACTCTAATGAGAGTTAGTAGATATGTAGCTGTAACATTATTTATAGTCAACAGAATGTGTTAAATGAACCATCAAAATAAAGTGAAACCCTTGTTTTTCACTGGCATGTCTCTTGGCTGTTGAGGACTTTGAGCCTACATTCAGTACGAGTACAATACTTAAGTACAATATTTGTATACTTTATTCATATGGTTTTCAGGTATTCTTTTTACATCTGCATTACATACTTTAAGTGTCTGTAAATGGTTCTAACCTAGTGCACTTGGGCACACATTGGCCAGCCTGCAAATAAAGAAGGCTTTTACGTGCTGACTGGCAGCGTGTGCAGAGCTGCTCGTCCTGGCACTGGGCACAACCTTGTGGGCAATTCTCGCAGTTCCCACTTTCCTTGCTGCCAAATCTTCCCGCCGGGCATCGTGCCACACACATCTGATCTGCAGTCAGATATCGACCTGGAACACACATACATAACATCTATTCACATTCATCCAAGCCTTCATGCATCCAACCAAAGATTATTCCATCCATCATATTTTTCATTGAGTTGCACATGTTGTACCTTTGACACATGTGTTGCATTGAGTCTTCATTTTCCCCAAGCAGGATTCGCATGAAGAGTGACAGGCCTCACATTCCCCATCCTCTGAAAGATGAGAGCAGTTATAACCAGCAAAAAATGTATAACTGAACCATCTCTTGTGAAAAAGAAATGTGCTTAATTGTTTTAAATGTGAAAAAAAAACAGTACTTGCACATACAAATATGAATTGAATAAAGACCACTTAAGTGTAGTTTAAGAGAGAATTTACTTTGAGAGAGATTCCTACTATATAGAACATACTTTATGTTTTAAACCAAATGTAGTCCAAATGTAGTATCTACATTACAGTATGTGATTTGAAACGCAGCACTGGTCTCCAAGACCTCTGCCCTTAAGTTTCAATGCCTGAGCTTAAATATACCAAAGTCTTCCTTTTGATAGTGGATTTTAAAAGGAATATTCCAATATGACTGCAACCCTATATAGGATAAGCGGTTTGGAAATTGGATGGATAGATGTATGGAATTCAATATGAACTCGTATGAATTTAAATTCTTCAGAGACCAAATTATCTGGACTATGCCATGAGATTAAAATTCAATTTAGTCTCTGGAGCTATGAACGAGAAGTCTCTAAATAATACATTTTTCCTCTCTGGAGTGTTGCTCTCACCAGTGAGGTACGTCTGTGCAGGGCAGACATCCTGTTCAGACACACAAGCTCCATTATCAAGCGTCAGTCCATCAATGCAGCTGTCACAGTCACTGTCCTCCGGCCCACTACATAAACTGCAGTCTGAGTGACATTCCTCACACTCCTGAGAATCTTCATCACCATAGAAACCGTCGGGACATTCCTGCACACACTTCCCTTCTGTAGGGTACATTAAACTTGTGAATAACCTTTGATTCGAATTGAAGACGTTTGATTCAAAGGAAATGCATGAACTGATAAAATGTATACCATGAATGCAAATCGTTTTAAGTCTAACCTGACAGGAAGAGGTCAGCTTCACACCAGTGGCACTCATCTTCATCACAGCTGACACAGTCATGCTCACAGGACACACAGCTCATGGTCTCCTCCACTCTGAATGTCTTAGCAGGACAGTTCTTATAGCAGCCCTCCTCAAACCTGTGCAACACACACAACGCATTTCAGTCACATCTCAGAGCAGCACACATCTGTAAAAGAACCTTCCATTCTATCTTTCACAGGAACATACACATACAAGCCAGCAGATAGTTCTGTTACATCATGTTTCTTACTTGTAATATCCATCAATGCAGGACAGACAGTGTTTGGGATTATCTGCAAAGTGTAGAAGGAACAGTAAATTATTTAGAAACATCTGTCTGGTCAACTGAATATACAGTAGTCAACATTTGAAGTGGATCAAAACCATTCATCAAAGTTATACATGAATTTTGAACAATAACCGTTCTTGTCCTAGGACAACTTTGATTAACTTTTTTGATCCAATTCAAATGTTGACTACTGTAGTTCACGGTGGGATGTGAAGTCAAAACAATTTGTTGCATCCACCAATTATGTTCTAAAACTACTTTTTTGTTCTTTTTTACTTAAGACATTTTGTTGAAATTCCGAAGAGCACAGTTAATCTTGCACAAAAACATTATACAACACTTAATTTTAGCTCTCCCTTTCGCGTGCTGGGGAATAGAAATCCAAGCCCAGTATCAGTAAAATTTAAGTTTGTCTAATATAAAAGAAACATGTTCACAAAACTCAAAACAATGAAACAATTTAGTTTGCTTAAAATGTGTCAGTTTTGTGAACTCAAAAGAAAGTTCTAAATACTCATAAAAGTTAATTTTATTGAACTAATTTGCTTAATTTAAGTTTGCTCAACTCAAACCAAACAATTATTGTGAGCATTAGGGTTTACATTATATAATACTTTCATAGTGATTACTAAATGCAAAAAAAAAAACTGCTGAACTTACAGAGAACACACTTATTACATCCCTCTTCACATGACATGCAGTCATCATATTCTGGGTCTTCCACCTCCCCTGAAACACACACACAATCTAAATAACTCCATTGATTGAAGTCTATCCTGAAAGTGAAAAATAAGCCCAAAGCCTAGCACTAATAATATTTAAAGGAATATTTCACTCCGAAATGAAAATGTAATTTTCATTGTATAAAAAAGAACAGCTTAGACATTGTGCTATTTCTGTCAGGACCAATATCGTCAAATACAACTGACAATTAGCATACAGTTAGGATTGGCGGTATGGTTCTGTTATGGGCAAAAACAGCAATAACCCCCCTTAAGGTAAACAGAACAGAACCAACATGAATGTATTGCAGATATCATTAATTCAAGATTTTAAAGTACATCATAATTCAAGAATTTATTCTGATTCAAGGGGAATCAGAATGCCAAATCCTGACTGACGAGAGGAGGAGCTGGGGATGAAGGAGGGTAATTAGCTCCTGAGAAACGCGATATCTGCTAATAATACTGAAGGAGCTTCTATATGTATACAGTGATAGGTGTCATATTCTTATAGGTAGATGTGGATCAGCTGAGAGTTAGCTGATGCGAGCTTGACTAACGTGACTTGCTAGAACTGACGCTATACGCTTGATATTTCTCTTTTCCTTGTGTGTTCTAACAAAAAAAAAAAAAAAAGAGCAGCTTGGACATTGTGCTAAATATCTCTTTTTTGTGTGTTTTAACAAAACTGTACAACAATCCATACAGTACCTTCACCACACCCCGGTTTATTACAGAGACCATCATTGAGGTAGAAGGAGTCGTCACACCTGATGCAGTGTGTGGCTGAGGAGCAGAGTTTGCAGTGTGAAGGACATGGATCACATGCCTTCAACTTTGTGTGGAAATGAGCCTGAGGACACGCATCCACACACTCGCCATTATACAGGTGCCGGTCCATCCCAAACTTATCTACAACACACATAATACAAGCACATACACAAATTTATACACACAGGGACACATACTGTAAATGGAAAAAAAAAAAGTATTGGTCATAAATATTTTCACGTTTGTGTATTTGCAGCAAATACTGCAGGTCATTGTGTCACTTAAAACATCATATACTTGCCAATCTCTCACCACCTGTCAATAAACAGTGAGGCCATCATGATGTTTCTCCTAGTTTCATTTTGGTGGCTTAAAGCCAGGAATGAAATTGTGGAGTTTCGATCATGATAGAAAATCTTTTTTTTATCTTCCAAGATAAAGGTAAATTATCAGCTAAGGTAAAGATTTTCTATAATATTTGAAACAGTCACACTGGACCATTAAACCAATTGTATCTCTTTGATTTAATTTGCTTAAGTCTGAACAGCAAATGTCGGACTGTATTATGAAGCCCATTTTTTACTCACATTTGGTGCTTGGCAAGTTTTCATTTAGGAGCTCTTAGAAATAACATGAATTAGTTTCTGTCAGTTGCACAATTTAGTTGAGTTATTAAAACAGCAGCAATCTGGACTAAGATGAGAAATTAATCTTGACCTGTATCACAGCTGGTACAGTTAGCAGGACCAGCATCAAGGCACTGGGCACAGGTGTGGTCACAGAGGTGGCACTGTCCACTGGATAGGTACTTCCCATTTGAACAGCTGACCACACAACGTCCCTCATCCAGCCATCTACAAGAGCAAGACAGAGGAAATGTACATTATTAGAAAATGACTTTTGTTTGAACTGGTAACTGACTGAATGACCAACTGTTTCTCTCTATTCTCGCCTCTTGTGACCCAGCAAATCACTTTTCACAATTCACTTTTATATATTGTGAATATCTCCTGTATAAGTAACAATAACAACATATATTCATTCATATATTCAACATATATTCACTTCATTACTTTGCCAAGATATTAAAAACTTCACCAATAAATAAATAAATGTTTGTAATAATTACGATTTTTAATCTTTTTAAAGAAGTCTCTTATGCTCACCAATGGCGCATTTATTTGATAAAAATAAAGTAAAAACTGAAATATTGTAAAATATTGTTGCAATTTAAAATAACTATTTTATGTTTGAATACATTTTAAAATATCATTTATTCCAGTGGTGAAAGAAGCTAGATTTTCAGCAGCCATTATTCCAGTCTTCAATGTCACTGGCAGGTGGCTGTAATTAAGTGTGACCACCCAGCATATTTGGGTCTCGAAAATATTTAAGTATTTGTATACATTTTATTTTGTATTTATATATGTTTCTATTTAAATTTATCTACAGTATATGTTTTATTTAAATTACTTTAATTATAATGAGTTTGCACTGAACGGTTCAGTTGCATTTTCCAAATTCTGAGTGGCAGTTGGGAGTTGAGAGTTGCCATGACGACTGTGGCGCATCCTCAAACAACACAGAGAGGACCACTGGAATAAAACACAGTTTTGTCTTTCTCACTCTCATTTATCACTAAAGGTTAGTAAAAATGATCAAATCTCAGAAAACAACAGTTATTCAGATGCGTCTACTATATTAGTTCAATAGCTGGGTTTCAGTCACGTGATTATGATGACGATTATGATGACGCGGGAGAGCGGGGCGATTTCAGAGATGGAGGGCAGGAAGTAAACATGGAGAATACGTCTATGGAGGAAACCGTTGTGGAGAGTCCGTTTTGAGTCTAATTTACCTTGATCATTTAATGTCCCATTCCCACTGATCCCCTAACGCCAACCTAATGCTATATAAACACAGACACAAAAAAACACGTTGGCTAGCTAACATACCGTCGCTGCAGACACGGCATTCTGCTCCTCCCAAACAGCAGACGTAACGTTACGTTAAAAATCCACTTGTTTGTTCTGTGAGCTTTTTACATTTCTCACCTTTATGAATGACAATCTTTGGTACTCTATAAAAACCCTTTCCCTTTTCTCGATTCAAACGATTGGAGCAGCCGTAAACTACACAACATTGATGGCAGATCCTCAGCTATTTCACTTCCTGCCCTCCATCTGAATTTTCGCGCCCTCGCGATGCAGCAGCGTGACGTCACGTGAAACCAACCTATTGGATGTTTGTTTCATGAATGATTTTGGTATAGTTATAATAGAAAAGTATGTTAGTGTATCATCCAGGGACGTGCGGTCAGGGTAGGCAGGGTAGGCAGTGCCTCACCAAAGGAAATGTTGACATTACATTTATTAATTCCAAGAGCTTTATTAATTCACCACATTATTAATTGCATTTATTTTATTCCAAATATTATTTTTTGTAACAATTTTTTTCAGGAATACACATATAATATACTCCTTTTGCCATTGTTTGCTCCTAAAAATCATTGTTTCATGCAGAAAATTCAAGGCCATGGCCATTGAGGCAGAGGTTAGCTGTGCCTCTTTGGCATAGACATAATATATACATAGACACCCTATTGGCCGCTTTGGAGCGTTGCTGCGATACGTCAACGTGTCCGCCATTTTGCTGAGGGCAAGACTGCACTGTAATCAAATGCAAGTAAACGGGTGAGCTGCGGTTTTCCTGGATAAAAACAATAATAACGTTTACATTTATCAGCCGATTATAGTGGTTTGTACTTGGTGTACGTTTCTATTACTTATTATATAATGACCAAATACAACCAAAAAAAAAAATTCAGTCTTGTTTGTGAAAGGTAATTCCCCGAGATCTGTTTTCAATTGTGTGGCGACTTGTACAGCCCCACGCAGCGCACGAAACAGGCATTTTTCTCAATTCCCATAATGAGAGGTATAGGAAAGTTGCCCTCCTTGATATGGCGGCGCCGTTGACGTACGCTCCAGTAGCCAATAGGGCATCTATGTATATATTATGTCTATGCTCTTTGGTCCATAGAACGTAGTTTACGTAGATTTGCGCATGCGCAGTCAGTTCTCGTGCTGTCTTGAATTATCAACATTGGCCCTGTCCCAAATGGCACACTCCGGACTTGTGGACTTCTTCAGAGTCCACACTTCGGTGACGTCATGTAGTGCAGACCTATAGGGCCCTTAGCGCGAGTCCGCGAGGGCGCATTGAGAGGTATTTTTGGGACAGACTCGATCGTCACGCCGGAAACAGGAAGAAGGTCTCAGCTCAGACGTCGAAGCTGAATAAACTGAAAGGTCATCTCATCAGTCCCTTTATTAGAAAAATATCACAAATATCATTAAAAAAAATTACAGTCTTTAGCATCGAGAACAGGATTTATTTTATTTTCCCAAATCTAATGTCCATGTGAACTACACAGCCTGCTTTTACAGTTCTATAATTGTATATGCCACCTGGGCATTAGAATAGATGTCATGGTTATGTAAATGATCAATACAGTTGTACATAATAATACATAATGTTCAATTTTAACACAAAATTAAAATGTAAATGAGTTTAAGAAAAATGTATAGGTTTCAATATTCATACTACGTTTATATGACTCAGTAAAGCCATGACATTCGGTTCTATTTATGTAATGAATCATAATGCGATCGTATTATTTAACACGCTATTATTATGTTTGATATATCAACCACTGGTCGATAATGTTTGTATAAACTGTAAGTAACAACTGGTAAAATGTACGCCTATATCATAAAGCCATGTTAACAGTCTGTGAGCGAAATCTCCTCCCATCCGTTTTCTGATTGGCATTTCGCAAGGATTCCTGGGTAGTTAAAGTGCGTGGAGCCTGCATCTATGCAGGCTTCGCGGAAGACCGCTTCAAGGGTACAAAGGGGGCGCTGCTGAGCACACTTCAGAGCGTTAACATGCTAAATGGGACGGCCTACGGACTCGTAGACTCGGCGAGCACGCGCAATTTAAGCCCACGAGACCGAAAGGCCGCATGAAGTGCGCCATTTGGGACAGGGCCATTGAGGCAGAGACCGAGCGTGCTTCATGTCACGTGATCCACACGCTCTCACTCACTCTGCGCTTCAAGCTACTATCTAGCGGCGCCTAGCGTTGGAAGCGTCCTATGAAGAAAAAGAGTTGTGGTCGTTAACGGGAAACCGTTGTAGACGAAGTCCATGCGTCTATCCTCTGGACAAAGATGTCAATTACTTTGTTGTAAAAGTCCTCCTTGTTGGGTGTATTTCTCAATTTCATGAGTCTCTCCTTTTCAATGGAAATAAGAGCCAAGGAGGAAAGTCTGCTCCATTCACATCAGAGGCGCCTGCGCCATTGGATGTGCAGTTGCCGCAGCACAGCCTATGAGCGAGCCATACGCTCACTGTGCTAACGTTAGCTGTGCAGCTGCAAATGCGTTTTACATAGGCTTCAGTTAATCGAGGAAAAGGAGTTTCGTCTACAAATAAAGCAACCCCTTTAAAACGTAAATTATTCATTTATTATTCATTTATTATTATTCATTAATTATTCATTTATTTATTATTTTTAAAACCCTTATATTGGCTTGTGTGTGTTGTCTGATGGTGGAATATAGGCCTGATGTGCGCTGACACTAAAATGTTCTCTCTTCCATACCCTGGTGCGCCGTCACCTCTGCCACATTTGTACTGTAGGTCTATCTGTGCGATTATGGTGCATTTCGTAAGGGTTAAAATGCTGTTTTGTAGTTCTCTTTTTTTAATCCTGGTGCGCCGTCGCCATACGCTCATTGCGTATCGGTGTGTGCGCCTATAGCACAGTTTGTAGGAGCGAATAAGCTGTTTTTGTATTTTAAAGCTGTACTGCTGACACAATGTTTTCGGACTGTAGCCTATTCAAATCCTGGTGCGCCGTCACCAAAGTGACCAGACCAATAGTGTGTGTGTGGCTGTCTGTGCGCGTTTGCGCATTTTGAAGGAGTGACTAGGCTGCTTGTCGGTTCACTGACAACGCGCCGCCTCCCTCTCTTACTGTGTCCCGCACAAAACATTTGTTTGTTGTAAAAGTCATAAGATAGATGTGTCCATTAATTTGATTATTAGATTTGATTGTGCATTAGCCTCACATATGACTGACTTTGCTGTATGCAGGCAGCGATGTGATGATGCCTGATATGAACTTGGGTTGCTACATTAACTGAATGAATATATGAACATATATGCCACATTGATAGGTCACAGCCTACCCATGACAAGATTTCACCGCACGTTACTGGTATCATCTGTGTGAAACAACTGTGAGAGAGTCTGAAAGATTGTATTATTATTATTATTATAGTTGTTGTTTGATTGTGTGTATATTTGTTTACTTATTTATTGAAAGTTCATGGTATTGAAAACTATGATTAAAGAAAAACAACACAGAGAGGACCACTGAAATAAAACACAGTTTTGTCTCTCACTCTCATTTATCACTAAAGGGAGTACTACATAAGCACACGATTAACGAGATACTCAAGCAGACTTTTAATATAATACTCAACACACCAAAAAGGAGAAAATCTAGGAGAATATACAACCACTTAACAATCAATGTAACACATGGGAAAACTGGGTCAAAGGAAAACAGCCAAACAGAAACTGAACTAAATGAAAACAAAGGCAAAACAGATCATTCTGTAACCCTGACAGTCACAAGATCCTTGAAAAAATATTCTGATAAACCGATTTTAAAAATCCTGGCCAACAGAATCCCATACTTGGGACCAGCATTGGAGTCTTTTCAGCAGGTAAATAACTGTTGAAAAACGGGTTCTTACTGTGTGTTGGAGCAGCTGAGACAGTCCTCACTCTTTGGACCTTTACATTTATGACAGGACACATCACATGACTGACACTCTCCACTCTCATCCTGATATTCCCCTTTAAAAACAAAAATAAATTCATTGCAATTATATCTGAAATGTTACAACAACTTTACAGTACTTTGCATAAACAGGTTGCATACTCTGGTTGAAAGAACCAGAACTTACCATCAACACAGTTGTGGCTGAGTACACACACGCCATCCTTAAGTGAGTGTCCATGTACACACTCACTGCAGTTTTCTTTACCTGGCCCGACACAGGCCAGACAGCTCACATCACACCTGCACATATACACACAGAATCAAACTAGTGGTAAGAGATGATGATACATGTTGAAGAGATGAGAGGTTGTAGCACACACACACACCTCTCACAGGTGCTCTGAGTGTCTGTGCTGTCAGAGATCGGTTGTACAGCGTAGAAACCTTCACTGCAGGAGGACACACATCTCCAGTTCTCCATCAGGTAGCCTTCAGCACAGCGATTACATAACTCTAGACCTGCAGCTGTACAATGACATGACCCTAAAATATTACACCCCCATGAAAACAAACTCACATCAGTTAAAAAAACAAAATGGCCATGTCAAAAGATCCTGTACAGGATTGCTGTTGGAATTTGATCACAATGTTGGATATTATAAATAATGAACGTCTCGGTTACGTGTGTAACCCTCGTTCCCTGAGGAGGGAATGGAGATGTTACGTCAGTGACTGACGAAATGAGGGTTTCGCTTAGAAGCCTATCAAGTTCTACAAAACGAGCGAATGGCAAGGAAATGCCATGGGTCTGTGGAATTTGCATAGTGCAACTGTGCCCCCACCGCGTGGGTATAAAAGGAGGGATGCTGTCAATCTTGCATTATGTTTTCCTGTTGAGGAGCCAAGATGGAACTCCAGGCCATTCCAGCGGTACAGCGGTTGTGGCAGAGGGACGCAACGTCTCCGTTCCCTCCTCAGGGAATGAGAGTTAAATAAGTAACCGAGACGTTGCCTTTCGTTCAGTCACTCCGAGTTACGTCAGTGACTGACGAATTCGGGGTCCCAATTTAATCACACCACAGCGGCTGTCTTCCAGTACCCTTGCGCAAGACTGAGCTCCCTGTCGTGAGACTAGCACGGATGAAGGGAAAGGCTTAATGCAGGAATGCTAAGGTACACTGGTTGGCATATCCCAGGAGGAATATGTAACACAGCACCTACCTGTAGGGAGGACTTAGAATACACATATGACCCGAGGCTGGGATGCATATGGAGAACTCAGAGGTATTCAGCCCCCAGGGTGGAAGGTTTCAACGTTGAGGCAAGGGAAAGACACGTGCTCGGAGGAGACTTACCGTGGAAATACACATGGGGGTTGCCCAACCGGGGAACCATGCACACGGAGGCACCTAGCCAATCTGGCCAACCGGGCATGCACCGGGCTGACCAACCGGGCATGTACTCTGGTGACGGCATCAACAAGAGAGGAGGTTGCCTGCCCCTCGAAAGCAAACCGTAGAAATGGTCTTTGTCGAGGAAGATTGGACACATGAAAGTATGCGTCCTTCAGGTCGATCGCTGCAAACCAATCTAGTGGACGAAGATATTCGACAATGTGTTTGGCTGTCAACATCTTGAATGGAAGCCTGTGAAGGGTTCGGTTCAAGACAAGCAGGTCCAGGATTGGTCGTAACCCACCGGTTTTCTTTGGTACAATGAAGTAGGGGCTGTAGAATCCGGACTTCATTTCGGCTGGAGGGACGGTCTCGATCGCACCTTTCACCAGTAGTGTGGCGACCTCCACACGCATGACAGGGACATTGCCACCCACCATGGTATAGCGGACTCCCCGGAAGCGGGGAGGAGACCGTGCAAACTGAATCGCATAGCTGAGCCTGATGGTTCTTGCGAGCCAGCGGGACAGGTTGGGGAGCTCTAACCAGGCTCCCAAGAACTGAACCAGCGGGGTCATGCGAACCACAGACGTACCCTCGATGGGGCAGCGAGGCGGAATGGCCGGCCCGGATGTGGGAGGCGGAGCGTCCCGGTGTGGGGGCAAGGTCATATGCCGCGTCCTGACAGAGCAGAAGGACGAGCGTTCCGTGGGGGCCTGCTCTGACAGGTGTCTGGCGACAGAGGGCGGAGCGTCGCACACTGCAATCAATGGCCTCTGGGAGCTCAGAGATGGGGGTGTCAGTTCTTTCTTTAACCAAATTAGGGTGCTGCTGGCCGTGAGACCAGCAGCGGGGAGAACAAAAGATTGGGGGAAGGAGTGGCCCTGCTACCATCTCATGGAAAGAACTGCAGCCCATCTCTGAGCCATGGCATGGAGTGAGGCAGCGGCTTGTCCCGCAGCTCTGTAAGATTTTGCCACCATGGTAGATGAAAATCTACAGGCTTTGGAGGGGTGCTTAGGATCACCACGCCAGGTAGAAGCGATCTGAGGAAACAAATGCATCGCAACAGAGAGCTCCACCGGGGTGACCCCATTGTACCCTTTAGCTGCGGCCCCATCGAGGGAAGAGAAGGTGGAGGAGGCCGCCGAACGATCAAGGGAAGACAATGGTGACTTCCACGACCTCGTGACCTCCTCATGCATTTCCGGGAAGAAAGGTATTGGGGGCGGGTGCTGACGGCTGTCAGCACTCGCCGCCCCCAAAAACCAATCATCCAGCCGCGAGCGCTCGAGACAGGGTGGAGGATTCCATTCCAGCCCGAGGCTCGCGGCTGCCCCGGAAAGCATGGCTGTCAATTCTGGATCAGACTCGGGCAATGCCCACCTTGTGATGCAGCGATCGACATCGTCTCATCATCTGGAGCGCACAACGAGACATGGAGCAGGTCCGAAGACCAGCCGGCAATCTCATCCTGCACGCTCGCTGGTTGCAGTGCACAAGAGGGGGGTGTGACCAGAGGAGGAATCGTCGGGGCTTTGTTCCATACCATAAACCTCAGGTCACCCTGGCCACCAGCCAAAGTATCGCCTCTCGTGGAGGGGATAGAATGGGATGTGGCAGAGGGGCCTCTACCTCCACGGAGGTCATTGAGTCTAGACTGAAGCACCGCGATGGTCATGTTCCCGCAATGAGAACATGAGTCATCCACAAACGCTGCCTTAGTGTGATCTAAACCCAAACACGATTCTGCCCATCATATGACAAAACAAATCGACCACACCCAGAAGTGCACGGGTGAGACATCTTTAAAAAGATGTGCCACACGCAAGCTCTTTTGTGAGAGGAAGAAAGCTCAGCAGAGTGATGAAGCGCCCAGGGAGAAGCACACACAATGTTGGTAGATCACTGCACAGACCAGCAGCAGGCAATGTGATCTCGCTGGAACGCACGGCCAGTCAATAGGAAGGAATGAGCTGGTCATCCGCTTCCTTAGGGGAGCCAGGAGGATGAATCCACCGCGACCCCTGTCGGTTCCTATATGGGATCTTTCTTTGGTCCTAGAGGCCCTGAAAGCATACCCCTTCGAACCGCTAGATTCCGTGGACCTAAAGTACCTCTCGCTCAAAACCGGTTTTCTGACAGCTCTGTCATCAGTTAAACGTGTGGGGGATTTACACGCGCTATCCAATAGCGCTGCGTGTCTTGAGTTTGGACCAAATGATTCTAAAGTCATCCTCAAGCCAAGACATGGCTATGTCCCTGAGGTGATGGGCACTCCCTTCAGAGCGCAGGTCATTTCTCTATCGGCTCTGCCAGCATCCGTTAGTGAGAGCGATGTTAGTCTCCTCTGCCCTGTCAGGGCGCTGAGGGCTTACTTTATGGCTCCGCCCCCTTCAGGCGCTCGGAGCAGCTCTTTGTTTCATTTGGTGGGCGCACCAAGGGTCTCGTCGCCTCGAAACAGAGCCTATCCAGATGGATAGTGGACGCTATAGCAAATGCTTACGTGTCTAAAGGTCTGCAATGCCCTTTGGGCATCAGGGCCCATTCCACTAGGGGCGTGGCCTCGTCGTGGGCTTGGTCCAGCGGGATTTCCATTCATGACATTTGTGAGGCGGCGGGCTGGGCCTCCCCGTCCACATTTGTTAGGTTTTATAACCTGGAAGTTCCCACCTTGCAGGCTAGACTTCCGTCAGTATGAGTGGGATGTATGTTCTGCCCAGATCTGATCGTGCGCGGACTACTCTCACGTAACTTAGCTCTCCTGGTTGAGCTGCACTATATGGGTTGATATGCTTTATATAGACCGGCAATGCCGCTCTGTATTCCCTATGGGTGCTTATGTACATGTGCTGGCCCGCGTTGCTGGCCGCCTGATTCCCACTTATCTATGTTCCCCGGGATTCCCTGGGACTCATGAAGTGGATGCTTGGCGCACACGGCGTTGACAAGGGGTTCCCGTAGCGTAAGCAACTTACGCAATACGAGAGAACCTCTCATAAGAGAACGTACTCCGTTACGTACGTAACCTCGGTTCTCTCTAGAAGAGGGAACGAGTTTTGCGTAACCTGCCGTGCTAGCGCCACCAGCGACTTTCGCTTCAGTCGATGAAAACCAGAGAAGCAGCCTCCGAGCCGTACTTTTATACGCTAAGCCACACCCATTCTGGCGGGCTGTGACGCGTAGAGGGCGAAGCGCCCTCATTGGGCGTGACGTCACGCCAGGCTCAGTGGTAGGCTGCTGCAGTAGCCGCAGAGCAGCCAATGAGCACGCTAGACAGCCTGCTCTAGGTCTGCTAGCTGCTGCACTGCGTTGACAATAAATACAAAATTAAGGATAATTTTTTGGCTTCATATCTCGAGAAAAGATGACTTTACCCGTAGCGTAAGCAACTTACGCAATACTCGTTCCCTCTTCTAGAGAGAACCGAGGTTACATACGTAACCGAGTACGATTTCTCTCTACTAGTGATCTGTGAGAGACAGTATCGTTGTGACAACTAATGGTTTGAAAGTTTTGTTTTCATGGCAAATAAGTATTTCTGTTTTGCTCTATGATAAACCAGTATTGCTGTTGGGCAGTTAAACAGCTCTTGTTGTGTAGCTGTTTTTTTTTTTTTTTGATCAGTCTGTATTTACTGACCACTTGTTTCAAATGTGCATGAATGGATACACATACTGTAGATGTGGGGGTGACATACTTCTTTTGTGGGGGTGGTAGGTATAAATAAGATGATTATGGCCGTTTTTTTATCAATTCAGTTGTTTAATTTCTATAGGTCTATAGGTTTTTCTATAGGTACATTCTAAAAGCTCTTAATTCCACAGATACTACAAACTGGTCAGTGTATTCACTAGATTCCTTCAGAGGCATGAGGTACTGTAACAATGCAACAATAATAAAACAATGCATTGACATTTACTTTTTACTGTAGATACTCCAGTACTTTAAAAAAAAAATACTTCTGTACTTTTATTCAAGGAAAAATCAGTTTTTACAACTTTTACTTGTAATGGAGTAATATTGGACCAGTAGTATCTGTACTTTCACACAGGTAAGGAAGTTGTGTACTTTGTCCACCTCTGCATGTAGCACAGGCTGGGTGGCAGGGCTCACATGAGTCCTCCGGCTTACTGTAGTAATGGCCCACCTCACAACTCTTCTGGCATCTGTTGCCCACAAGACTGAAAGGGCCGAAGAGAGAAACAGTCAACTTTCATTACAGTGAATTGACATGGCTACATTGCCTCATGAAATATCAGTAGGTTCAAACATTTAATAAAAATATATTACCTTGTGCCCTCAGAGCACTCTGTGCAAATGGAGGCTGAGGTGCATTTCATACAGTTCTCAATATTACACTTCCTACACACGTTTTCCTCTGCATCGAAAAAACATTCATTAACACAGAATAAATCAAAAGGTGTGTCCTAACCAGGCACGTCACAGAAAATCTCATATATATATCTTCTTTTTTTTTTTTCGTTTTAAAAACATTTCTAATACTTAAAAAGTTTGGTAACACTTTACAATAAGGTTCGTTAGTTAACATTAGTTAACTACATTAGTTAACATGAACTAATAATGAACTACACTTATACAGCATTTATTAATCTTTGTGCATGTTAATTTCAACATTTACTAATACTTTATTAAAATCTTGTTAACATTAGTTCATGCTCTGTGAACTAACATGAACAAACAATGAATAGCTCTATTTCTATTAACTAACGTTAACAAAGATGAACAAATACAGTAACAAATTTATTGCTCATGGTTAGTTAATGTTAGTTAATGCATTAACTAATGAACCTTATTGTAAAGTGTTACCAAAAGTTTTAACTCATTTTTATGTCAACCCTAAAAGCGAAGTTTAAAGTACAGCGATGTGGAATAGGATTTTGGATCAATTAGATTTTGTGGCTGGGGTTTTACACTTATTTGCATAAAGTACATGGCTTACAATTAAAAAAAAAGAAAGTTTCCAAAGGGTGTGCAGCGATGCCATGGAAGAGGGATGAAGGCTCCAACCCTAGTCAAATACACCTGAACAAGCTAATCAATGTCTTTAGGATTACTAGAAAGCTACAGGCAGGTGAATTTTTATCAGGGTTGGAGCTAAATTCTACAGGACAGTGGGCCTCCAGGACTGAAGTTGCCCATCCCTACCATAGAACAACAATTTTGGGTACCACAAAAAAAAAACATTTCAGTCAGCAGTTCTTAAAAGAACCTTTTTTTTTTAGTGTGTGAAGAAAATATTTATAATCTAAAGAATCTCTAAAGTTTCCATGGATGTTAAAGGTTCTTCATGGAACCATATAGATGCCAATAAGAAAAACACTGAAAAATCCAGCTAGCATGAAGTCCATGTTGGTCCAGGCTGGTTAGAGTTGGCATAGTGCTGTCTAGTTGGTGGACCAGCATAGTCATGCTGTTCTCAATCAAAACTGAGCTGGTGTAGCTGGTCCACCACCAGCTGGTCTTCCCATGGACATCCCAACCTGGTCCCAGCATGCAAAACACACCTTGACCAGCAATGCTGGATTTTTCAGCAGAAATAACCTTTATTTTTTATTTAAAGTCCCCCTGTGGTGAAAATCAAGCTTTTAACGTTGGTTATATGTCTATGTGGTGTTTTTAATATGGTTTGAGACAAACCATGTGCAAATTCATAAGTCAACACCATTGCTGAGTCTTTACTCTTTAAAATTGCAGTTTGAAATCGCTGGTGTTTCTGACATCACAAATTACCTTGTAACCAAAGACGTCAACGTGTGATCGTCAATCTGAAGTGGATCTCTGGATCTCTGGTGTGACTGAGTGGAGGCGGGGCTAATTGGGTAATTTGCATATTTATAGAACTGTGTATACTATATGAGGCAAGGGTTTAGAGTTATATTCAAGCTATTTTAAGGCATGAAGAATTTTTTTTTTTTCAAGGAAAGGTGAGCAAAGATGAGTTTTAAGGTATACAATTATTGACTACAGGGGGACTTTAAGAGTAATGTGTAATATACTTGGTTTCTTTTTTTAAACAAGTAACCCACTTGCTTTTCAGTCTTATTGACATGGTGGCATCACTCTTACCATAGTGAAGATAGTAGCCATCCTCACAGCTGGTCACACAGTTGTTCTTTTCCTCGTTCAGATAGTATCCAGACCTACAGGCTGTGCATTGATCACTGCGGCTGCCTAAACACGACTTACAGAAGGAGTAACACTTCTTACACCTGTTCTTATCCCCCCAGTACCCGCCTGGACACTCAGACACACAGGTCCTGAAAAATGAGTTAGTGTAGTATCAGTAAACTTTTTTTAAAGAAGGAAAGGACCGAAGAGTAAAATAAAAATTCCTGACCTTGTGTTATTTTTTAACTTTAGGAAAAAGTGCAAGCAGGAAACACATTGGTGGGATCCAGGTCCTTCACAGCCATCCTCACTACATTCTGGGTCACAAGAGCCTTATATAGAGTAGAGGGATAAAGCAAAGTATTCACAAATAATTATATTTACAATGGCCCCAAAAGTGGGCAGTTAAGCCCACTTAAAATACATAAATGCTCTTAAATGGGTTAACGAGGGAACTGATGGGGGTTTGTGAGTTGATAAAAAGCTAATAATTAATTAAACTGAATGTAACATTCAAATAAATGGTGTGATTTGATTAAGCACAGACCTACAGTCAGTTGCACTTTGTTTCAAAGTGAAGTGTGACACTGTGTTCATTTACACGCTTGCTGATTATAATAGCATGTTTTCAGAGCAGCTTGGTCCACAGTAATTGCTGCTTCTCACATACTCCATCTCTTCAAGTGTTGTGAATTTAGTGTGCATTTGGGAATTCAATGAGCGCTAGGTTTCCTTTTTTTTTTTTACAATACATTCACATGAATTTGTGGAGACATAAGTTTAAAGCTTTTCACCAATATTCTGCCAAAACAAAAGTTGTAACTTTTAGCATTAGTTGGTTGTAAAAAGTGAACCCATATGTGGATACCCTTACAAGTAACTTTTTTTTCATCAGCAGTAAAGCATTTTTTGTGCCTGGATGTCTCAGTACAGCGTTAGCAATATTGCTACTGTAGAGACAGAAGTAGACGTAGAAGTAGCATAGAAAACTGTGAACATGGGAATGCATTGTAAGATTTCAGGGGTGTCATGTTTCAATGTGTTTGAGTCCTGTTATTAGTTCAGTTTTGAGATCTTGGTTTCCCCTGTCTTTTGTGATTTTGGTTTAGTCCTGTTAGTTTTTCCCGCTCCTTGTTTGTATTAAGTTTCTTCACCTGTGTTCAGTTAATTATCCTATTAGTCCCTGTTCATTTAAGCCTTGTGTTTTCCCTCAGTGTTTGTTGGTCGTTGTCCTTGTATGGTTGTGTGTTTTCTGAAGTCCTGGTGTTTTTTTTTATTTTGTTCCTGTATGTTCCAGAAAGTTAAGTTTTGTTAAATAAATCAACTATACTGCTATTCCTGTGTCTTCGGCTACCTGCACACCAACCTGACAAGGCTGACAAAAAGGTTTGGGAATTCCAGCATTAGTTAATAAAACATCAAACCAAGTTGCATTTATTTGAAAGAAAAACAGCAAAATCACTTTTCAAACAAACCCAAAATTTTTGCTAGGTTTGAAATAATATAACAATATACTAGTTTGGACACTTGGACACTTTTTGTCAATGTTAGTATAACATGTCCATGTGTTATCAACTTTAGGGAGAACTGACTTGTACATCACCTGATTTACGTGCATACATTAAAAATCATTGTGACCCTAGAGGGATGCTGGAAAACTGGGAATATGTGAGACAGCTATACAGCATTCCTCTCATGCTCCCAAACTTTGTTAAAAATAAATTCATATAATGTAAAAAAAATATATATATATAATAAAGTCGTTTGGCAAGTGTGCTTTTAAAGAATTGGGTAAATCACCATTGTACTCCTCTGTGGTGTCATCTTCAGAAGGCAGCTGGGCAGAGCGGGGCTGTTCATGTCTTATGTATGGGTGTGTGGATGTTCCATAAAGCACCAGGGACCATTCTACCAGTTTCCCTAATATAAACAACAGAAGGAAAAACATTTTACATTCTATTATAGTTGTAGTTTACATTTTGAACATATATAATATGGGTTCTACCACAGTAAAGTTTTAAAGTATGTTAAGGTGGTAGGCACCTTGGAGTCGGCTGTTTCTGTGTGGAGATGGGGTGTCTCTGATGTCCAGGATCCAGTCTCCTGCTGGTTTTTCGCCCCAGCAGTGAGTCGTCATGAATTCCCACTTAAGGAAGCCCTCACTGGAGTGGTCATTTGGCCTGACAGGAAATAACCACAGAATAAATCAAACAATCACTCAGATAATCCTAAAGAATTAGTGGGAAAAGGTAAAGATTTATAGCTATTGTAGATAGTATTTTATAAGCAGATTCATTCAGTTAAAAAAAAAAACACTCATGTTAAGACTGACATGAAATAATAGTCAGATTTTCTTGAAATGGAACAGTTTATTAATTCTTACAACAAAATAAAAAAAAGTTTTTTTTTTAATTGATACATCAGGCTTTTATGGGTCATAATCATATAATAAGATGAATGAGAATATGTAGATCATACTCGATGAGAAGGAAAAAAAAACAGTTTTATTCAGAGGACCAAAATGTGGACTTAGGCGCAGTTGCTGATATTTATAAAGACGACTACTTAAATATAAATGCATATAAATGTCAGTTTTCACTCTATATCTCCCAATGATATGTCTAGCCAATATATAAATACATTATGATCAAGTGGGGCATATAATGCAATTCAACATAATGATAATTGAGAGATGTAAAAATAAACGTTCTTCAAAAGCCTGATGTTTCTGTCACAGTATGGGTTTGTGTTTCCCTGGTTCACCACTAGAGGTCCTCTTCCCCCACGGTGTCAGTCACATTAGAAACTGCATTTCCCACAATCCTTGTCTGTTCTCATCATTGTTCAATGCACCCAGCTGTCACCCATCATGATTGTTAGTCTGTGTGTATAAGTACCCTGCTTGTTTAGTGTTTCTTACGGAGTCCTTATCTATTATCACACCACGTCTGAGGTCTGTTTCTGTATGCTCATTGTTCTTTGGATTGCATATGTGGATGTTGACTCCTGCCTGGACTATTTTGTGAGTAACGGATTTCCCTATTAAAAACTTGCTGCATTATTGGATCTTGTGTGTTCCTTGAGTGTGGATCGTGACAGAAGGACTCTGTCAATGTCAAGATCCAGCAGTACGGGGTTCCGTGTTCCCTCCCAGGCTAATGGGAGGAAGGGAGCAGTATCGAGCGGGAGTCCTCAAGTCAGAGAGGCGGAGCCTCGCATGAACATTTTTCAATGTTTTGCATTGTGGGCCCATCAGACTGAGGAAGCCGTGGCGGCAAAGTCTCCAGCGCCCCCTTCTGTCAGACCCGGAGAGTCGTTTGAGGGAACCCGTCTGGCCAGTTGTTCTGGGACCCGTGGAGATTGCAGGAGAGGAGGTACTAGAGGTGAGTCCCGGCACCACTCTCTGCCTCGGTCCCTCCTTGATCCTGGGTTAGTGAGGCCCAGTCCAGAGCTCTATTCACCACTGTTCCCGTCCAGCCCAGAGTCTGCACATCGCCATCAGAAACGGCGGAGGAGGGGGAAGACCACCAGCCTCCTCAAGAACCCGGAGGCCGTGCCCGAGCAGCCCGCTGTCTTCCCGGAGGCCGTGCCCGAGCAGCCCGCTGTCTTCCCGGAGGCCGTGCCCGAGCAGCCCGCTGTCTTCCCGGAGGCCGTGCCCGAGCAGCCCGCTGTCTTCCCGGAGGCCGTGCCCGAGCAGCCCGCTGTCTTCCCGGAGGCCGTGCCCGAGCAGCCCGCTGTCTTCCCGGAGGCCGTGCCCGAGCAGCCCGCTGTCTTCCCGGAGGCCGTGCCCGAGCAGCCCGCTGTCTTCCCGGAGGCCGTGCCCGAGCAGCCCGCTGTCTTCCCGGAGGCCGTGCCCGAGCAGCCCGCTGTCTTCCCGGAGGCCGTGCCCGAGCAGCCCGCTGTCTTCCCGGAGGCCGTGCCCGAGCAGCCCGCTGTCTTCCCGGAAGCCATGCCCGAGCAGCCCGCCGTCATCCAGGAGACCATCTCTGAGCAGCCTGCTCATCTCGTCGCGGTCGAAGAGGCTACCCTCTCTCTTTACGTGGCCGCCGTGATGTGTGTCTGGGCCGCACATGCCTCCCTGTTGGCTACCTCAGCTCCATCCTCTCCCAAGCCAACTTTTTCCACCATCAGTCCTGCCATGGCCAAGAGGGATGTCTTCACGCTCTATGCAGTGGCTGTTGTGCATGCATGGAGGAAGCACATGGTTTCTGCCGGTCCAGAGACTGTTCGCGTCACGTCTGCCGGTCCAGAGACTGTTCGCATCACGTCTGCCGGTCCAGAGACTGTTCGCGTCACGTCTGCCAAACCGGTGTCTGTTCCTGTGCCTGAGCCGGTGTCTGTTCCTGTGCCTGAGCCGGTGTCTGTTCCTGTGCCTGAGCCGGTGTCTGTTCCTGTGCCTGAGCCGGTGTCTGTTCCTGTGCCTGAGCCGGTGTCTGTTCCTTTGCTATGGCCGCCCGAAGGATCTTCACCGCCGTGGCCACCCGAGGGGTCTACACCGCCCGCCGTGGCCGCCCGAAGGGTCTTCTCCGCCATGGGCGCCAAAGGGAAAGTCTCCACCCTGGCCGCCCAATGGACTGACGTCTCCGCCCTGGTTGCCCGATGGGTCGTCTGCTTCGCCCTGGTTGCCCGATGGGTCGTCTGCTTCGCCCTGATTGCCCGATGGGTCGTCTGCTTCGCCCTGGCCGCCCGATGGACTGTCTGCTTCGCCCTGGCCGCCGGCTAAACCGTCACCCCCTGTTCCTGTTCCCCTTCATGGACCTGGCCCCCCATCCCTCCCCCTGGTCCTCCACCGTTCCACCTCCCTCCTGGACTCTTGTTTTGTCTTGTTGTGTCTTGGAGCGTCTGGTAGCTGCTCCGTAGGGGGGGGGGGGGGGGGGGGGGTTATGTCACAGTATGGGTTTGTGTTTCCCTGGTTCACCACTAGAGGTCCTCTTCCCCCACGGTGTCAGTCACATTAGAAACTGCATTTCCCACAATCCTTGTCTGTTCTCATCATTGTTCATTGCACCCAGCTGTCACCCATCATGACTGTTAGTCTGTGTGTATAAGTACCCTGCTTGTTTAGTGTTTGTTACAGAGTCCTTATCTATTATCACACCACGTCTGAGGTCTGTTTCTGTCTGCTCATTGTTCTTTGTGTTTTGGATTGCTTATTTGGATGTTGACCCCTGCCTGGACTGTTTTGTGAGTAACGGATTTCCCTATTAAAAACTTGGTGCATTATTGGATCTTCTGTGTTCCTTGAGTGTGGATCGTGACAGTTTCAAATTTAACATGATATTTCTAAAATAGATGTATAGGGATGGGATAATCAAGTAAACCTATGTTGCTTTAGTCAAGTAAGTGTTCATGTTGAAATATTGCTAACAATTTAACATTTATTTTTATGTTTACATCATAAAAATCAATAATGATTTTAGGGCGTATAGAATAATGGCATAGAATTACACTAAAAAGCCTTTTATAGCTAAAAAGTATAAACTATCAGACAACAGAAGCCATGTAGAAGATTGTAGAAGACAACAGGTTTTAACAATACCTTCTAAAAAAGATTATTTAGAAGCCTCAGAAATGTATGCATCAATTATGATAAAATTGGGTTTTATAGGATTAATCATGTATTTCAATAAATCATACAGTTATTACGTTCATTTCAGTCCATCTGAGCTGGCTCAGTATATTTGTACCTGTTAGAGAGAAGCTGAGATCTGGTTCCAGAGGGTGATGTCAGTGTGATTGACAATTCTCCCCGGTGAGGATGTGTGATTGTGACACGTACAATAACGTGCTCCAGATAGACCACCCGCTGCAGACGCTGAGGAGAGCAGCCTGAGGACTTGAACACTGACCTCAACACCCTCTCTGGACTTATGATTCTGAGATAAATACAGAGAATCTGAGAGAATCTTCAGTCAATAAGACTAACAAAAATAATTATATATTCTTTAAAGTATCTAGGAGTACAATGTAAATACCATTGGTAGAAGAATATGGTAATCATTTAATACCATGCCAATATATACAGTGGTGGCCAAACTTATTAGAACACTTGACATATTTAAGAGGTTTCAGTTGTTATTTTCCAAGAGGACAATGACCCTAAACATTTTTCTAACTATTGCCGGGACTACCTGCGACGGAAGGAATCTACTGGAACAGTGAAAATGATGGACTGAACCCGTCAAAGTCCGGACCTCAACCCCATTGAGCAAATTTGGGGCGAGTTGGAAAAAAAACTGGACAGATCTATTGTACTTTCAAAGGTAAGCCTTTGGCTTCAGTTGCAGAAGGCATGGGATAACATTAGTGTTGAAGTTCTCAGGAAATATATTGACACCATGCCAGAGAGATGCGCTGCTGTAATTGCTGCAAAAGGTGGACATACAAAATACTAAAGTTAAAAGTGGATAAAAACAGTACAACTCACTTCATCTGATATTTGTTGTGCACAGAGCAACCATCTGTATGTTTCATGAACATTACGAAATCAAATCATGTTTTGGAGGCAAACAGATGTTCTGTCACGTGTTCTAATAATCTCAGCCACTGTCACTGCAGCATGGTACCACCACAGTAGTAGTAAAGACAGTTTTGTAAAGACAGTACATTAGTATGAATACAGGAGCGCTACAGCAGTTTGGAATTATCAGTGATAAAGTACAAGGATTTCGATCAAACAGTTACCTTCCATTCTGGACTATGTTTTGCTCACATATGTGTTGAGGGGGCACCTGCTTCCAGGTCTCTGCTTCCTTCACCATGGCTTCAGCATCCATCAAGCCAAACCCATAAAGGTGACTAACTGCACAAGAGCCAGTGATGATACAGTTTATTATATACTGCTATTGAAAGCACACTTCATTTCCTTTGCAACTATTAAAAGGTTTGAGAGATTTCTGTACCTCCATTGACAGTCTACGCAACTACAATACCACTTAGACGATTAAAAAAATCCATAAAGGGATCATTAAACTAATCCATATGAATTGAGAGGTGTAGTCCCAATTTTCTGAAGAGACACGATCACATTATATGATGAACAGATTGAATTTAGGCTTTTATTCATCAACGCACACATCAGATATAAAAGCTCAAGCATGCTTGCTTGACGTGCAAGAACCTATTGAGTTTATTCTGTTGTGTTAAACAGCACGTTTGAGCTTCCGCAAGAACCAATGAGGTTTGTTCTTGTGCGCCAAGCATGTGCGGTTGAACTTTTATTTATGTTCGGTGATCAAAAGCATAAATTAAATCTGTTCATCATATAAAGCGATCGTGTCTCTTCAGAAAATTTGGACTAAAACACTCGATTCATGTGGATTAGTTTTCAATCTCTTTATGAACTTTTTGGTAGTTGCGTGGACTGTCAATGGAGGGACAGAAAGCTCTTCAAAATATCTTCATTTGTATTTCAAATATGAACGAAAGTCTTATGGGTTAAATGATATGAGGGTGAATAATGAGTACTTTTTGGATGAATTAACCCTTTATTACTGCTTCTCAACTCACTACTAAAAGTATGTGGGCATACTTAATGTATGCTGTGGAGTCTCTGCTGATGCTGTAACTACACCATACAGATCTAAAAGTATCTGTCACCATTGAAGGCCATTAAAAATACACATCTTTGCAAGCAACCTACTGTAATATTTCATGTCATAGCTCAGGATAGGGTTTGGGACTGTCATCAGTCTATCATTGTTGTCATTAAGTTATTTTTGGTTCTGAGTATGCAGTAAAATCATTTCATTGAACCAGTACTTGAACATACCTAATAATGGTCGGCCATCAAAACATCAATATCGTTCGATCACTATTTCTGGGCATGATATCTTGTTTTTGTTATGTGTGGGTTTCCGTAAATACACTTAACAGTAAAAGTGTGCTGGTACAGTATTTAAATTTGTTTTTAAGCTAAATTGAATAGATGTTGAATAATATATAATAAGTGATTTTTAATACAAGCTTATTTTAGTCTACCATCATATCCAGCTCCATTGCTCTGCCAGTCTGAGGCGCTCAGGTGACCACGACGTGAAGTTTTCACTATGATGTGCTGAACATCCCTCCAGGTCAGAGCTGGACTGAGGATGAAGAACAAAGAAACTAGTTTATTCATCACATGCTTAAAAGTTGGCTCAATAAAACCTGTATGTGGAACTGAAAGCCCATGAGCAGCAATGACAGAACTCAGCTCTGAACCAATTGAAAGAGTCAAACTGTCTGAAATGAGGTGATCCAAGATAAGTGTTTTACCCTCGCCATTTGACAGAACCTCAGGTTTGAAAACGCTACACTTGATTTGACCACAAAGTGCTTGCCAGATCTAACAGAAAGATAACTACATCTAACAGACAGAGCACAAATAATCTAGACTTGACTGCTTACTTTGCCTCCAACGTGAGGGCGATGATTCCTGCAGCCATGGGGGCCGATGCTGAAGTGCCAGAGTGCTCATCAGTGCAACGCTGCCTCAGATCTGTTGTCACCTGAAAGCACACATATGTATGGGTCCAGTGAGGACAAACAACCAATTTCCCACATAGCAAACAAATACTGATTGAGTAACTCACAACGCTCAGGCTGTGGCTGTCTCCACTGCTGTAGGTGGTGGACAGAGTAGACGAGCACTCCTCCAGGTACCACGGCTTTTGTCCATTCTGAGTGGTGCTGCCTACTGAGATGGTGTAAATGCTGTTTGTGTAACCGTCACATGAGCAGTGGTCTTGACTTTGCCCACCATTTCCTGATGCCCACACAAAAATGGAGCCACGGCCCTTTCTGCCCTGAGAAGCAAAGAGGAATCGTGAAAAATAAATGTACTAAAATATATTTGAAATACATTTATTTTATGCTAAGTATATTACAAATGCATTTACATATTTATGTACTTAATTTAAATAGCCTGCAATTGTACTTTCGGAATACTAAATTGATTTACTTAAAGTCTGCTAAATTGGAACAACTAGTTTTGTACTTAATGCACTTTTATTCAGAAATAGTGCTGAGGTCCAACTGAAGATACACTTAAGTATGTTTGATTGTGCTTAAAATGGAACTATTGCAAGTATACTTTAGGTACACTTTAAATATCTTGCATTTAAAGACTGATAATATAGTGATCATACTGTCCTTACTATTAGTGATATTAAAACACATTTTAGGTTTAATGTTAATGTTAGAAATGTTAATAAATTTTGCAATAAAGAAGTACTCCAAATAAAGTTTAATCATAATATTTTTATCAGTAAGTCTCAAGCGATATATCAGTAAATTTGTTAAAGGTGCTCTAAGCGATGTTGGGTGACGTCACTTTCACAAAACGGAGGCTAGCTAGACCCTCCCTCCTCCTCATCCGCGCACTAACCCCCCAAACCCCACCCCAAATCCTTATTTTTGGTTATTGTCTGGAACAGTTTGTTATGTTTCGTGGTGCGGGTTAGCTCAGCTTGTTTTTGTTGCTGTTTTTGCAGCCTGGTGTGTCTGCAGAGACCGTGTTTTTTACAGTGTGTTCAGGGGACAGGCAGCTAGCGGATAGTGAGGAGATGTTTGCTGTATGTGAAAAAAAAATGTTTTGGCCTAAAAAACGCGTGACATCGCTTAGAGCACCTTTAATGGATTTTTACTTAATGGATTTTTATTGCTTATTTTTTTCAGCTATTTTGCTTGCAACATTTAAAGGAGTTATTCACCTAAAAGAATACAAGGACATAAGGAAAAATAATAACAGGAGACCTTCTTTTGAATGCTGGGTGTCCACCCTTGTACACAGATTTTTTTTCACTAGGCCTAAACAGAAACAATTTCGAAAGACCCTAATGTTTACTGTTGTCTTTTTAAAATGTGATTCAAATTTTCTGATATGTACTAAAAAAATTAAATATAATAATACACCAGAAGAATATATATATATATATATATATATATATATATTCTTCTGGTGTATTATTATATTTAATTTTTTTAGTACATATCAGAAAATTTGAATCATCATTTCTACAGTCAGCAAAGTTAGCCAGTATGTGTTCAGCACATCAACACTCTGGTGTCAAACGAAAATACTATTTAAATTGCTTATTTTAATTGTTTATGTGGGAGTGTTATTTGCTTAGTCAAACTGAACAAAACAGGTTAAAACTGGAAAGCATGATTTTCCATTAGACCAATCTAAAAATGTACTTTAAAGTTACACAGTTGCTATATGTTTGAAATAGCATATTATCATACTCTTACTATTTCTGCAGTATCCAGTATGTTTACTGTGCATATGTAGTAGCATGCTGTATGCATGCAATATCCAGTTGACCTACTATATTGCCAGCATCTGCTAAATACAACTCAGGAACACTAAAATCGGACTCCTACTCCTACAACTCCTATATTGTAGTATGCATGTGTATACTGTGAATATATGTGAATTTTCTGTATGCATGGAATTCCCGGATTACCTACTACATTTGCTGAAAAACACTGCATGGGATACTGATGACGATTCATCTTCGTGAAGAGTGTGGCATGAGTGAATCATGGAATAATTATAAATGTAGCACTACAGTAACTACACGTAACACTACAGTAACTACACGTTACTGTAAATTACAAACTAGCTGTGTTTCCGAAAACACTATCATTACATAAATTGCACTTTAATCTCTACGGTACTTTTACAATCAAGTCAAATCAACTCACCTTTATTTATATAACACTTTATACAGTACAGATTTCAAAGCAGCTTTATAGTGATAACAGGAAAATAATGATCCAGTGATGCAAACAAGCTTCAACAGAGCTCTAGTCTAACAAGAAAAAAGTGTGATTGTTCAGCTGAAGTCTATTTAGTGTTGATTCAAATCCGTTCAATAAGTGTGTAAAGTTCATCAATTAGGAAATAACTTCAGTTTGGCTATAAAGCATAATTTGACTGCTTCTATTGCTCTCTTCATGTGTAAGTCACTTTGGATAAAAGCATGTAAATATAAAAAGTACCCAGGTGACCTAGTTCTTCTGGCGAGATTCTGAAGTTTGCATTGGATGGACACTTTACTATCCCATGAGGACATGGGAGAGGATTTGTGAATGGCAGTGAAGTGAAGTTACTGAAGCTGGTAGGTAACATGATAATGACATGCCGAATGTAGCACATTACATTCATACTACACACACATTAATACTAGAACATACTTTTTTAGCAGTTGTGAAATAATTACTTGTTCAAAATAAGTACCTACTCAAGACAATATTCGATTTCAAATGCATCCATATTCTTATTTGCCAATGCAACTCCCACACCACACTCTATTTACGGATTTGACAGGACACGCAACAATGACATATGTATGCAATTTCCCGGGAAAATCATCTGGCTAGGTCTAAAATATCTTATACTTAGAAAAGGCTTACCATAGTGAATAAGGGTTGAGACAAAAACACGTTTTTGGATAAAAGGGTTGATGAATTGTTGAAATTTTGTTAATTTTGAACCAAAAAATGGCATGGTCATTTTACTGTTTCAGGTTGTATTAATCAGAGGTCACACTTTATTAATTAGTTAGCTCATTTTTGTTAAATTGTGGCCAAATTGTACTAATTCATTACCTCGTTTTAATTCAGTTAAATGGCCACTGTTTAACAAAACGGGAAAAGGGAACAAATTGTACAAATTGTACAAAAGAGAGAAAAAATTGTATGCTTAAAGTGTCACATGTCTGTCCTGTCTTGGTTATGCACATGAGTGTTTTGTTATGTTGGGCCATGTGCTCTTGTTATTGTCTGGTCCCTCCCCCTTGTTATCTGATTATTGGTTTATTTGTCCCACCTGTTATCCTCATTACCCGCCTTATTTGACTTCCTATTTCGTCTTCCTGTGTTTGTTGTCCTGTGCTCGTTCGTTGTATTTGTTATGTGTATTCGTCGTGTTGAGTTCTGTTCCTGCCCTGCCTTGTTTGTTCTGGATTAAGTTTGTACGTTGTAGTTTTCTTTTGTTTATTTTATGTTTTGGTCTTTATTAAATACTTCTACTCTGCACTTGAATCCACGGATTTATTCCATACCACGCACCGTGACAGAACGAACGAGCCATTATGTGGATTCAGCGGAGCAAACTTTGTCCTGCAGAAAGGGAGAATGGGATTTCTCTTTTAAAATATTTCTCCCTGTGCGCTCAAAGGAATGTGGAGAGGAGGGCAGCAGAGTCTTCTCCACTGGTCTCTTCGGGAGGAAAATCATCATCACTGGATCCGTCCAGTGTTGGTACTCTATCGATGGTTTTAGCCAGCCCAGAGTCTGCGCATATCCGTCAGAAGGGAGGAGGAGGAGGAGACCTGCGCCTGTCCATTCGGAGACTGTTCACGTCACGTCTGCCCAGCGAGAGACTGTTCACGTCACGTCTGCCCAGCGAGAGACTGTTCACGTCACGTCTGCCCAGCGAGAGACTGTTCACGTCACGTCTGCCCAACGAGAGACTGTTCACGTCCCGTCTGCCCAGGCAGAGACTGTTCACGTCCCGTTTGCCCAGTCAGAGACTGTTCACGTCCCGTTTGCCCAGTCAGAGACTGTTCACGTCCCGTTTGCCCAGTCAGAGACTGTTCACGTTCCGTCTGCCCAGTCAGAGACTGTGCACGTTCCGTCTGCCCAGTCAGAGACTGTTCACGTTCCGTCTGCCTTCATGGACCTGGACTATCTGGAGCGTCTGGCTCGGATCCTGGACATGCCCGTGTCTGCTGTTCCAGAGCCGGAGCCAGTGTCTCCTGTTCCAGAGCCATAGCCAGTGTCTGCTGTTCCAGAGCCGGAGGCAGAGCCAGTGCCCGTTCCAGAGCCGGAGCCGGAGGCAGAGCCAGTGCCCGTTCCAGAGCCGGAGGCAGAGCCAGTAACCGTTCCAGAGCCGGAGGCAGAGCCAGTGCCCTTTCCAGAGCCGGAGGCAGAGCCAGTGCCCGTTCCAGAACCGGAGGCAGAGCCAGTGCCCGTTCCAGAACCGGAGGCAGAGCCAGTGCCCGTTCCAGAACCGGAGGCAGAGCCAGTGCCCGTTCCAGAACCGGAGGCAGAGCCAGTGCCCGTTCCAGAGCCGGAGGCAGAGCCAGTGCCCATTCCTGAGCCGGAGGCAGAGCCAGTGCCCGTTCCTGAGCCGGAGGCAGAGCCAATGCCCGTTTCAGAGCCGGAGGCAGAGCCAATGCCCGTTCCAGAGCCGGAGCCAGTGTCTGCTGTTACTGAGCCGGAGGCAGAGCCAGTGCCCATTCCTGAGCCGGAGGCAGAGCCAGTGCCCGTTCCTGAGCCGGAGGCAGAGCCAATGCCCGTTTCAGAGCCGGAGGCAGAGCCAATGCCCGTTCCAGAGCCGGAGGCAGAGCCAGTGCCCGTTCCAGAGCTGGAGCCAATGTCTGTTTCTGTGTTTGTGTCTGTTCTTGTGACTGTTACAGTTCTTGTGTCTGTTCCTGAGCCGGTGTCTGCTGTTCCTGAGCCGGTGTCTGCTGTTCCTGAGCCGTGTCTGCTGGTCCTGAGCCGGTGTCTGCTGGTCCTGAGCCGGTGTCTGCTGGTCCTGCGCCTGAGCCACCGCCCTGGCCGCCGGCTCAGGAACAGCAGACACCGGCTCAGGAACAACAGACACCGGTTCCTGCCCTGCCTTGTTTGTTCTGGATTAAGTTTGTACGTTGTAGTTTTCTTTTGTTTATTGTATGTTTTGGTCTTTATTAAATACTTCTACTCTGCACTTGAATCCACGGATTTATTCCACACCACGCACCGTGACATAAAGCACATTTGTCAAACTCCCCTCCTGGAGGGCCACTGTCATGCAGTGTAGCTACAACCAGTTTCAAAACAACTGCCTTGAAGTTTTTAGTAATCCTGAAGACATTGTTCAGCTGGTTCATGTCTGTTTAATTAAGGTTGGAGATAACTCTGCCGGACAATGCAATTCCTTTGACACCCCTGGCTTAAACCATCAAGTTCATCCACTCTGCAATCCACATCCGCAATCCTATAAGATCGCTACAAATCACACTGTATGACATGGATCTAAATTTGGGTACATGAATGTAGACTGTACATGTCAATGAACCATGTCAATGATTCATTGACATGGTTCATTGACATGACCATGTCAATGAACCTCAAGACCATGACCATGTCAATGAACCTCTCTCACTGTATGATGTCAATGAACCTCTCTCACTGTATGATGTAGGACCACCGTTTAGGAGCCTACACACAGAAATCACCACGATTGGTCATCTTTCATCTGGGACAGCCCAAAATTATAGAATGTGTACCTGAGATTACCAAAACAATGTTCCTCCACAAATAACTTGCAGTTTTATCTAAATTAAATGTGTGAGTACCAAAAGTTACATTGTGTAGCTTTAAGTGCAACAATGAAGTAAAAATACTTTTCAAAACTGGTCATAGAAGGTCTAGTATTAGTCTTTGGGTCTTGTAGGGTCTGTATTGAACAAGTACTTTTTCTACTTTCATATTATAGCTTCTTTAGCTTTTGTTTATGGTAAAATTAAGTTTTAAAAAGCTAAATAAATAAATTAATAATAATAATTAATATTATTGTTGTTACTATAATGACATACAATGACATCAAACACATTTTGCCTATCTTTTAGTTTAGTAATGATTTTCTATTTGGGAAAATAAATATTTGTAATTAATATTAAGTCAAAATTAAAAAATTTGAACCAAACCAACAAAGTAGAGTATTTTTAGTCCAAAATAATAATAATAAAAAAAAATGTCAGTGTTGTCTTTACTCAAACTCTACCCAATAATGTACATAACCAGACAAACACACACACTAACTTTGCGTATGCCACTCTCCAGAGCGAGCCGGGCAAGAAGGCCGGGGCCATCTACTGTTCTGCCATCATCATCTGGACCCCAGCTGGAGCTATAGATATCAATATACTGCTGCCTCAGACTCAGTGATTGGGCTTCCACCATATCAGTCATATCGCCATCCAACATACGCACACCTACAGGAGGAGATTGGACAGCTCCATAGATATCAAGAACATAGGCTATGTTTTGAATTCCACACTTCATTCTGTAAATGTTTATTGTTGTATAATACATGCAAACATAAACATACATTTCTGATAACTCACCGCCAATTTTTGCATTGTAGGCAACTCCGACAATGCAGAGAGAATTGTTTGCAGAGGCAGCCACCACACCAGCACATCTTGTTCCGTGTCTTTAGTGAAATCACAAAGAAATGAAAAACCCTGTATTGTATGGATCATTGTATTTTAAAATGTATTTAAAATCAGCATATACAGAGACTGAGGAAAGTGAGACTGCACTGGTTCACAGTGGAAATGGACTGACTTGTTTTCATTGGTGGCATCATAACGTGGTGTTGGATCAGGATCATTGCCGTTAACATCATAGCTGGCTCGTGCATCCTTATAAATATATAATAACACATTAATAACAACATTGCGGGTCAGGCAAAGAAGAGAAAAAGAGGCTCTAAATGCAGCCTTCTTTTTATTTACCCAAACTAACAAAGATGATCACTAGAAAATAGGCACACAGGAGAAGAACAAAACAGCATTAAATACACTGGTAAACGAAAAAATAAACAAGGCACAGGTGAACATAATTTGTAATCATAGAAACGAACTAGAAAAGGAGAACTAAGGTAACAAAGGAAACAGAAACTAAAAACAGGAAATACAAAAAAGGAAATAAGAGTAACAGGAACAATTTCAGCATACTGACAACATATGAATATGGCTTTACATATCTCACTCACAATTTTGAACCATCAAAATTACTGATAGACCAATATATTGGTCTTGACAATTAATCAGACAGTATTTGAGATTATTAATATTGACCTGTGAACAATTCCCACTTGACTGATTACTAGAAAATAAACCTCCAGGTTTGTCAATGGATAGTGTACATTTTCTGTTTCTCATTTATTTTTAATGTATATATTATTATTATTAACATATAATACAGTATATCAGAATTGTATCAGCCACCTCTATCGTTACACTTTTGACCCTTTCCTTACACCTTAACCTACCCTTAAACCTAAACATACCAGGAAACCTGTCTCTAACCATATCCTACCTCAATAGCAGCAAAAGTGTTTTGCAATACAGAATTAACATAATAAGTACATTGTTATTAACTTTACATACGTAAGTACGTTGCGTGACCAATTTATTTTTTTTCAGATAATCTTAAGATGTCAAAGCACTTACATAGTTATGTTTAAGATCTGGATGCTGTCTTTCTATACCATCATCCAGTATGGAGACGACAACCCCTTTCCCAGTGTAGCCCCTGCGCCAGGCAGCCTGGATGTTCATGTCAGTCAAGCAGTTGTGATCACAGTGCTATAGAACAGTAGGAAAATATAACTCGTTTTAGTATGTATCAGTATGTCTCAGGTTATCACTACAGTCCCTTAAATTGTGAAAAAGAAGTGTGCTTAATTGTACTTCAGTTCTTAAAAGTATAGGCTTACTTAAATACAAAAAAACTGTCCTTGCAGATAAAAAATATTTAGACACTTTCATCACATATTTCTTAACACACTTAACATTTAGAAAGTACACTTTGTAATTATGCCAAATTAAAAGTTTTACTTTAAAGTACATTTTAAATTAATGTTTCAGTAATCTGTTGTCATGTATTAAAGAAGCACACTTATTTTGATGTGTTTACTAACATACTAAAGCACATCTAAAGTACTTGACTGTGATTTCAACTGTAGAGTGTTATTTGATATTACATTTAAAGTTGATATATTTACTTGTCATGTATTTTACATTTATTCATTTATGCACACATTTATTCATTTTAAATGTAATTGGAAATGAATTAAAACAAAAATTTGTAATTAAAGATTTTTGTTAACACTTTAGTTTAGGGTCCAATTCTCACTATTAACTAGTTGCTTATAATTGCATATTAGGATATTGACTGTTTATTAGTACTTATAAAGCATAAATTTATGCTTTATTCAGCATGATACTGTATTTTACATCCCTTAATCCTACCACATTCCTACTCAGTATCTAAACAACTAATAAGCAGTAATTATGAGTTTATTGAGGCAAAAGTCATAGTTAGTGAGAATTGGACTTGAATCTAAAGTGGGACCCAAGTTTCTGTAGAAGTATATTTTAGTGGACCATAAATGCTTGTCAATACATTTGACAGCATACTTATTACCCAAACCTTAAAGACAATAGAAGTAATACTTAAGTCCTATACCTAATTGGGTCAAAACATTTTTATTTAATTTACTCTTTTTAAAACTACAGTATATAAGGGGTATTTCATTATGATGTACAGTAATACCTTTGAACATATTGCTTTGAAATGAACATATTTTCACAAATTAATTGGTTTAACACAGCAGTTCGGTTCAATTAAATAATGCGTTTTATCTGAATATAAAATTGCTGACTGTAATGTGTTGCATACTAACAATGTACCACATGCTGTCCCACTTGGCATCATTGAAGGTGGTGGCTTGGGTTTGGTCCATTGTGTCAGTTCTTTTTACTCTCTTCTGAACCATCTGTTGCTGGATCCACTCCACCTTCAGCATCAGAACATATTTATGATGTTCTACTGCATACATAACATGCTTCAAACCACAGTCAATTAACTGAAATATTCATTAAGAATAATTATCATCGTCTCATTTAGTTTTTGGCAAGTGTAAGGATGCATCCGTGTGGTTTGGCGTACCGCTGTCTTAATCTGTTTTGGTAAGTGTGTGTGGTGTTTATAGGGTGGTGTAGTCTACTGTAACTTATTAACTATTCAGTGGTGTCTCTGTGACTGAAGGTATATGATCCTTGTACCTTGGTCTCCGTGGTGATGAGACTGTGGTTCCCTCTGCTTTTAATAGTGGACCTTTTGATGGTTCCTCTGTGCTGGAACTGGTAATGGTCCACTAGCTCACCTATCTGCAATGGCACAAGGGGAAGAAGACTGAGTTAGCTGCTGCTCAGGTGTGACTGGCAGAGATATCAATTATGTATCCATCCCTGACGTATGGCTACGAAACAACAAAAGGGTTATTCTACACCGCTGATAGACTTACCATCAGAGGCAACCTGAGCTAGCACTGCACAATTCAGCTGAGCTTAAACTTTGGCTGCTGATATCTCTTTGACACCCTGTGCCTTGCATTTATGATGTTGGCTGAATACATACCAGATTTACCAGGAACTAAAAAGCCCCACAGTAGACAGCAGTTACACATTTCATTGACTGAGTTCAGTTTCCTTGTTAACACTGAAAATATGTGCTCAATGACACAAAGCAAAATAAACTAATCACACAGAGCAGGAAACCCAAATAGAGACTGTGGAGCAAAACAATCCCATGATGAATTGCACAACAAACCACTGGGATTCAAAATGGCGTAAAAGTAATATTGAGGGAATATTGAAGTTTAGCTCTACTGACAGCATCTTTTTAGATCTTTTTTTTGTAATGTTTTTGAAAAAAAGTTTTTTTTTTCTCATCGAGACTGCATTTATTTGGTCAAAAAAAAAATATGTAACACAATAATATAGTTAAATATTATTACAATTTTAAATAAATGTTTTTTTAGTTTTAATATATTTTCTGATGTAATTTATTTCTTTGAAGGCAAAGCTGAATTTCCAACAGCCAATATTTTTGTGGAAACCATGATACATTTTCCTACGATTCTTTGATGAAAAGAAAGTTCAAAAGAACAGCATTTATTTGAAATAGGAATCTTTTGTAACATTAAAATGTCTTTACTGTTATACTTTTGATCAATTTAATGAATCCATTGATTTCTTTCAAAATACAGTTTTTGAATTGTAGTGTGTTTTAAAGTTACAATGGTCTGTGGGGCAAGTGTACAGTAGATGCCCTAGACTTCTATTGTCCATTTCAAGTGCATTTCTATACACATTTTTCTTGTTTTTGTTTTTTTTGTTTATTTTTTTTATATTAACCTCAAATATTCAATTAAGTGAAAATTACATTTATAAATTCTCCATGAGCATCCTGTCACATTTAATTCTCTCTTAAATGTACTGCTGCTATACTTATTTGTGCAGTAGGGGTACAAAGAAAGTGTGCCAGTTGGTTAACTAACTGAAGTAGGGTATAAGATGCCATCGAGGTTAGGAGCTCGTCTTGCATGGTTAAACACATTTATTATACAAGAGCCAGTGACCCAGAGACATGGGCTCTGTAAAAATGAAAGACTAATTTGAAAGAAAAAAGTAACAAGAAACTACAGTTTGTTTACATAGTTGGTGCAATTTTTTTTTAGTTTGTCTATGAAGTTTTGTCTTGGCAGTAGCTGCACCTGGTAGAACAACATCTTCCAATTTCATTGACAACAAGTCTTGACTTGATTTGACTTGAATAGCATGGAAATTCCATAATATATAACAAAGTACCATGTTATTACAATATGTGACCATCACTGCATCATTGTATCACCATAGTAATTTTGTGATGAAAAGTTGCCAGTTGCAATTCTGGGATCATACAGAAAACATGAAGACATAATAGCATAATTTGTATAGGCCATTCAGACTTAAGAATTTAAAGCAGGAAACAAGAATAAATACAAATTTATAATAAATGTGATAACACCCACTTATATATAAGTAAAACTGGTCAATTGTTACAAGATGCTGCCACATGAAACCTTTAACGGTAACGCTTTATTTCGGTGTTCCACTTTAGACATTCTACTAAATATGAGTACCTTTGTAACTACATGCCAACTAACCCTCATTAGAGTATAGACTGTCTGCTTAGTATCTACAAACACTTTATTTTTATAGTCCCGCAACAGATATTCTACTGAATATAAATAACTTTGCAACTACATGTAGACTTATTCTAGTTCACATGTAGTTGTCTCATAGTTAGTAGAATGTCTGAAGTGGACCTTCAAAATAAAGTGTAACCTATTTAACTGGCAAAACATTTTACAGTGTACTTACCTGGCCCATATTCACAAATTCATATTTGTCTGCAATAAGATCAGCAGCATCAGGGCCTCCAGTTATTTTAACCGCCCAACGGTTTGTGTATAATCTCGTCTGGACACATTGGAGTCCAGTCCCAAGAAAAATTGCATATAGAAAAAGTGCTGTTGGTGTCATCTTCAGATGGTTATGATCTCTGCTTCATGCAGAAATATTGGTCTGATGACATGCGTCATTGAAAAGTTCTTAATAAAAAGCTATTTGAATTGGTCTACAACAGACTGGACTGTCAACTGATTGTAAAAAAAAGTTCCTAAAGGATCTAGTTTGACTGTGTGTGCGTTATTCCACTGCGATGGCTCCACTGCATCCGTTGCTTGTGGCACATCATCTCCAATTACAGTCCTATCAGTTTCTACAGGTGCACTGTGTGCTCGTACAGCAAACAAGAAACACTGGGAACACTAGATAATAGGCCTAATTTACATTCATGGCATCATTATATTAAACAGTGATGGATATATCATAATGTGATTTCTGAAAACATCTGCTTGCTGTAAATTGAGCAGCATACTTATTTGTAGTTATTTTTCCTTATTTTTCATTCATTCATTTTAGTCCATTTTACATTAATTTAAAATCTTACATGATTTTAAATTGATCAAAAGTCAGGTCACCTTTATTTATTAGCGCTTACTACAATATGGATTGTTTTAAAGCAGCTTCACTGAAATAAACAGACAATAACAGAATCAGTGATACAAACTTCATCAAATATGAGACAAATTCAAATTTAGCTAAACATACAGTAGACAATAGTACTGTTATTCAGCTCGAGTCAGTTCGGTTCAATAACTGTGTAAAGTTCACCAAATATGAAACAAATCTGATTCAGCAAGAAATCAGCTCTACAGAAGACAATAGTGTCATCATACAGCTCAATTTAGTTAAAATTTTGTTCTCATTTGGGGTTTTGGTTCACGTTTATGTTTCATGTCTTTTATTTTGAAATTCTCAGTCATGTTTCCTGGTTTCTTGTCATGTGACTTCCTTGTCGTATGTGTCATGTTATGATTGGTTGATCATCTTTATTGTTCACAGGTGTTTCTTGTTAGTCATTAGTCTTGTTGTATAAATAGCCCGCAGGTTTCCATTGTATCTTGTCTAGATTTCTGTAACAGAATCACTATAGGGACATCCCACGTGATGTCACGCCATTTGGAGCAGCCATCTTGACGGAATAGAAAATGCTATACAGCCGGTGATGATACAGCTCGTCACGAAATATTTCTATCATGCCCGAGCGATGCTGTGCAGTTGGATGCGATCAGATACGTGATCATACAAAAGGAATATCTTTATACCGTATCCCAAAAGAAACAAAACGGAGAAACAAGTGGTTGGCGGCAATATACAGGCCAAACGCTGATGCCGGTGTTACTGTTTGGCTTCCAACTCAACACAGTCCAACTCAACACAGCTTTGCAGTCTTCATTTTGGATCAGGTAAGTTGTCCCCTCAAAGGCTAATGAATAATTCGGGATCAAATGTTATAAATCCGCTGTTGCCATAGAAATCCGCAATGTTTGTGTGCACTACCATTCAGCATAACATAAGCTTGTCTTAGCCGGACACATCAGGCTCCCAATTTTACGATACATACATACATCTATATATATATATATATATATATATATTTGCTTTAAACAGAAAATCATTTGTTAATCAAACGTTTAGCTGTCGCCCTTTATGATAGAACTATTGTGCATTTTTTTTCACGATTCTAACGGTGTATGGGTTGACTACATTTTTCTATGTTTTTTTTTGTAGCAGTGAAAAAAAAACCTACCAACATTAGATAGAAACAGTATTAAAGTAGTAGTAAAGAGTAGAGAAGAGAGCCGTGGAACTGCTCAGTTAGCTTCAGAGTCAGTAACGTTACTGGTAAATGCATTTACCTAACACACTGTAGCCCAATGTCAAAACGTTTTTATGTAATTATATTATTAGTATAATAATATACTAATAATATATTACCCACGGCAATGGATCTATTATTAGGGGTGGCCCACCCCTAATAATAGATCCATTGCCACTGAGTAGCTGAAAGATGTATTCCGTCAAAATGGCTGACACGCGGCTAGGGGTCACGTGACTGGGAGATCCCTATAGGCTAGGGATGGGCAAATGAAGCCTTGTGAAGCACTGAGGCTTTCCCCTGAATGTTTCGGGAAAAGATTCGAAGCATCAAGAGTGTCAAAACAGCGCCATCTAGTGGTAGTTCAAATTTATAGCAGCCATGTTTATGAGCAGCGGAGTGCACAGCGTCGTTTTATCCATTAAGCACAGGCCGTATCCATATCTGAGGAAGGAGTTGCATCTGGACAAGACGACAACGCAGTCCTGAAGTAGATAGTCTCTCCCCTGTGAAGGGCCCCTTCTCCTTCCATTTACGTCTAGCTACAGATAAAAACGGTCAAAATAGTTCTGGTTCACATGAAGCGATAAATAATCCTGCGATTGAGCGGGCCAGAGCGCGTTAAGGGTTTCCTGTTAGAACGGTGTCGTGTTAGCGGCCCCTAAGTTAATAACTAATGATCTTTGCAACGGAAGTGAATCAATCAAAACTAACTTTTGCTGGACACTAACTTTATTCTAGAGCTGCTGTAAAGCCAAAACAATCTCGGTTACTTTAATTTCCTATTACTGTAAAGCTGCTTTGAAACAGTCCATATTGTTAAAAGCGCTATATAAATGAAGGTGACTTGACTTGACACAAATAAAAGCCTGACAACGCTAAAGTTTTCTGATAATATAATTCACATATTAAAGTGTGGCAATAAATTACATGTAGTCTACAATTATATTAATAGGGGCCTACTAATTATAAAAATACCAACAGAGTTGCTTGATGCAAGTAAATGTTGGTCTAATTATTTAATGGCTTCTATGCTGTTTATGTGTCAGAATATATGATCATGTAACATAGGCTATAGCCTTAAACTTCCAAAAACCTGTAGAGTAGTGTTCTGGGTTCAAACATTCCGACACGCAAAGTAAAGCATTCACGTGACTGGAAAAAAGTGAGGATAATGAGGCAACATGAGGCTAACAAGACACACCTGTGAACAATAAAGACTATCAACCAATCATAACATGACACATAAGACAAGAGAAGCACAAGACATGATCAGGGCAAGGAAGTCACATGACAAGAAACCAGGAATCATGACTGAGAATTTCACAATAAAAGACATGAAACAAAGCTGAACCAAAACCCAAAACCAAATGTGACGTTTAATCAAATGTCACAATTTTTAAATCATAATTGAATGTATATGAACTACTTTAAGAATCATAATAATGTGGATGCATTTTTTTCTTAATCATGAAAGTTACTATAAAATATACTGAAACATTTAAACCACAGGCCTTTTGAATATTCAACGTAATGTATTGACCAAAGAAAACTATTACAAAATTAGTTGCAAAAAGAGCTTTAATGAAATACTCCTGAAGAGCCACACCTGAGGAGATTAAGTGGTTACATGGGCCATGCATACGCCCATGTAATGAGCCATCAGATGTGTTTATTGAGTGCCACAGAGAGCCAACAGGATCTTTTCATAATCTCCACTTGTTTCCTTCTGTAAAAAACAAACACAGAAGACACTTTTTATTCAGACATGCTGGTTTCAAATATGATGGATCTAAGAATGTGAAATTTAATTCAGAAGTTTTTTTTTAGATCACCCATTATAAATTGCAGAGACTCACCAGAATGTCCTCCTGAAGGGTTTTGCCATACATCCTTTTGTATTCTTGAAGGATTTTCAGCAGGTCAATTTCTGAACGGCTCACAATGATCCTAGTTAGTGTGTCAGTGTTGGTTCCCAGTCCCTATAAAGCAAGACCATATTACAGATACATTTATGTCAATTAGTAGCAATAATCTGAGTCAAATTATTTGACAAACAGCTTAGTAAGAGTTTGAAAGAGAAGGAAAATTTCAGGAAATTCAAAATGGCAGATTCTTTTTTTATTTTATTATTTATTATTATTTTTATTTATTATTATTATTTTATTTTATTTTTTTAAATGTAAATCCATGGGATTCAGAGTTCAGTTTAGTCTGGTTTAAAATTAGTCTCTAATATGTCTCCTGGAATATAAGCAAACATGTAAATTCATTCATTATGACACCCCCTTTTTTGTCAATTCCCACAAAATTTTGCCTACAGCCTATTGTAGAACCCTTGCTCATTTGGCAGTCATTTTTGTTGGTCTATCCATTTGTTAATAATAGTGGCCTATATGTTAGCACTAAAAAAAAAAAAACATTCTAATTTTAAACTTGATCTGACCATTTACGCTGAAAACGTACATTTGCTTATTATAATGATATCTACAGTTGTTTCACCAAGAGTCTGACGCCCTGATGGACACACTTCAGACCAGAAAAAGACTCCTTTGAAAATCTCCAAAAATACAAAAGGGTTTCAGCACCTTTGGTCCTTGGACCAGATAATAAACAGAGATTCTGAAAGAAACAAAATTAATAAAATTTAACAAGTTCCAAGAATTCATCAGCAGCTTTACCTTCATAGCCAGTTGAAGCTTTTCTGCAAAGTACGCAGGTTTGTTCCAAGCAGACTTCACTATAACATGAAAAAAGACAGTGAGAACAGCTTTTGCAAGAACCTTTTTTAATTTAGTTAAAGCTATGGTATACGATTTCAAAGATTGTTCATTATTAATTTCCTCGTTTAGATGCTGGTTATGGTTATATAGTACAATCCTAACAATATGAATAGAAAAAAGAATGAAAAAAATCCATTCACTCTATTGGCTGTACAGCCGCAGAGAAGTTGACCAATGTAAGCTGTCTGGCCGGACACCTTACATTGGTCAACTGCTCTCATCCAATTACCAGCTCCACTTGAAACTCCGCCTGGCGCTCGCGTCTCCACCCCACCGCACCCGCCCCCGCCCCCGCCCCCCTCCTGCGACATGAAATTGCGCGCGTAAGCAGCTGACAGTCTATGGTAGCTAGCTAAATAGCATATCAGCAATGGATAAAAAAAAAAAGACAGCAGCAAGCGTCCCCTGCTTGCCCCTACAGTAAAGTTAGGACGAAAGAGAAAGTCATTAGAGGAACGAGCAGAGATTAAAAAAAAATGTGAATAACGCCGAACTTTGAGTAGGATGAATATAGGGTCCACCATTGACCGTTGGAGGAAGCTTCAGGAAGATCTGGGACTGAAGACCGACGCTGACACGGCTGACTTTTTGTTGAGCAGGTAAACATTTATTTATACTTTTATGGTGTGACGTGTTACATAAATAGCTTTTTATCAGTTTGACAACTTGCTCATGCTGCCGGTCGGCATTGGAATGTTAGCCGTTTAGCATCGCCTATCACGGGTCAAATTAATTATATTTCTTGAAGTCCTTGAATATATTTCAGTAGACCTAGCGGGTTTCTGTTCAAGCCGATCGAAATTTGAACAAGATGCGCTGTGCTGCAATAACAATTACTGAAAACCTTAGCAATACTAGTAGTATTATACTAATGGTGCTGGGGAGTTTAGAACATTTCATGTGTTGCTAATCTTGCGTTGACGTGAACTCAAACGTGACATTGAATTGTTGATGAAGCAACTAAGTTCAAGTGTCTAAAGGCAATTTTACATGATGTGTGTCCGATGTTTACTACCGGTGATCACAGCTTGACTGAGTGACGTTGTTCAATTTGTTTCCCGGTGGGAGGGATCAGCTAGCACAGAGGGGAGGGGTGTGTGTGTGGAGGGGCGGGATGAGTTTAAAACTTCCCTAACGTCTCAGGCTTTCTCGACCGATTTTTAACATCGTATACTATAGCTTTAATCTTGGATATTTGTGAACCAGTCACAGGTAGCACAGGTATATTTGTGGCAATAGCCAACAAAACATTGTATGGGTCAAAATTATCGATTTATTTTTCCTTTTAGGCCAAAAATCATTAGAATATTAGAAAAGATCATGTTCCATGAAAATATTTTGTAAATCTCCTTCCTTATTTTTGTGAGTGAATGCAGCACAATCCCGAACATAAATGGACAACTTAAAGGCGATTTTCTCAATGTTTCAATTTTTTTGCACCCTCAGATTCCAGATTTTCAAATAGTTGTATCTCGACCAAGTATTGTCCTATCCTAACAAACCATATATCAATGGAAACCTTATTTATTCAGCTTTTCTGATGATGTATACATTTAAAAAAATTTACCCTTGTGACTGGTTTTGGGGTCCAGGGTCACATTTGTATCTAATCTGGTTGTGAAGTTTTTGAGTGTGAGAATGAAACTGCCTTTAACACACAAAGCTGGAAAAACCTGCTTTCGAACAGGTTTTTATGGCGCTGCCTTCATACAGATGACCACTGAAGCATTTAACATCATTTAAAGAGAAAACTACTCTCACACACCCACAGATAAACTATCTCACAAAATCTCACTTTTGTTGCCAGCCATTTTGACAATAATGGCTGTATGTTGAGTTCCCTTTCAGTCGCTTTCATCAACGTAGTCGACATGTGGACTGATTGGGATCATGCTTAGGGAGCCTGTCATCTTCGAGTACTGTTAAAATGAGCCAATGCACATTGGCGTGCGAGATCTGAATCTCACACTCTGCCCCGCGGCAGGGGTAAACTGAAATTGGATGCACACACCAGTTGTCTTTCGCTTCAGAGCCGGTCGATGTCGTTGAAGTGTTGAAGTTTTCAACGAGAGAGTGTGTCGGTGTTCTTCTGGAAGACTCTCTCAGTGCTGGTGGTTCTACAGTGTGAGTCCAGCGGTGATCGCGAGCTTCTGAGCTCTCAGCTGCTGTTTTAACAGCATTATTTATGTGTATATTGCTTAGCATAAGTGAACACACCCATACTAAAGTTGACTAAAAAGAGGAATAAAAAAATAATATTTTGGAAATGTATCTTAATGCCTTAAAAAAATGAGGAAAAATCCAAACTTTAAGGACACATCAATTTTCTTTGTGAATGAATGTATTGTAAATAAATAAATGTACTTCCTTAAAATACAGGTTGCATAAGTCAGGACACCCCTATGTTAACATACCTAGAGATTGGCATGGGGTACTTTCCATAAGATCATCTCTCAATGAAAATCAATCCAGCTGTTAGGCTAACTGAAATAAAACCATGCCAATCTCTAGGTATGGTGAAGGGTATGTGATGATGTGGGGCTATTTTATTTCCAGAGGCCAAGGGAACTTTATCAGGATGCATAGTATCCTGGATCCATGAAATAACTGGCCTTTAAAAATATAAATCTGCCTGCCTCTATGGGAATTTAACATAGGGGTGTCCTGACTTATGCAACCTGTATTTTAAGGAAGAACATTTATTTACGATGCATTATTCATTCACAAAGAAAATTGGTGTCCTTAAAGGTTGGATTTTTTCCTTTTTTTTTTTTTTTTTTTTTTTTTTCACCGCTGACTCCGTTCTCCGCTCGGCTCCTCAGCGAAAAGTAACTGCTGCGTGCATTCACTTCCGTATTTATTCCGAGACCTTTTTTTCAGAAGACAGTAAATACTTCTATACAAGCAGCACATTGACTACTCTAAAATATATCCAAGTTTCATTTCTATAGTATTGTCCCTTAAGATATACTTAAATGTTTGCTGAAATGTGAGGGATGTACTCCCTTTCGTGAGATACTGTATACTAAAATGAAGGCTTGCACTGTATATTTACCCAGGGTCATCAGGCAGTCTTCAAAGCTTCCATGCAGCTCACCCTCCAAATCTTTGGCCAAACCGTCTTTGCTCAACTGGCCATAATATTTTAAAACTGTAGATTTTAAATAACACAGTTAGTGACTCAAAAAACAGCTTAAGTACACCAGAATGACATATATTAAAAGGCAACAATCTCTGAAGAAGAGATATATTCCTTGACTGACTTTTGCACAACTGAGCTTCACTCCTGTTTGTGAGGATGTCAATCAGAACAGAGCAAACAGTGCCAATCCTATTCTCTCCTGCCTCAAACAGAGCCTAAAACAACAAAAAGCAAAGCAAAATCAGAGACAGAACCTACACTGTTTTAAAGTACTGTCTGCAGAACTTGACTATGATTGGTCTAGCATTTGTGTTTTTCATACCAACACAATCTAGAAAAGCTACTTTAAGTGGTTAAAGTGCATTAAGTGCAACTACAGTATGATTAATTATGGCGAATGTAAAAAATATTGACTATATCAGCTGACTATGTATCTTACTTCACTGGCCATAGTCTAAGTAAATAATCTTTACCTTTGCATCACTCTTAGCCACTCCATCATCAATGTTATGGTCTTCACTTCTGGTTGCCTGAAGTTATTTTAATATATCATTATTAATACAACGTATTATTTTCTTGTGCTATTATAACAATTACACTGAACTATGTTTTATACCTTGCAAAGGGCAACTAGGGTAGTCTCAAGATGTCCTTTAACTTCACATTTAATATCTTCCTCTAGCATCTCTCCATAGACTATACAACAGAAAGAGGTTAGCAGCATAAACATACATCTGCTTTGAGGAAAAACATGTTTTTATGTCAGTCTTTCTTGTTACCTTCTTTGAATGAATTCTTCAATGCTGTGATCTCCTTGTTTGATCTGGTCCCCATAATTTCACTTAAGACAGCCTCATTTGTCCCGAGACCCTGATTATCAATATAATTTTAGTATTTAGATTTACATATTAGTATATAGTACATTAAGTCTTAATAAAATCTACATTTTTAAATTTATATTATATTATATTTTTATATATATATATATATATATATATATATATATATATATATATATATATACACATATATAAAAATCTCAATAAGACTAAGTTGTACCTTAATGGCTCTTTTCATTTCAAAAGCATCATACTCAGGCGGTGTCATCAGCAAAGCAAGGACCACCTCCTCAAAATCTGACTTCAGAGCTTTTTTCAGTGCATCTACCAGAGGCTGAGGATTAATGATAAAACAAAAGCAATGAGCACAATTTTTTTTTTTAGAAACAAACCCAAAATAATCAGAGTTCCTCTAGCATGCATTTGACGTGGACATATAGATAAATGACTTGGCTCATTCTGTTAATGACATTGTCATTTGCTTTGAAATTAATATAGTCTTTAAATGATTTATTTTTGTATGGTATTTAATTGTTTTGATTGAGTTATTTGTGTTGTGGTAACGGAGGTCTTTTATTTTGAAGTTCATTCACGTGAGCGGATATAATGCGAATATGGTCCAAACATTTCAGTATGAATGAGATCCAGACGTACATGGTTATGGTATCGAAAGCTTACGGTTTGTAAGGAATTTTAAAGGATTTAGCTCCTGGTTTGAATGGAGAACAAGGTATGATTATAGACTTCCTGTTATCTCTATGTCCTTGTTTTTATTTATATTATTTGTATTATGATTACTTATTGGTGGTTGTTTTGTATATTGTTTATTATTTGGTTTTGTTTATTCATTTTCGGTATTTTGTTTTCTTTTTGTACAAGCTTTTACGTTGATTCTCAACGGACATGGTGTTCGACGGTGCCTTTATCTGTGATGACGGAAATTCGAATAAAGTGTGGGAATCATCAGTCAAAGAGTCCAATCTTTCTTGAACCAGGCAGCTACACATTCATCTGTATTGTTTCATATGTCAAGTTCAAGGGTTGACGAAAAAGATTGGTACAGTAAAAAAAAAAAAAACTCAAACAAATGGAAAACAAATAAGTAACTGGATTTAAACGAATGCTGAATATTTAATTAATTAAGTCAAATTTAGTTTAATTGTATGCGAATATGCTTACTTTTCCTGTGCTCTGCTGATAAGCTGCTTTGATCTGTTGTCTTTGGGCATTGGTCCTCTTTACTAGAACCTCCACAATGGTGGCTTCATCCACACCTTCATGAGAGGATAAAAGGCCAAAATTACATCAGTTTATCACATTAGAAGCGGTTTATGATCATACTACGGAGTACTGGTGGATCTTGGTATAAAGGGCACTTGCACTTGATTCCAGGTGTATAAATTACAGATACATAAGGGCAATAAAGCTGGACGCATAATACAAGTCCCACTCCCAAGAGAGCTGTATATTGTGTAAAAGTATATTAGCATTCTTCCTTGTATGACATAACTGGTGGGGTGTGTCCTCCATTCATGCAACAAAGCAAAAAAATGTGTAGTCTCATTCATTTGAATTTTACTTTTCTCAATACCTGTATCAGGAACATGAGAGCATGTTAGATTTGCATTTTGCATTCAAATACTTTGTATTTAGCAGGATATTTTACCTTTGGCCTCAATAGCTTTCTTTAATTTTGCAACATCATTCTGGGCATTAAAGTTTGGATCAGCCTGGACTGTTCCAAGGTATCCTGTCTCAACAGCAGGAGCAGCTTTAAAACCCTAAGATAAAACATATAGCGACATGCAAGTACATATTAGTAATGATAGGTTTCTTTTGAGGCGGATCTAAGTTAGTCATCACCTACAGCAGACCAACCTAAACATTTATCCTTTTGACTGACCATAATGAAGGAAATGCTTTTACTTACCTTGTCATCATTAACTTGCTGAAATAATTTCTGGAAAAAGGCCATCTTGAAAGATTTGAATAAGCTATAAAGAACTAAGCAAATGCATAAGGATGAGCTTATGACCAGACATTGCAAACATTCCCCAGATAGGTAAATCTAGATTATCATATAAATTACATCAGTAATCAATTGCTTAATTATAAATATTACATCATTAAGACATGTTGCATATTAATGAGGATAATTTTTAGTAGAGGACATGCATTTAAAAAGACAACTCACTTGTTGCTCTGTGAAGTCTGTGAGAGCTGATCTGAAATGGGTGATTTTGGGAACAGAACCTGTCTTTTTATTCCTTGTACACACCCACCAAAAAACTTTGGCTGGGTAGAGGTGGTGTTAGACCAGGTTGTTCTGGTTGTACCTGTCTGTAAGACTTGTGATAATATATCATTTAATGTGTTTCCTGTACTTTACCAGTTGTAGTCTAAACCAGGGATGGGCAAACTCGGTCCTGGAGGGCCACTGTCTTGCAGAGTTTGGCTCCATCCCCTGATAAAATTCACCTGCCTGTAATCCTGAAGACATTGATTAGCTGGTTCAGGTGTGTTTGATTAGGGTTGAAGCTAAACTCTGCAGGACACTGGTACTCCAGGACCGAGTTTGCCCATCCCTAAATCTAATCCAAAACACATAGGAAATTATATTGTTTACTAGATGTTGCTAGAGTTTATTAGTTGTATTAATTTATGGAAATTTGTCTCTTTAATTATGAAAATAGGCACACAGATCAGGTCAAGCAAGTGCTCCAGAGTTCTCACATGGTAAAGAAACCAATATGTTCATCCCAGTGTAAAATATGGCCAGGATTTACAAAGTGATTTATTACAATAAAATATTAATATAGAGTTGCCATTTAATTGTGATAAACTGTTGGATTACTACTGAGAAAATATGCCAAGTTGTATCTAGGAATATTATATTGTAAATTCATACAAACATTTACAGTGTGCACAACTGACATTTATTCCATATTTAAATTTAAAACACTTTTCATGAGTCAACTATGGGGAGATTAACTGCTGCTGACATGGACCATGTAATGAATGTTCACATAATCCAGACATGTAAGAGATGATTATTGAGTTCCACAGAGAGTCAGCAGAATCTTCTCATAATCTCCACTTGTTTCCTTCTGTAAAACCAGAAAAAGAATTTAAATATTTAAATTGGACAGCTATTGTATTTAATAGGACAGCAAGATGAAACTGGCAGCAATATACAATGAAGAAAAAAAGTAGAAAGGTGGTTGATTCAATTAATTGGGAATTGAAAACTCACCATTTCATTCCAAAACAGATGTGATTAAGAAAAATGTTGGGCTTATTTTTTTTTATTTTTTTTCATATTGACTTTAAGCTAGTTGGTTAGAGCTTTTTAAAATTATGAAGACTTACCAGAATGTCCTCCTGAAGGGTTTTGCCATACATCCTCTTGTATTCTTGAATGATTTTAAGCAGGTCAATTTCTGAACGGCTCACAATGATTCTAGTCAGTGTGTCAGTGTTGGTTCCTAAACCCTAGACGTCCAAAATTAGTTAAAGGGTTATGAAATGGAAAATCAAAATGTCCTTAATATTTACACATAAAGTGTTACTCTACAACAAATACTTTTTATACCTCAAAGCTAACTCACCTGTGGACAAACTGTACTTCTGAAAACTGGGCGTACTCTTCCAAAAGAACAAAGTGTAACAAATGCATGGACGAAGTTTATTTTTAACAAAGTGCCCAAATTATTAAACATTAAGGTTCCCTTTCGAAGTCAAAAAACACTGCGTCATGGAGTTGACCGGTGTATGAAGCATGTGTGACAAACACAACACTGACGACAGTCCATGGCGCCACAAGCCGAGCACCCGTAAGTATAACAATTAAGGCAATGGGCATTTACTTGCATTTCTGGGAGATGTAAAGTCCCTTGAAACTTAGTGTTTTTAACGGAGAATGAAAATGAGGATGGAAAATAATATATATATATATATATATATATATATATATATATATATTGTAGCACTTTTTTTTTTTTGCAAATGTCTCCAGAAACATAATATCAGAGGTGTAAAGTCCAGGTTCAGAAAGTAAAAGTTCTCCTCAGTATTTTGTTCCAATCACCTGGATTTGCTAATTAGCACAGTTTTTCAGCCAGGAGATGCATTTTATGCCCCCTTTAAATTCATGTGAAAATACCTAAATAAATAATTGGTTGAGGATATCAAAAACATGTGCAGCACTACCATGTAGTGCTAGTAACTACCTGGACGTGCTGGAATATGTTCCATACATTCCTTTGCAACTTTACCTTCATAGCCAGTTGGAGCTTTTCTGCAAACAAGGCAGGTCTGTTCCAAGCAGACTTCACTAAACATGAAAAATAAGAATATTGTGAGTTTTGTGTTTGTAAGAGGCTGCTATATATGCACAAACTAAAGATGTGACTTTGTACTGCTTGATTTAGTTTCTATTTTATCTTTGTACCTATCTTTGTGTGCTACAGTTTTGTGTGGTATCTTTTTTGTTTGTATACTGTCTGGATCCACCCTTAACATGCAGAGCTGGAAAAACAAGCTTCCTAAAAAGTTGCTCTGCTTTGAATAGTCTTTCGATCACTGAAGCATTTAACATGTCTAGAATCTCTTGCACACACCCACATAAATACACCCAACCTAAAATGAGCACTTGTTTCCTTACCCAGCGTCATCAGACATTCTTCAAGGTTGCCATGCAGCTCACTCTCCAGAACTTTAGCTAAACCCTTCTTGCTGTATTGGCCGTAATACTGGAAAACTGCAAATACATTTTAAATAACACTAATAGTGCCTAAAAAATAAAGTCAACTATCATAAATGCAACATATATTCTTTCATAAGTGGTCTTCAACTTACTTTTGCACAGCTGAGATTCACTCCTGGATGTAAGGACATCAATCAGGACAGAGCAAACAGTACCAACCCGATTCTCTCCTGCCTCAAACAGAGCCTGAGAAAACAATGAAGTTAGAGACAGTGGGTGTGTTTACATGCACACCAATATACTGGCGCTTACATGACCTTACACACTTTCGGGTTATTACAACCTATAATGCATACATCTACATCCTATTTTACAGTACTTGTAAACCTTTTTGTAAAGCCTGCTTGTGTGATCAACTTGTGTTCTCCTGTCCACTGAACAAGAAAATCAACAAGGCAACATAGACCATGTTCTCTAGGTCAACTGAGCAACTTTAGCAAAGAGATTGACATGTTGTTGTCCTCCTCTCCTGAAGATGTCACTGTTCATCTTTTTAGACCTGTCTGCTGCCTTTGGAACGTACTGTAAGTCATGAGACCCTTCAGTCCATCTTCTCTGAACTGTGCATCACAGGATCTCGATTTTGCTGTCTTCAGAATTAGCTCAGAGACAAATCTATCAAGGCTTCCATTAGCAAACCACTGGGGTGCCTCAGGTTTCAGTGTTTGGCCCCATGCTCTTCTCAATATGCAAAACTTCACTGAGCTCAAATATAAAGGCATACAGCTCCTATCACTGTTACAGTACATGTTGTCCATGCCTGACAACATGTAGCAGTGCTGTTCAGCTTGAATCTCACCTTCTACTCAGACATCTGTACCTTTAGATTAACCTCGCAAAGACAGAACTCTCTCCACTGTAATCTATCAGTTGATAAACAACGTAGCTGTTGAGCAGGGTTCAACAATGGTAATGACAGCTGAGTCAGCAAAGAACTGACTGGTCACATATGAAACTATTAAATCAGTTAAACCTCACTGCCAAAATCTCAACAACATTTTTTTATTGGCATTGATGGTTCCATGAAGAATGAAACTGCCTGTAGTGAATACAATTTTTGTGTGGTACCCGGGGTGACCAGTCAGATTTCAGGGGTGCAGGCCCATGGCCACCCGACATTCCTCTAACTCCATCACTGGTGTCAAGCATGCATGTATGAGCCTCTGTTTACCATATTTGATGTGCATAAGATGGAAGAAAATAATCTTCAAAAATAAAACGAGTACTTTTCAAGCAAAATAAAATTGTAAGGAGTAAAAAGTACTTTTTATCCCTTCGGAAATGTAATTAATTAAAAGTTCAAGTATTCAGTTGAGTAAAGTACAAATACCTCAAAATAATACTTAAATACTATAATCAAGTAAAATTACTTAAGTAGTTTACACACCTTCTTGTCCAAAGGCACTTTACTTACTTATCTATTAACTCTACTTAAGGCTTAATAAAGGCTAAAATAATAATAATAAATAACTATACTGGTTTACTATCGAAATTCAGTATTGTAGCACTGCTAAAATAGTTGTCTCCTCTGTATATATACATTGCTTTTGTTATCCAGAGATAGAAATACGTGTTTATGAATCAATCTAAAACTCTTTGTAAGTAGTTCCGGATGCTTTTTTTTTTTTTACATTAATCTCAATTGGCAATAAAACCATTTCACTGCCTTCACAGCCATAAAAAAGAGTTCACAGCCTTAAACTGAACCAACCAGCTTCAAAATGAATCACAACACAACTTTTGATATGAAGCAAAACATATCAGTTAAAAACACAGACCATATTGTACATATTGTGCACTGTGTAAAATTAAGGATTGATTATAAGGAGACAATGCAATATGCCACAATGTTTCAATCATACAGAATACAATTTCCGAAGCACATCTGATGTGAAAGCAACAAATATGCTAGTACCTGTAACTTGCAATTGTATGTTTTAATCACAGATGGCAATAGAGAGGCCAAAGTTCCGTAGTGCACTTTTTGAAATCTAAGTTTCAATATGAACTCCTTGTATAAAAGTAATATCACTCATAACTGTGTTGTTTGATATTGCCTAATTCAAATGACACTGACTTGTAGCTCCAACAGAAGAATACACTATAATGGTGTATGGAAACAATGGATGGGATACTTCCAGATGCCTACCAACCAATCCAAATTCAGAACAGGTTACGTGGAAATTATTTATACCCAGGAAAAATGGCTTATATAAATAAATCAATTCATGTGATCAGAGTTGTTACAATGTTGCAGTGGAATCAGTCACATTACCTTTGCATCACTCTTTGCCAGTCCATCATCAATTTTATAGTCTTCACTCCTGGTAGCCTGAAGTCATGATATATTCATTTAGCACACATAACAGATTTAGTTTTCTTATTGTGTAACATACACTAAACAGTGTTATTTTTGTACCTTGCAAAGAGCAAGTAGGGCAGCTTCGAGATGTCCACTAATTTCACATTTAATATCTTCCTCCAGCATCTTTCCATAGACTGTACAACAGAAAGAGGTTAACATACACATCTGCATTTATGAACTACTTGCATGTATTTGGATCTGTGTTGTTACCTTCTTTGAAAGTATTTTTCAATGCTGTGATCTCCTTGTTTGATCTGGTCCCTAGAATTTCACTTAAGACTGCCTCATTTGTTCCAAGACCCTGATTATCAGTTTAATATTAAAATACTAACATCAATGCTTTTTTAAAAAAATATTGAAATATTAAGAGACAAAATCTTAAAATAGATTTAATTTTTTTTATTTTTTTTTGGGCAAGAAATAATTAAGTTCAGAATTATTGAAGAAAAAATATATATAACTGTACCTTCATGGCTCTTTTCATTTCAAAAGCATCATACTCAGGCGGTGTCATCAACAAAGCAAGGACCACCTCTTCAAAATCTGACTTCAGAGCTTTTTTCAGTGCATCTACCAGAGGCTGAAGCATATATATATATATATATATATATATATATATATATATATGTGTGTGTGTGTTATTTACATAATACAATACAATTTTCTTTTTACAGTCTAGACCAAGGTTAATTCTAAAAGATCAAGGCACTCAAAATATATTTTGAATGTTACACTGTATCCTAAGCCGTTTCCATCAACAAGTATTTTTATGTCCACTCTAAATAAATTTGTTGAGCTGTAAACTTTAATTGAATAGAAAATGCCTAGCCTAGCATTAACATAAACTGTACAGTTTCCTGAAAACTTTCTTTTAATAATTTGACAATGTCATGAGTCTGGTCTCTTTCGATTCCTTGGGTCATACAGAATACAATAATACTCAGTGTTCCAAGGTCAGACATACTGCCTGCCAGCCTATTTTCTTTTTTTCTTTTTCTTTTTTTTTGGAAAATGCTGTATTTTACAAATACTTTCATGCACTGAAAAAAAAAAAGACTTAAGAGTACCATAAAAGTTTGGTGAAAGTGCCACCTGCTGGTAAAATGTTGTCAATTTAGTCTAAATTGGCCTGTTACCTTTTAAACAATTGGTCTGGCACAATCAAAAACTGGAATCGTGTTTAATACAGTTTACATGACGTCGCTGATGTGCTTGTCTCTTGTTGTGTTTTGTGTCAAATTCTGTTCATCTTAAGACATACTTGGAGATCTTAATCAAAGTTCATATTTCAACATAATTGAGAACTATGAAAGGACAACCTCAGAACGTTACATTTTCCTCCATTCATTCCTCCAATCTCACATTTACATGCCATATAATAGGCCAAAGACAAATGTTGTTGGAGGATGTGAATATGCTTACTTTTCCTGTGTTCTGCTGATAAGCTGCTTTGATCTGTTGTCGTTGTGCATTGGTCCTCTTTGCTAGAACCTCTACAATGGTGGCTTCATCCACACCTTCATGAGAGGACAGACCAAAATAAAAAATGTGCAGCTTTGTCAATGCATTTGATCTTGGTGGACTAGATCTGCTATGCACACTGTTGGGCTGCTGATTATTGCTGCTGCTGTTGATGAATAGAGAGGTGCAGGGATGACATCAAAACCCAGAAGACTAATTCATCACTGTTCCCTTGAAATGGGGATTTATAACTAATGTTTTTTTTTTTTATGAGTTTGTAAGTTTAAGGTCTGTGGTAAACAAAACTTGACAATAATTGCACACCCATACCGAAAATGTGACTATTGGAGCTTTTATTGTAAGAGTAAAGAGTTTGGATATTGTTGAAAGATTAATGCTGATGTTATATTTGAATACAGTATATGCCTAGTTCTGTCATGAAACCGATGGCGGAGGCTGATGGCTCATTTACGTAAGCTGATATTTACAGCATTACTACTTGATATTTAAAGTGTCAGGCACAAGCTGATTGGTTCATGTTGCATCTGCAGCCAATCAGCTTGCTTGCTCAACATTTAAATGGCTGGTTACCATTCACTATAGCAGTTTGCAGCGCGCTTTCAGAGTTCGTCTAAAAACCTTCACCTTCCCCAGCTCCACCTGTACATCAATTACCTGCTATAGGTAATTGATATATGCTGTTTGTGCAGCAGCATTATGTCCTACATACTCACAGCAGCGTATTGGCGTATGTATTGTTGGTAGCAAGTTTCTGTACTTGCTCTGCAGCAATAACAGCAATAATCAACAGCATCAGCAATTCAGCAGAGTAGCAGATCTATTCTACCAAGACCAAATACATTAACATTGTCATATCCATTACCGTGCTAAAAATATCCAGAGAGTTGTCATGATAGAACGTCTCGGTTATGTATGTAACCCTCGTTCCCTGAAGGAGGGAATGAAGACGTAGTCGACGAGTCGACTGATTGGGATCACGCTTAGGGAGCTTTGATTATTGTAAAAACGAGCCAATACACATTGGCATGCGTGAATTGCATCACACACTCCGCCCTGCAGCGTGGGTATAAACACGGAAGTGGATGCGGGCACCAGTTGTTTTTCGCTGAGGAGCCGAGCGGAGCCCGGAGTCAGCGGTGGTCCAGCAATAGTGACGTCGGGACTACGTCTCTGTTCCCTCCTTCAGGGAACAAGGGTTACATACGTAACCGAGACGTTCCCTTTCAGTCGCTCACGTTTGACGTAGTCGATGTGACGACTGATTGGGATCACGCGTAGGGAGCTTTGATTATTGTAAAAACGAGCCAATACACATTGGCATGCGTGAATTGCATCACACGCTCCGCCCCGCAGCGTGGGTATAAACACGGAAGTGGATGTGGGCACCAGTTGTTTTTCGCTGAGGAGCCGAGCGGAGCCCGGACTCAGCGGTGGTCCAGCAATAGTGACATTGGGACTACGTCTCTGTTCCCTCCTTCAGGGAACAAGGGTTACATATATAACTGAGACGTTCCCTTTCAGTCGCTCACGTTTGACGTAGTCGACGTGACGACTGATTGGGATCCCAATTAAAATGCCACTAGTGCTGCCACCTTCCAGTGCCTAGACAAAAGTGCAAGCCGACACTTCGAAATGGGCTTACAGTGAAACTGGCTTCATGAGAAGGGAGCCCACGGGAAGCAGCAGTTTGACACGTAGGCTATTTCTCTAGCGAACGTGATAGGTGTCACCCAGCCCGCAGGTCTAAAGCATCTGTCAGCGAGGCATTCTGTGTCAACTCCTAGGCAGGAGCTATACTCTCTCTTTGGAGGAGCTCACTACCCAGGCGGGGACGTGCAACTTGGAATTACACGCCAAGATGATGGCAACCACTATGCAGTGGACCAACCTCTGCTTGGAAACAGTCTTCCCTTTCTGCTGGTCTCCTTAACAGACAAGAGCTGGTCTGAGGTCCTGAAGCTTTGCATTCTGTCCAGTTATAACCGCAAGGAGCGGAAAGGGCAGAGAAAAACCAGGGCTGGGTCTGCCTCCTCCGGGGCAGCGCTTGCAGACTCACCACCTGGTCCCCTTTTCAAGGGAGAGGTAGGAACCTTGGGCACACATTCAGGCCAGGGTCTCAGGATATCGTGAGAGTTGGCCGGACCGAATTCCAGGTACGATTCATGGACCAAAAATGCTTGCAGGTCCCCTACCCTCTTGATAGAGGCCAAACAAGCAGGAGAACTGTTCTTTAAACAGGTTTTTAACTTAGCTGCCTGTAGTGGCTCAAGGGGAGGTCTCTTCAGTGCAGTAGCACCAGAGATAAGTCCCAAGAGGGTATAAAGGGGGCGCAAGGCGATTCAGTTTCCTTGCTCCCCTCAGGAATCTGACGATCAAGTCGTGCTTCCCCATGGATTTGTATCCACTGCATCATGATGTGCGACAATATAGAGGCAACAAACATTTTGAGGGTGGAGGGAGACAGCCCTACTCAACCCATCTTGCAGGAAAGAAAGCACAGAAGTGATCGTCTAACACCTTTGGGGTCTCCTCTCGGAGAGAAGACTCAACTCAACGAACAGGTTCCACTGCAGGGCGTAAGCATGCCTCATTAGAGGGTGCTCTCGCAGAGGTGATGTTGTCTACGACATGTTTGTGGTAGATCACCCAGAACCATCACGTCCGGTCCTTTCGGGACCAGACATGGAGTTTCCAGAGGTCTGGACGCGGGTGCCATCATGCCCCATCCCTGAGAATGCACTCAGAGGAATGAGTCAGGAAGGGACTGTCGAGAGGAGCAAAAGTTTGGGGGAACTAGGTCCGGTTGGGCCAATAAGGGGCAACTAGCAAGACCTGCTCCTTCTCCTCCCTGACTTAGCACAGTGCTGTGCAAGAAGGCTCACTGGGGAACCGCATTTCTGCGGATGCACCGAGGCCAGCTAAGAGCCAGTGTCTCCATGGCGAGTGTTGTCCACTCGGACAGGGAGTAAAACAACTGGCAAAGGGACGAGTCCGGAGAGGCAAACAGTTGTAACTGTGCGCCCCAAAGTGGACCCCTGGGGATGGAGTCTCCACTCTCCCTGGGCCATAAGCTGTCATGAGGCCCTTCTGTGGCCGGCTCCACGCTGAGGCCTGGGTGGAGGCTGCTGCGGTGGTCCAGCAGGAGCGGAAGTGGTGGCAGACGGACGCCCTCTGCGACTAGCAGGCGGAGGATCTGCCACCGGCGGACGGGTGGAGGCAGCAGCGGGCCGCCGGGGCAGGATGTGCCGGATTGCCTCCGTCTGCTTCTGGGCAGCAGAGAACTGTTGGGCAAAGTTCTCTACTGCGTCGCCGAACAACCCAACCTGTGTAATGGGTTGAGCCAGAGATGGCGCTCCTGGACCACTGAGGTGGACATCGCCAGACCAATTGCAAGAGCTGCAACCTTCGTGCCCCAGAGGGTCGTCATCTCCAGAGCCCAGCTCACCCTCCGATTCAGCAATGGACATCTTGTCCTCTGGAGGGGCCCCGAACAAAACGTCTGGACAGTCCACTACAGAGGGACCAGCGCGTTCATTGGGGAGCTCCACCGGTTACGGTGTGAAAGAGGAGTGAGGGCTTTCCACGGGGCTTTGCCGGGCGGATTAACCCTCACTGTGATCCTCAGATCACCCAACCCACATGGCACTTTAGCCTTCTTCTGGGAAGTTGGCCCAGAAGAAGCACTAGAGCAAAGCATGGGAGTGGGGACTCCACCTTCGTGAACGAAGGCAAGTCTCGATCTCAACACCGAGATGTTCATATTTCCGCAGTGATAACATGAGTCAACCACAAGAGCTGCTTCAGCGTGCTGTAAGCCCAAACACGTGATGCAGCAATTGTGTCCGTCATAGGGGGACAAAGCCCTACAGCACCCAGTAACGCATGGATGGAATGGCATCTTGAGAAAGACGCAAACGCACCCATGTTGCTCTTTTAGGAATTGAGACTTGTCTTCCGGGTTTTGACATCATCCCTGCACCACTCTATAGGCATGCATAAATCCCGTAGCAGATCTAGACAGGTGGAGCTGGGGGAAGTGGAGGGTTTCATAGGAACTCTGATAGCATGTTGCAGGACCAGCTTACAGCAAAAACTGAACCAGACTATTTAAATGTTGAGCGAACAACCTCATTGGCTGCAGAATTAACATAGGCTGTCCTAGTAAATGATGTGATTGTTAGCAGACTGCATTAGCCTGTGCCATCTAGAGTTTCATGACTGAACTAGATATTTAATCTGGTGCTGATTATTTGCCGGGGTTTTTTATTTTATTTTATTATAGAAACATTAAATTAATCGAACATTGTCACTAAATGTTCTCATAACAAATGTGTAATTTAATTTTGATTTTGAGTTGAATGCAAAATTTTTCATATAAGTGATATTTCACTTGACAGTACAGGTTATTTTTGTATCTGATTCTATTGATATACACTAAGTAAAACATTATAGAAAACCTATGTTGTGAAAATGAAAGCGGGAGAAACACCAAAACACATATGAACATACTGAATGATTATAGATTAATACAGATTAATACAAATAATCCTTTGGTAAATAAACATTTATTTTTGTCATGCAGCCTGTTTTGTCCCAATGCACATGAATTAGTGTCATATAGACAGTGGCTCTTTGCTTTTCAACTATTTATTTCTATGAATACATTCTAAGAAAGTTTTTCAGGTATTGCAGGGGTGTGTCCTCCACACCTTTTCTAAAATAAACAACATAATACTTGAATACGCATACATAACATATATCTAGCTGAAAATGAACAATCTTTTTCATTCCTTTGTCGAAACACACATTCCTACAGCTGGTATCAGGAACATGAGATCATTGTACATGTTTAATGTTGCATTTATTGTGATATCTACACTGTAAAAAAAATTTAAATAATAATCTGTAGTAAAACAGAGAAGGTACATGTAATTTTATGCCAGGACATTATCCATTAAGTTCATGGACCTTTATACCTAAAACACAATGCAGTGTGTAATTCAAAATACATAAAACACCTGTGAAAAATCAAACCTTTAAGTAAACTTCCTTCAGAAAATTCCTTCATATTACCATAGTACATTGGGGCCTTTTTTTAACCAAATTTGAGTGTATTTACCTTTGGTCTCAATGGCTATCTTCAATTTTGCAGCATCATTTTCGGCATTAAAGTTTGGATCAGCCTTGACTGTTCCAAAGTATGCTGTCTCTGTAGGTGCTCCTTTGGAACCCTGTGATAAAACATATAACAAGTGCTAAAATATCAGGTCATGGACTAATTATTAATATAAGTAATGAAGTTGAGGAGTATTTAAATGTGTATTGGCATACAAAACATTGATTATGTATATATTCTGAACTAACCTTGCTACTGTCATCATTACTAATTTTCTGGAGAAATTTTTGAAAGAATGCCATCATTTAAAACCCTTGTACCTATAACAAGCTAAAACAAAATGCAAGGTTGCACTTATGAACAGTTATAATGTTTTTAAATCATTGATTCATTGTTAAATGTCTTCAAAGAGCTTTGTTAAGATAAGTTATTCAAGAGGACTGTAAAACACATTTACAATGATATCTCACCTGTTCCCCTGTGAAGTGAGAGCTGGACTGAAATGGGTTATTTCAGGAACATAATCAGGCCTTTTATTCTTTTGGCTGCGTGGAGGAGTTAGACCAGGTTGTTCTGGTTGTACCTGTCTGTAGTCATTTAATATTTTTGCTGCACTCACCTCAAACTGTAGGATTTGTGGATTGTGTAAGATAAACTGACATGCAATACAAAGCCTAAACATAAAACATATACATGAAACATTGTTCACTAGATTTTGCACAAGACTGTGCAGATACTTCTATTAGTTTTCATTTTCTTCTATTTTAATCATATTATTTGTGCACAATTATAGGAGCATAAGTGATAGTTCATCCAACAATGAAAATTCTGTCAGCATTTACTCACTCTAATGTTGTTCAAAACCCCCATAACTTATGTGGAAGGCAAATGGGAAAGAGCACCGTGAATATTCTTAACATTTTCGGTTGCACAAACCCCCTATGGCATGACTTTTTATTTTTTGGGGAAAAAAAATCTTTCACACAATTTTTTGAGAGCTTGGGGGTCCCTGATAATATATCCATCATAAAATGTGAGCCCCCCCCCACCCCTCATGAATGCCATCACAAAGTCATAATTACGAGTGGGAAGCAATGGCGGAAGCAAATAATTTTCAATCATGATATATGTATTTCTGAATGCTGACAGTACAATGTAGTTTTTACGCATTATGTGTACTGTTAATCAAGAAGAGAGATAAAGTTTGCCAGAAACTTTGTTGTTTGCCCCGGACGAGTGGAGGGGAGAGGTGTGTGAAAGAGGTTAAAGAGGTGTGTGAACTCGCAAGTATGATGTCAGGCACTGTAATTTGCTCTGGCCCCCTTCCTGTTCGCAGGAGTGATGAGATACTTAGTAGACTGTCCTCACTCAATGGCTGGCTGTCAAAGTGATGTCCGCAAAATAATATAGAATTCATAGACAATTGGAAAAGTTTTTGGGGCAGACCTGACCTGTTGAAAAGAAATGGTATTCATCCCTATTAAGATGGTGCTGCTCTTCTCTCTAGTAATATGGCACATAGTCTCAGACCTCGAACATGACAATCTGGGGCTCAGGTCAGGAAGCAGACAGACTGGCTAAACCGACCGTCTGCTATCTGTCTCACATCACTGAGGTCAGATAAATCCCATCACATAGAGACTCTGTTACTTAGATGTCATCATATAGAGACTGTGTCTGTTCCCCGAATTAGGAAATACAAAAAACTTCCAAACCCATCTAAGAGTAAAAACTTAATTGATGTTCAACAAAGAAAAAATAGATATAATACAAATGAACAAATGATAAAGCTCGGGTTGCTGATTATTCAATCTCTTACTTCAAAAGCACTTATTGTTAATTATAAGATTACAGACTATAACCTAGATGTGCTGTGTTTGACAGAAACCTGACTAAAACCAAATTACATTACTTTAAATGAATCCACCCGCCAAGATTACGATTTTAAACATGAACCTTGTCTGAAAGGCAAAGGGGGAGGTGTTGCTGTAATGTATAGTAATATTTTCAGAATTACTAAGAAGTCTAGTTTCAAATATAATTCTTTTGAAATGTTGGTGCTTAATGTAACAATATCTAGTGTAAATGATAAATCACGTTTGAGATTTGTGCTGGCTACTGTATACAGATCACCAGGGCACCATACACACTTTATCAAAGAATTTGCTGATTTTCTATCAGAGTTAGTACTGGCTGCAGATAAAGCCCTAATTGTTGGTGATTTTAATATACTGTACATGTAGATAACAAAAAAAAAATGCAATGGGATTGGCATTTCAAGACATTCTTAACTCTATTGGAGTTAGACAACACGTGACAGGAACTACTCATTGTCGCAATCATACTCTAGATCTAATATTATCACATGGAATCAATGTTGATGTCGTTGAATATCTTCAGCAGAGCGATGACATCTCAGATCATTATCTAGTCTCGTGTAAACTTCATTTAGCCAAGGCTGCAAAGCCGACTCTGTGTTACAAATATTTTAGACCTATCACTTCTGCGACCAAAGATTGCTTTATTAATAATCTTCCTGATCAGTTTCAGCATCTCAGAATCCCAGATAGCTTAGAAGAACTCTGGAACATTGAGACAGAAACTTTTAACTCTCTTTTCCAGCACTTTAGACACAGTTGCTCCTTTGCGCTTAAAGAAGATTAAAGAAAATAGTCCAACGCCATGGTACAATGAGCACACTCAGGCCCTTAAGAGAGCGGCCAGCAAAATGGAGCGTAACTGGAAGAAAACTAAACTAGAGGTATTTCGCATTTCATGGAAAGAGAGCACGATTGCATACAGAGAGGCCTTAAAAGCTGCTAGATTTGCTTATTTTTCAACCCTATTAGAAGAAATAAAAAAAACCCTAGGTATTTATTTGAAACAGTGGCTAAACTAACGAAAAATAAAGCTTCAACCCCAGACGTTTCCAAGCAGCACAGCAGTAATGACTTTATGAACTTCTTTACTTACAATATTGATAATATCAGGGAGAAAAATATAACTATGCAACCGTCTACTACAGTATTGCATCAGGCAGTGCATTGTAGTCTCCCTGACGAAAAATTAGATTCATTCATTGCAATAGGAGAGAGAGGAAGAATTTTTTAAACACGTTAAATCATCTAAATCGACAACATGTATGTTAGTGCCAATACCGACTAAGCTACTGAAAGAGATGCTTCCAGAGGTCATAGATCCTCTTCTTAATATCATTAATTCATCTTTGTCATTAGGATACGTACCAAAAACTTTTACGCTGGCTATGATTAAACCACTTGTTAAAAAAAACGCAACTTGATCCTACAGAATTAGTCAATTACAGGCTGATCTCGAATCTACCTTTTATGTCAAAGATACTAGAAAATGCAGTATCTTCACAACTATGTTCCTTTTTAGAAAGAAATGATATCTGCGAGGATCCTTCCATCAGGATTTAGACCATATCATAGTACTGAAACAGCTCTCATTAGAGTCACAAATGATTTGCTCTTATCATCCGATCATGGTTGTATCTCTCTATTAGTGTTACTCGATCTTAGTGCTGCATTTGACACTATCGACCACAACATTCTTTTAAATAGACTCGAAAATTATGTTGACATTAGTGGAATTTCATAGGCCTCGCTGCCTGCTGTGAACTGTGAGTTTGTTTGCGTTGTGGCTGTCTAAGCCTCGTATTAGCTTCGTATTTCCTTCTGTTTTTCCGTATTTCTCTCTTTATTCTGTTCTGAACCATCATTTAACTAATAATTACAACTCGGACTGTTGGCCAGACGCGTCTCAAGCCATTATACTGCTGGAACCGCAAATACGGTTGGAACATTGGTTGTTGGTCGTAGAGCGAGACACCGCTTCACTGCTGTTCGCCCTGCCATCGACTGCTTTTGTCAGCCTCGTTGCCTGCTGTGAGTTTGTTTGTTTTCCCTTCTATCGTGCGTCTACATTACACCCATACCACTAAAAAGAAGTTTTTTACCCAAGACTTGAGTCATAAATTACTATAAATATTAATAGCATCACTGGTTGCATCATTGCTAACTTAATGTCCATCTGTTAAAATGGCGAATATATCAGGTGTATGTTATCTACCTTTTGGTGCAGATGAGAACAAATCTGAATTGCTCGCGGTGCAGTCTGAATTAGAAGCTGTAGAAAAGCAGATCCGTGACATTCTAGAGAGACAAGCTGAGCTGAGAGACCGGCGTTTAGCTCTTGAAACATCACGCGCTGATGCACACGGATCACTGATTAACGTTAGTAACTCGCTGACGCTGACCTCGTCTACTCCGTGCGTTTCTCAGCATTGGTCCCGAGCGTCCAGGTCACGATCAGCCATGATTTCATTCACTCTGGCTCCAACACACCACCACGAAGCCTGGGTGGTTCCGCGGAAGCCGCGAGCCAGGACAAGAATCTTTTCGCCCCTCCCGGTTTTCGAGATCTCCACTCAGAACCGCTTCTCCCCTCTTCGCGAAACGGAACGCGATGCTGTGATCATCGGCGATTCCACCGTTCGACACGTCCACGCTACGTTAGGTAAAAGTAAGGTGCACAGTCACTGCTTTCCTGGTGCTCGTGTTCTCGATATCACTGCGCGGGTAACTGAGATTTTGAACGGTGACGAGCGCGTCGGAGCTGTTGTGCTGCACGCGGGAGCTAACGACATTAGGCTGCGACAGACGGAGGTTCTGAAGAAAGACTTCAGGAGCCTTATCGATACGGTACGCAGCACATCGCCTGAAACATCAATTATTGTGTCTGGACCGCTTCCTACGTACCGACGAGGGCATGAAAAGTTCAGTAGATTATTCGCGCTAAATGAATGGTTATTGTCATGGTGCAATGAGCAGAAACTGATTTTTGTAAATAATTGGAATCTGTTTTGGGAGCGACCAAGGCTCTTCCGCGCTGTTGGCTTACACCCAAGTAGAATCGGGGCAGATCTTCTGTCGGATAACATCTTCAAGATGTTAAATACCATTTGACTAGTAACCAAAAATCCAAATCACAGTCTCTACTGCACCAATTTAATTTATATTAATACTAGTGTAGAACATTGCATAGAAACTGTGTCTATTCCTCGTTTACTAAGATCAAATAATAAATCTACTGCGGGATCTAGAAAAAATCTAATTGTTATTAAAACAAAAAATCTCGCTATTAGTGAACAAAAACAATTTCTAAAGCTAGGTCTTCTAAACATTAGATCGCTCACACCTAAGGCGGTTATTGTAAATGAAATGGTCACAGATAATAATTTCGATGTTCTGTGCCTTACTGAAACCTGGCTTAAACCAAATGATTATTTCGGTCTAAATGAGTCTACTCCGCCAGGATACTGTTATAAGCATGAGCCCCGTCTGATCGGTCGTGGCGGCGGTGTTGCAACAATCTACAGAGATATCCTTAATGTTACTCAGAAAACTCGTCATAGGTTTAATTCGTTTGAAGTACTAAATGTTACGCTCTTAGATGTAAGAAAAAAATCCCTATTATCTCTAGCATTGGCTACCGTATATAGACCTCCAGGGCCTTACGCCAATTTCCTAACGTCGATAAAGCATTAATTGTTGGAGATTTTAACATACACGTAGATAATTTAAATGATGCGTTAGGGGCTGCGTTTACAGATTTATTAAACTCCTTAGGGGTCAAGCAAAACGTCACCGGACCAACTCATCGTCTTAATCATACACTCGATTTAATTATATCATATGGAACCGATCCAACCGATATAGATATCATTCCACAAAGTGATGATGTCACTGACCACTACTTGGTAACTTGCATATTACGCACTGCTGTAATATGTCATGCTGCGCCACGTTATCGACCAGGTAGAACAATTCGTCCATCCACCATAGATCATTTCTCAAATAGCTTATCTGATCTGTCTCAGCTGCTGCCTGAACCCAAACAAACAGTTGAATTAGACGAACTAACTAGCACTATGAGCACCATTCTCTCTAGAACATTGGATATTGTTGCACCCATTAGATTAAAAAAGGTCAGAGAAAAAAGTATAGCACCATGGTACAATAATACTACGTATGTTTTAAAGAGAGAAACCCGTAATTTAGAGCGTAAATGGAAAAAAAAACTAATTTAGAGGTCTTTAGAATCGAGTGGAAAGACAGTATGTCACTTTATAAAAAGGCACTTAAAACGGCCAGGGCTGAGCACCTCAGCAAATTAATAGAAAACAACCGAAATAATCCAAGGTTTTTATTTAATACCGTGGCTAGACTAACAAATAAACAGACGTCGTCTGAACAAAATACCTCGTTACAGTTTAGTAGTAATGATTTCATGAACTTCTTCACCGAGAAAATTTAAAGCATCAGAATCAAAATCGTAAACGTTCGATCTTTGCTCGCGCCTTATAATTCGGCCGCAATTATCACCCCGCAAGAACAATTACAATGCTTTACAACCATAGAACAAAAAGAGTTAAATAAACTTATCACTTCATCTAAAACAACAACATGTTTATTAGATCCTATACTACCTGAACTACTGAAAGAAGTGTTACCTATAGTGGAAGAGCCTCTTCTCAATATTATTAACTCATCTTTATCTTTAGGTCATGTTTCAAGAACGTTCAAGCTGGCAGTTATAAAACCTCTTATTAAGAAACCACAATTAGATCCAAATAACCTAGCAAATTACAGACCCATTTCGAATCTTTCATTTATGTCAAAAATATTAGAAAAAGTTGTGTCCGCTCAACTCGGCTCTTTCTTGCAAGAAAACGACATCTATAAAAAGTTTCAGTCTGGATTCAGGCCACATCATAGCACTGAAACTGCGCTTGTTAGAATCACAAATGATTTACTTTTAGCTTCGGACCAAGGCTGTATCTCAGTACTAGTTTTACTTGATCTTAGTGCTGCGTTCGATACTATAGATCACACAATACTCTTAGATCGACTACAAAATTACACTGGTGTTCAAGGACAAGCATTAAGCTGGTTCAGGTCATACTTATCTGACCGCTACCATTTCGTCTACTTAAATGGAGAAAAATCGATTATAACTTCGGCAAACTATGGAGTGCCGCAGGGATCTGTGTTAGGCCCTTTATTATTCTCAATATATATGCTGCCACTTGGTAATATTCTAAGGAAACATGGAATTAGTTTCCATTGTTATGCTGATGACACTCAAATATATATTTCATCACGGCCAGATGAATACGCTAAATTATCCAAATTGACAGATTGTGTTAAAGATATAAAAGATTGGATGACGCGTAATTTTCTTTTATTAAATCCAGACAAGACAGAGGTAATACTTATCGGTTCTAAAAACCGTCCACAAAACCTTTCACAGCACGACTTTAACATAGTAGGATACCCTGTTACTTTATCCGCTACAGTAAAAGACCTGGGTGTTACATTAGACTGCAACCTGTCTTTTATAAAAGCATATTTCATATGTTACAAAAACTGCCTTTTTCCACCTTAGAAACATTGCTAAGCTACGTAATATGCTATCAGTCTCTGATGCAGAAAAGTTAGTTCATGCATTCATGACCTCGAGACTAGATTACTGTAATGCTTTATTAGCTGGTTGTCCTGCATCTTCAATAAACAAGCTACAGTTAGTCCAAAATGCAGCCGCTAGAGTTCTTACTAGATCAAGAAAATATGATCATATAACACCGATTTTATCATCACTTCATTGGTTACCTATAAAGTTCCGTATTAAATACAAGGTATTGCTTTTGACTTATAAAGCTCTAAATGGTTTAGCTCCAGTGTATTTAACGGATCTTCTATCGCCTTACAATCAATCGCGCTCTTTAAGATCACTAGATTCGAGGCTTCTGGTCATTCCTAGGATATCCAGATCCACCAAAGGAGGCAGAGCATTTTCACATTTAGCTCCAAAGCTCTGGAATAGCCTTCCTGATATTGTTCGTAGCTCAGACTCGCTCTCCCAGTTTAAAACTAGACTGAAGACGCATCTATTTAGCCAGGCATTCATATAAATTTTTTATCTTACATTTACTGTAAATTCGGCCTCTAGTTCATAAACGCCAGAGGAGAACTGGCCCCCGACTGAGCCTGGGTTCTCCCAAGGTTTTTTTTTCTCCATTGGGTCATCTGATGGGGTGTTAGGACACCATTAGGTCACTGGATGGAGTTTTTCGGTTCCTTGCCACTGTTGCCTTTGGCTTGCTCAGTTGGGGATATTCAAATTAATTAACCAATCATACCATTGATCAGCTCTACCAAACTTGGATGTCTTTTTTCCAGTAATAAACAAACATTGTTAAGTTGTTTTGATTGATACTGTGAAGCAGCTTTGATACAATCTGTATTGTGAAAAGCGCTATATAAATATATTTGACTTGACTTGACTTGACTTGAATTGCACTAGCATGGTTTAAATCATACTTATCTGACCATTATCAGTTTGTAGCAGTAAATGAAGAGATGTCTTATCGATAAAAATTTCAGTATGGTGTACCACAAGGCTCAGTACTAGGACCGTTGCTGTTCACTCTGTACATGCTACCCTTAGGAGATATCATTAGGACGCATGGCATTAGTTTTCACTGTTATGCTGATGATACTCAGCTCTATATTTCTTCACTCCCTGATGAAACTTACCAATTCACAAAATTAACGGAATGCATAGCAGATATACAACCCCAAATCAAGAAAAGTTGGGACATTTTGTAAAATGCAATAAAATCAAGAATCTGTGATTTGTTAATTCTATTTAAACTTTTTTTAACTGACAAAAGTACAAAGAAAAGTTTTCCAATGTTTTCACTGACCAACATAATTGTATTTTGTAAATATGAACAAATTTTGATTTTGATGGCTGCAACACACCCCCAAAAAGTTGGGACAGAGGCATGTTTACCACTGTGTCACTTTACCTTTCCTTTTAATTACACTTTTTAATCATTTGGGAGTTAAGGATACTAATTGTTGGAGTTTTGCTAGTGGATGACTAGCAATTTCCTACTACTTAATTCTGAAAAAAACAGAGATTCTAATTATTGGACAAAAACCTTCCTCATGTAATAACCTAGAATTCTGTCTAACACTTGATGGCTGCTCTGTGAAGTCCTCGTCGTCGTGTAGGAACCTGGGTGTGTTCTTTGATACCAATCTTTCATTTAAAAGTCACGTGTCTAGTATCTGTAAAGCCACATTTTTTAATCTTAAAAATATATCTAAATTATGTCATATGCTCTCAAGGAAAAATGCAGAACAATTAGTTAATGCATTCATGACATCAAGGCTAGATTATTAAAATGCTATTATGAGTGGTTGCCCTGCACGCTTAATAAACAAACTACAGCTGGTCCAAAACGCAGCAGCTAGAGTTCTTACCAGAACCAGGAAGTATGACCATATTAGCCCGGTTCTGTCAACACTACATTGGCTCCCTATTAAACATAGTATAAATTTTAAAATATTGCTGATTATTTACAAAGCACTAAATGGTTTAGCTCCGCAGTACTTGAGCAAGTTCTTAACACATTATAGTCCTTCATGTCTATTGCAATCTCAAAATTCCGGCCAGTTGATAATACCTAGAATATCAAAATCGACTGCTGGTAGTAGATCCTTTTCCTATTTAGCACCAAAACTTTGGAATAATCTTCCTAACATTGTCCGGGAAGCAGATACAGTCTGTCAATTCAAATCTAGACTAAAAACACATCTCATTGACCTAGCATACACATAACACATTATAGACTTCTATAATTCAATGTTAGGCTGCATAGTTTAGATCAGCCGGGAACACTTCCCATAAATCCTGACGTAATTGGTACATCATAAGAAGGATGGCGTCTACGCTAATATTAGTTTCTCTGTTTATCCCAAGGTTTACTGCAGTCCGCCGGATCCAGGCCGTATCCAGATCTGAGGAAGGACCAGTGCCTGGACATGACGAAACACAGTCCTGAAGTGTCAACTAGTCTTTCCCCTGTGAAGGCCTCCTTCCTTTTACCTCAACAGATAAACGGTTCTTCAACGGTTTTTCAATGGTTTTTCTGTTAGAACGGTGTCGTGTTAGCGGCCCCTAAGTTAATAACTAATGATCTTCGCAACAGAAGTGAATCAATCAAGACTATCTTTAGCTGGACAATAACTTTGTTCTAGAGCTGTGGTAAAGCCTAAACAATCTGTTACGTTAATTTCTATTAAGACAAAAGCTGAGATCAAACCCCCTGCAATAAAATAATAAAACTCACCCTGGAAAGAAGATCTCAAAGAAAGAGCACAGGACATCGCCTTTGTAAAAACTTATCTCCTTGTTTATATATGAATCCCCCCTCTCCCTACTCGCTTCCTTTCCCAATGATTCAAGTAACTAAAAGTTCACTAAGAATGTCTATATACCACATGTGATGTATCTCGTGAATATATAGTTTTTTCATGTTCATGTTTGGTATCATTTTAAATGTCTCAGTGTGATTGGTAAAATGGTTTCAATTTCATTGCAATTAGTATTATGAGAAAGATTAAAAACTTAGGACAATTCTGTTTTCCTTTTGGGTGTTGTCTCTTCAAGATATCTGAGAAAAAATATTTACAACCTTTTGTTCTGGTCTGGGTATTTAAGGGTAAGTGGCAGAGCAGTCTTTGGGAACCTGTAACCAGAAAACCCCCATGCAGTGCTGTGTCAGTGTCTTTCTGAGTCTTGCACTCGGAACACACTCAGACACCACTGTGTGTCTGTCAGGAATGCATTTCTTACTTTTAGAGTCATCTTTGAGCAATTGATGTCATTTATTTCATATATCTGATTTGGCTTCTAATTGTTTATTTGTGTAAATGACATGATACATTTTTACCGGACAATTGTTTTCGATTTAGTCTGGACTCCCCTGAATTCATTATGACTAGTAGATTATGTGGAGGCTGGTGCTACCGCAGATCTGTGTCCAGGATAGGTCAAACTGGGCAAACAGTAGGCAAATCATCTGAAGACCTTTTGATTTCTGTCTCACTGGCTTGGTAAGTTGTACGGAAATGGCTAATTAAACTACACTTTTTTTTTTTTTGTACGAGTGAGCATTAGGCAACCAACTAAAGAAGTATTAGCTAACCCTGCACCCTCTGACCAAGATCAGACTGGCAAGACTGTGTCTGTGAGATCCACGTAAACCCGGGCATGTGACTCTGTGTGGCATTGAACGAATAATTGAAAGTATGGGATACCCAGAATAATCAAAGATCTAAATTAAATCATAATCAATATTTATAATTATTTTCTAATAAGAAACACAATCTAAATTTGATAATCATTTGAAATTGGAGTCAAATTAAGCACAGAGCTAAAGTAAAATCGAAACTAAATTCTACAAATCAAGTGAACTTCACAGAACGCTGAAAAGACATATACGCGTCATACCTTCCACACCGTTGGATTCTGTCGTTGGGCTGACGGGTGGTCTTTACTAAAGTACTGGGTTACTATAGGTATCTACATGGGTTAAGGTTACGTTTAGGGGTAGGTTCAGGGTTAGTATCTAGTTATTACCCAGTAATTGCAATTACTAATTAGAACATAGTATGTACATGGGGAACAGGACTGTAAAAAAAAAAGTGCTACAAAAATTTATTTTGAGTAGATGATGACAGATGTTTTATTTTTGGGTGATCTCTTTTAGATCAAGCTAACACAAGCTAAAACTCCTGACCTGAGGTCTGTCAGACTATGGAGTCGTTTTAGGTGACATAAAGAGCTCATGAGGTTTGAAAAAGAAAGGTTGTATAACTGGGTTCTGGGTTTGTATCATACTTTCACACAAAAGAAAAAAAATGCAAAAACGTTCATTACCAGTTTAAGCGCTTTCATTCATTATTGGTAATTTATTTATCTTAGTGATCATAACCCAATCTTCATGAAGTTCAACTGTCACTAAAGTAAAGAAATGATTGAAATCTTCACAGATCTTGGAATTATTATAAAACACAAAACAATATAGATAACAAATGCATTGAAACTGTAGTTCAGTTTTTCAACAGGTATATAGTGGTATGATTTATAACATCTCACATACAGCAGCTCCAAAGAATATTTACACACTTAAAATACAATTAAAAATGCATGGATGCAAAGCATTAGACAACAAAACATCAAAGCAAGCTATATTTTAAAAGAAAAATATTAGAACACACTTTACAAGCAAAACGTTTCACAATTCTTTTTTGATGACAAAACAACCGATATACTGTTCAAAATTAAGACAAAAAGTATTAGGACACTTTTGGATGTCCAATGTTAGTGGAATATGCTTATAGATAATATGATGAACGACACCCGATAAACTGACTTTATCTTTAAAATCACTCATTTGTTTAATAGACACTGCAAAAAAATGTTCAGTAAACGTAGGGAAGAAGTTAGTTTTAAGAAAAGTTCTGGCATCAGTTTGAAGATGCTAATTGCATTCTAACATTTTTAGATGTGACTGAGTGTCCAAATTCCTTTTGAGCCACTGTATGTATATGATACATGCAATTTACAAAGATATTAACCATTTAAAATTTTCTGCAAACTTGTCTAAATAATGTACTAATTTTTAAATATTCTTTCTCTGGAAAAAACAACCAATGATTACATTAATTTTAGAGTGTGTAGACAGGGAGGGCACACAATAATGAATAGATCCACACATTAGCGTCTAGGGGGTGGTCCTTGACCCCTGCCTGCCCCTGGTTGACCAGGTAGAGGTCCAGGTCCCCTGGGGCCTGGTGCTCGAGTCACAGGCGCCCGGGCATTAGGATTGGCTGACGCGAGTGACACATCTTTCTGCAGACGCACGTCATTTCCAGCTGAGCCTGGTTTCACTTTTGGAGATTTTCCACCCTGGTCATGCCTTTTTTCTACGGCAGAAAGAAACAAATGGAATGAAGGGTGAAACCGTTTCACTGAAAGGTTTTACCGTATTTTTGGATAAAGTCTGTAATTCTGTTTAAAACTATTCAAATACATATAACTTACATAGAATTACACTACTGTTAAAAAGTTTGGTGTCGGTAAGAATGTTTAAAAAGAAGTCTTTTATGCCTACCAAAGCTGCGTTTATTTGATTGAAATACCGTATATATTTTATATATAATTTAAAATGTAATTTATTCCTGCGATTGCAAAATTGTGTTTTCAGCAGCCATTACTACAGTCTTCGGTGTCACATGATTCTAATATGCTGATTTGGTGCTGAAGTAACATTTCTAATAATGTCAATGTTGAAAACAGTATTCTTTGAAGATTAAAAAGTATAAAAAATAATAAATTCTTTCAAAAATTTTGAACAGTAGTGTACATTGGAAAACAGCAATGGTATCTGGTGTAAGGAACTCAGCTTTTTTGGAAATATTAATAATCAATAATATCTTGTTATTATTAATTATAAATATTTGGGTCAGTTAATTGGATTAACTTGATGTGGCTGAATTAATATTACAATCAATTAATCAGTTCGTCCAACGAACTCTTTTGATTATTAATTTATTCTAAGAAAAGGGTATCTTCCATGGCCACAGAAGAATAATTATTTCTTCGCATATACCGCACGTTGAGCCAGTAGCAAAAACCGTGATCATAAAGTGACATTGTTTTGCAAACAAAGCAGAACCAAATACATATTATGTACAAGTTTTATTAACTAAATATAGATATTCATATGAATATAAATAAACTAAACAACATACACACATGAATACATAAATAGGTTAGTGATAGGATGAAATTGGAAACCGGAAGAGGGTCTATGAGAAGAACCATCAGAATTTCATTCTCACATTTCATTGAATTGAATACTTGCATTTGTAATGGGAACAATTCTTGAAGTTGTTGAAAATTGAAGTCGTTGATGGTTCCGGCAGTGCTAAGTGGAAGTTGGTTGAGCGTTCTCTTTCTCCAGGAACGCATGATTGGTTTGGTCAAGGGCTGGGACTCTGTTGAGGCCACGCCGAGCACCCAGGAGAAGTGATTGGAGTCGTTGTTGGTTGGAGTCTTTGTTCCAAAACTCCTGAGATTGTCTTTGGTTCTTTGTGAGAGAGTGTCCTCTCTTTTCCATGAGGCCGGATCTAGTTGGGATCCAGGCCTGCTGGAAGGCCTCTTGGCCCCCATGGAGGGGGGAGGGGGGGTTTCCCCGTATCACCCGAGACAGTGTTTGCGGCAGGATGGAAAACCAAGAGAGGGCGGTCACTGTTTCCTGTCTCTGATATAGTCTGAAAAAGAACCACCCCTAAGGTTTGAATGGACCTATGCGTAAGGTGACATGTCCAAGAGGGGAAGCGGCTCTTAGTTGATTTATGGTCTTTGTCCCCAGCGTGCTTAGACTGTTCATTCAACCTCAAATAGACATAACAAATTCAAATTGCATTCTAAGAGAAGGTGATGTACATCAAAGTATGTGTCATTAAATGAGGATTAATTAGGTAGGAAGAATGATACAGGTGAAGTTATATTGACCGTTGGGTGGTTGTGCAACCACATACACCCCAATCAAACATACCATGTTGTTATACCTAATAGTACACGAGACAGTAAATCATCACGGTTTCTGTGAGGCATGTTCCTTCATAGATCAGAGTAATACCGCAAAGTTTATTTAATTAAAGATTGTCTCTCTCTCTTGAGCATGTGGCGCATGTGGCCACATTCCTTTGAGGTCGTAAAAGTCTGTTATCAGTCTTAAAGTGTTCTGTAACCGGACACCATGCTGACAAAGTAACTTCATTTGTGAGGTTAGTTTTGGGGGAGAGTTTCATAGACCTTTATATTGATTAAATATAGTGAATATGAATAATTAGTGTGTGTCTGAATGGTCCAGACCCTACATCCCCCCTTTTCGACCATTGTTGTCCCCCTCAAGGACAACCATGATCGAAGTTGAAAGTGCCGAGAGATCAGACACACCTTTGTCATAGAAGGCTGGAAGGCCATGGTGGCCTCTGGTTGCTCACGTCTTCTGGAGCGGTGGTCGTTCCACGGCGGTTGATGTGGACAGTAGCCCAGTACAGGTCTCTGCAGCAGGTGTTGGGGCAGAAGGTGCCTTGACTGGGTATCACCTGTCATTCTGGAGTTAGGGTGAAATTGTGGTTCTTGAAGAAGGATGAGGTTTCCAGCTTTGATTCAGGTTTGGCCTCAGCAGGGCAGCGTGTGTCTTGGATCAGAGGCTGCAGACCAGCTGAGTTTGAGTAAAGTCATTCTGGAAGACAGTAAAGAGCTGTTTCATGGAGTTCACTGTCTGGTTCAGCCGAACGCTGTGGGTGTTGAGAATTACCACAGTTCCCTTCGATGTCTTGCCGATGGACGGCAGGGAGGCACTCTGTGTTGTGAGTTGCCCTTTGAGCTGTGGGATTTCAGTTTGAATTTCAGCCACACGTTGTCTCACGGTGGTTAGGTTCAGTCCGTTGACACTGGACATGCCAATGTTAACAGAGTTCCGACGGCAGCGGCGGTTGTGTCCATCTAGCTCTGCTTGTGTGACAGTTTTTTTTTTCAAGTTGGTTGAGCATGTGTTCGACATTGGCCTCAGCGTGGGCGAGAGAGTGGAGTCGAACATACACTCTCTGGGTGTGGGTCCTGCAGTTGGTGATAAGGAGTCCCGGTTGTTCCTTCGGGACACTGCCTGATACCGGACCTGGTGAGATGACCGACTGCGGCTGTCCTCTGGTTGGCTGGAGGCACAGGAAGACTAACCACAGCAGCATCCTGGAACAGACAAAGGGGGGAGGGAGAGAGAAAGGGAGGAAAGATCTCAGCGACTGTCGTCCTTTGTTGGCTAGGACAGTCTTTCCGCTTCGAGGACGCCGGTATGCCACTTGCTTCGGTGTTCTGGTGCTGCGATGTGCAGCACATGGTGCGTGATGGGCATACACTGGGATGACCCCCCTTTTGCACTGTGGCACCACAAGCTTTGGCGCAGCGATGTCATCAGGTGCATAACACAGAGTGTTGTCCTGTGAACGCAGTGTGTGCTTGTTGATTTCAGTTGTCTTGGGCACCGGTTGTCGGTGGGTGCAGACGGCATTCGTGGGTGGTTGGAGGGGTTAGAGGTGGTTTCTCATAGTGTCCATTGGTTTGTCATAGTCTTTGGTAAGCTGGAAGGTTGGGGTCAGGTTAAGCAGAGGCTCTGTGACATTTTGGCACACTTGTGGTGAGAGACTAATACCTAGTCTCCCTAAAAAATGACCCTAAAAGTTCAGAACCACTGTTTAATGGGTTCGCTAGATATGTAGCATAAAGTTAGGTGTTTCATGTGTATCTAGCTAGTGATGTGTCTCTTGTATCTTTATCATCTTTGCTGTGGATGTTAGGAGGCTAAGACTTGTGTGGTTCCTAGAGTATTTCCTGGAAAGGGCATAGCTGAGATGAAATAAATGACTTAAGATGGTTCTTATGACTAAATTATTTCTCTGGACTTAAATGGTGGTTCACTACGGCTTGACGAAGTGAAGGATAGGAGGAAAAGGGACAGCTTTCCTATTCAAATTATGCTTATTATCAATCCTCAGGACTATAGTTATGCCCTAGTAATTGTTGAAATTACTTGTGTTGCAGGGTCACAAAAATGAGTGCACTTGTTGAAAATAAACACAATCACAAATAAAGGTGTCTCTGTTTCCTTTCTGGGCCCAATGGGAAATAGAACCACATTTGAACAAGAGAGGAAATGGAATTAAATCATATAGATGACCGAATAGACAAGGGAATAGCTGACTGCTATTATTATCAAAGTGAAAATAAAAAATAAAATAAATAAATAAAGTAAGTAATCAAAACAGCGGTAATGATCTGAATGTGAGAATAATCAGTAGCACTAGTGACTAAACTTTGGATTTGCCTGGGCCAAAACCACGTAGTGGGTTACAGCGGTTGCGTGTTCAAGACCACACTGTGTGTGTCCCTCCGAAGGTTTAGTCAACATGCTGATGGAAATTCTCATTACTATACAAATTATTCTCTAGCTACACAGTTTACATGTAGTTAAACTTAAGTTTAATTGACAGGGCATCTGCAAATTTAGCCTACAGCGCTCAGCCAGGACTATGCCTAACTAGTGAAGGTGAAATTTAGCTGAGAAGAATTGAAAGTACGGAAAGTGAAGAATTAGAAACCCTAAGGCTTATTAAGGCTTCAAGTGAATTATGCTAACTGCTAACTGTAGAAGTTATTATTTAGCTTAGCTTAAGCTGGATGAATGCTAGGTTAGCTTAGCTTAGCCTAAGCTGGATGGACGCTAGGTTAAGTTAGCTTAGCCACCTAGGCTGGTTTGTTTACAAAATGACGTCACGAGTTAGCACTTCCTGTGACAAGTAGTTGTCATGGGAACCAGTGCATGTCAGAACAATTCAACAGTCCATGAAGAATGTCTGCACATTTTAAATGAGTTATGCATGTTTAAACGGGTTAAAAGGGGGCGCCTATACTTTAAGTCTTTCAAGAACTTGAGGTTACATTCAGTAAAATGCAAATGTGGTTTGGCATTTGCAAATTTTACTCATGGAACTCTTCTCTTTACTTTACGCAACTTATTATATTTGTTTACAGAGTAAGGAAATAGATTTGCTGTAAGTCAAAGCTTGTCTAAGCCTATATAGTTACGTCCATCTCATGCATAAATACTGACTTTTCAGTGGGTGAACAGTTTTGATCGCTAGGTAGCTCTCTGCTTGTAGATGCAGCCAAAATTTAGGTGAATTACATCAATCTAACAATAATTTGTAAGGTCTTTACTTTGTAGAAAGGGGAGCATCACCCAAGTCTACGTGTATATAACACTGTACTGAGATTCCTTCGTCAGAAACAGATTAAGCAATACTGCAATTTGGATTCCTTCAACCAAAGCAGAATAATAAATACCGGTAAAGTTTACATGCCGCTGAGATGAGATTCCTTTGTCAAACAGACTTACGCTTTAATGCTGAAATTACCGATACCAGACCTTTTAGACCTTAGACCTTTTTCTTTTTTTTTATTATTATTTTAAGTAGAGATGTCAATTCCAGCTATCGTTTTATCTGCATTTAGACAAGCCAGCAGCTAGTGATCAAAATGTGTATCACATATCATGTCCTATTTGGATCGGAATGATCAAATAAGCACTTTTAGGATAACAGTAGTTACGAAGGGGCTCTAGGTCATGCTAGTTTTCCCAGCTCAGGTGGTTTGCTTACTATCTGGCATTAGGGTGACGAATGCCCTATTTGGAGTTTGTATTTCCTGTAACAAGTGATTGTCATGGAAACTAATGTGCAGCAGTGTATATTTCAACCAGCGGGTGGCACAATGTCTGTATGTTTCAAAAAGCAGTGCATAGTCTGTTGGCACGTGAGGCTTACACCTGCATTCAAGATTTTCTTTAAAACAGTAAAATTCAAATTTTACTAATGCAAACTCTTGCTTCCTTTTGAGCACACATTTTCATCTACTTTAAAAGTTTTATGTCCTATGCTGACTAGGAACTTTGTAGCAGAGTCATGCATTGTGTTCATGCTGTGTGCCTTCTGGTTTTGCAGTTCAGAATCAATGGGGTCTTAGGAACCCTTTCTGAGGAGGCCTTCTGTGTTAGAGGCCTTCTGCATCAGGTCACGCATCGTTGAGTGGGCATTGCGTGGGGGGAGGTAAAAATCTGGTGACTAACTGGTTTTGGAGGAAAAGTTTCTTGACGCTGGTGTCCTCCTCCGTCACAGGTTCGTTGTAAGTTCCACAGAAAACTCGTTCGGAGTCGGTGGTGGCAGCACAGGCCCTTCTAGGTCTGTCCTGCTTGGTGTCTGGGCAGGGCCCAGCTGGGCTGGATGTGTCCAGATCAGATGGAGTCTGTCTCGGTGTGCCACACCGGTTGGAGACTGCAGGTGAAAATCAATGTCTCGTAGATTGGCAGGGATGTTTCTGACCTTTCACTTGAGATTGTTGAGTGTCACTTCATGTGCCATTTCAGGGTTTGTCTGAGTTACCTTTTCCTCCTGCAGCTGCAGGGGCTCTCAGGCCACTGGCTGGTGAAGTGTTAAGCCGAGGGCTTTGGCTCCCCCCCGCCCCCCCTTTGTGCAGGGCTGGGGAAGCTTACGCTGCTGATGTGAAGGTCAGCAGGGTACGTCTTTCATGTGTGGTCCATTTGCCGTGGGTTGGACTGTTGCAGCTCTCTTTGGACCACATGGAGTGCGTCAATAATGTTACAGCATCGCTAAGTCAGTGTTCGGACTTCCGCTGCACATTGATGGCTTTAGCTCTCTTTGAGTTCAACCATTTCTTTAAGTTCTTTGAGTGAAACAGTTCTTTACCCGTCGGTTTGCAGGTGCTCAGAGCTGTCGTCCGCCTGAAAACTGATGATCTCTTTCAGTTGCTCTGCTCTGTCAGGGTCCTTGCATCTGTCCTGTGTCCTCTCACGCTGAGCAGGGTTTGTTCTCTGTGGAATTCTGTGGCTGGCCGCATTAGTTCATTTACCTCTTGTTTGAGGCCTGCGGGAGCGGGGCCAAGGAGAAGATGATTCTGGTCAGCTCTTGGTGGCTCAGGCCGGACGTCCGCTTTCGTTGTCGTCTAACTGTTCCTTTCTCTGCCGTGGCAGGTCATTGCCTGCTTCAGGCAGAAGGATGTCCATGACACTGCTCTGCCGGGTCTCCAGGGGGTCCTGGTAGGAGGCAGGGCTGGATGTCTGAGGCCTACTGGCACACTTGTGGGACACGAGATAGAGAGGGCAAAGGCAAATGCAAGTTTCTACTGAGGTGGTGAGCTATGAGCTTACTCATAACAAAATGTTTTGAGTATCCTAGTTGACGTGCTTTAAGCAGCGTCAACTGATGACTGGGCTTTTACATGTCACAACTATCACTCAAAAATGCTGATGGTTCTTCTCACATGTTGTGCTACGAGAGTAACAGATAGAGCAAAACCAAAATACAACAATAGGATGAAACCAGAAAAGAAGAGGAAGAAAGGAGTGTTTTACCTATTTAGGTTTAGCTAGGAGACATAGGTAAACAGGAGTCACTTATGGCTTATGCTGCTGTTAGACTAAGCTACCAGGGACACATCAAACATCTCAAGGTCCAAAAGAAGAAGAAGAAACAACGGGAAGTGTTTCCACTTCTGTCTGGGGCCTACTGTGCGTTTGTGTTTAGCCGTACTTCATGTACTTAGCTTGGTGCTAAGGAGTGAGGATGGGTAAACACAGACAGGAAGTAGGATATTAATGACCTGTGTAACTCGCTAAGGAAACAACAGTCGCTAGATATTATAATCCTAAAGAGAGAGAAGATGAGGATAGTGACTAGTGATCTAAAATAAGGTAAAGGTAAAGTAAGAACGTCCTTATAGCTCTAAGAAAACTAAAAGGGAAAGGGAAGCATATCAAGTAATTTAATTAAATTTCAAATTTAGTTAAGCTTTATTTATCTGAATATAAGAATTCAGGCTGAAACAAAAGTAAATAAATAAATTGAAATAAAATAAAAAAAATAAAAATTAAACATAGAGTGTTCTCATAGCTCTGGTAACTAGAGTGGAAATTGAATAAGCAAATTGATTTAATTAAATCCCAAATTTAATTAAATTCAACTTAACCGAATAGGAATATTCTGGCTCAACAGGTGTGAAGACACAGAATATGATAGGGGTAGGTTTGGGTCGAAATAAAAGAAACACAAATGAAAACCACAGTATCTGGGTTTCAATCTGAAAGCGAGAGAAAGAGAGAGAGAAGAGAGTGGTTTAACCCTCTTATGAGACGTGCTTCGTGAAGCTCTGACACCAGGGTGAATCATTCGGAGTGGGTATCACTGCTAAGGTCACGTGATTTTATTAAACTGGGCTTCGTTACGCGTCATAGCTGTTTCGAAATTGTTTTAAATTTCAACGGTTCGTGAACCAGTGTGTATCTGATCTCTATGTGATCTTGTATCACTTTATAGATTCGTACACATTTAATGACGCATTTGATAAAGGGTCTGATTGACTTTCAAGTCAAGCTTTCATAAAACGAGCCCTACAGTTTACTAGGATATTGTGCCTTGAAAGACACCTCATATTAAACAATATTAGGTAGCTCGCGGATTGCCATTACCTGATTAAACCTTTTGATAAAACCTTTGCGATTGGTTTGTAAAAGGTGTTCCGTTGATTTGAGTTTCCGCTACACTTCCACTGTTTTGACCAGCAGGGGTCGCCAGCGAGGGCGCTTCAAACAAAGAATCATTTGTGACGCAGTTGACTCCTTTGATTCAAAGCCTCGAAGAGCTTTGACTCTCATTACTCGTGTTCAAATCACTCAGTTCAAATCACGCAAAATCTATAGTCTTTGGTTTAAGGTTACACTTTACGCTCTAAAGTGTCTAAGGTTTTTAGGCGGTGCTAAAACTATCACTCGAGGTAGAGGGTTTTACTTGTAAGTTATGCGAGTAAGTTAGGATGGAGGGAGCTATTGGATACAACCGTCGCTTGTTTACACGAGGGTTTGTGAGATTGGTGCTGTTGTCAGAAAAACTAGATAGGAACGCCTGCTCGCGTTCCGGACGCAATGCCAACCAACAACACAGATCGGCCGGAGCAGCGGACGAGCTGTGCTGAAAGTTTGCACTGGGTCTCTCGCTTAGGCACATGACTTTGCATGTGAGTGACTCTTTCACAAATCAAACAGCACCGTTCTTTCCCAGACAATGGCAAATTAGCCTACTAGTTAGTTAGGCTAGAATTTATACTACTAATTTGACGCGATTGTTTCATATGAGCGCTTCGGCGGTTTAATATGAATACAATGAAGTAACGAACAACAAGGCCTTGATTGGTGACTGAGGAACATCGCTCAGATCACCTTCAAAATGCTGAGAATGGAGTTTTCTTCGTCCATAATCAGATTAATTTGTTCTGGTACCATTTATACGCGTGGCTAATCTGAGATTTCTCCGTCAGAGAAGGTTTAACGTACGCTCGACTTCTATCTGAAATTAGGATTTCTTCGCTAATATCAGGAGTTTCTTATCGTACGATTTAAATATGCATTATAGCATTTGAGAAACTTTCTGCCATTCGTAGGAAGGAATATTCAGGCTATAGTTTTGCTGATTTCAGATACTTGTGCGTGTGTATGAGATGTTAATAACAACTTATGGGACAACATATGATTGATTACTGTCTGCTTACATACAATGTTTAATACGATGCCTTAAAATTCTCCACCATAATGTAAGGAACTCAGCTTTTTTGGAAATATTAATAATCAATAATATCTTGTTATTATTAATTATAAATATTTGGGTCAGTTAATTGGATTAACTTGATGTGGCTGAATTAATATTACAATCAATTAATCAGTTCGTCCAACGAACTCTTTTGATTATTAATTTATTCTAAGAAAAGGGTATCTTCCATGGCCACAGAAGAATAATTATTTCTTCGCATATACCGCACGTTGAGCCAGTAGCAAAAACCGTGATCATAAAGTGACATTGTATTGATCCAGCCCTGCTGGAAGGCCTCTTGGCCCCCATGGAGGGGGGAGGGGGGGTTTCCCCGTATCACCCGAGACAGTGTTTGCGGCAGGATGGAAAACCAAGAGAGGGCGGTCACTGTTTCCTGTCTCTGATATAGTCTGAAAAAGAACCACCCCTAAGGTTTGAATGGACCTATGCGTAAGGTGACATGTCCAAGAGGGGAAGCGGCTCTTAGTTGATTTATGGTCTTTGTCCCCAGCGTGCTTAGACTGTTCATTCAAGCTCAAATAGACATAACAAATTCAAATTGCATTCTAAGAGAAGGTGATGTACATCAAAGTATGTGTCATTAAATGAGGATTAATTAGGTAGGATGAATGATACAGGTGAAGTTATATTGACCGTTGGGTGGTTGTGCAACCACATACACCCCAATCAAACATACCATGTTGTTATACCTAATAGTACACGAGACTGTAAATCATCACGGTTTCTGTGAGGCATGTTCCTTCATAGATCAGAGTAATACCGCAAAGTTTATTTAATTAAAGATTGTCTCTCTCTCTTGAGCATGTGGCACATGTGGCCACATTCCTTTGAGGTCGTAAAAGTCTGTTATCAGTCTTAAAGTGTTCTGTAACCGGACACCCGGCTGACAAAGTAACTTCATTTGTGAGGTTAGTTTTGGAGGAGAGTTTCATAGACCTTTATATTGATTAAATATAGTGAATATGAATAATTAGTGTGTGTCTGAATGGTCCAGACCCTACACTGGTAATATGGTACACTTAAATAAAGGTTCTTTATTGGCATTGATGGTTCCATGAAGAGCCTTTAACATTCATAGAACCTTTCCATTGCACAAAACAAAAGGTTCTTTATTACAGTAGAAAACAGTGTCAAGGTTCTGCCCTGCAAGTTCTCTCTGTCTTGTCTTTGTTCAATGTCTCTATGTTTATCTTATGCTTTAACACATGGCTGTGTCTTTGTTTATGTTGGCCAAGTTCCCCCCTGGTCCTGCCTCTTTGTTTCCTGTTACCACACCCCTTGTTTAGCTCCTGTCTAGTCCTCGTTTACCTGATTATGCTCACCTGTTCCTTGGCTGGGTTTAAGTCCAATTTTTTATGCCCTTCCCTCGCTAACTTCCCTCCGTCTCATTCACTTATGCCCACTACTGGTGGAGCCCTTGAAATGTTTAAATTGAATGCCCCAAGCCCTTGATCACCCAATCTGCTATAGAGCTGATTTATTTTATATATATATATATATATAATAAATATTATTATTATATATATAATAATAATAAATATATAAAATAATATTAATAATATTATTATTATTTTTTTTTTTTTTTTAAGAACCGTTCACTGAAAGTTTTTTTGGGGAACCAGAATGTAATTTTTTTCTTTCTATCTATGGCATCACTGTGAAAACCTTTTTTTTTTTTTTAAGAGCACCAATTGCTAATGTATGATTGTCAGTAACATAACATTCTATGCAATGCACACCTGCATTTTTCTCCGGATGGGCATGGGACATCTGAGAGTTTTTGGGAAGTAGATCCTCCAGGTCCTTCATAACCTGGTTAGTGCTGTCTTTGTTGTTTCGTCTGTTCTTATCCTCATCTCTTGCCTAAAAATGAACGTTAGACGCATTTCTAAGTTTTAAAGAACACTTTAATTTTTTTTTTTTTACAAACTGGTGCCATCTAACAAATCTTAGCATGAATTGTTGTGTATCTCTGAACATAAACACTACTAACCATCTGCATTTTCTTTTTTAGCTCCATGTTGGCATTCTGGTAGGCCTGTGACACTGAATTCAGATAGTAAATGGCCAGACTGTAAGAAATCAAAATTACAAATATAAGGATTTTTTTATTGTTTTATGTGATCATGTTTTTTTTTTTTTTTTTTTTTTTTTTTATAATTTCCTTACACCATGAGAAGTACTGCTGCTATAATGAGTCCAGGGTTTGCTAGGTAGCCTAAGATCGTCCCCATAAATGCAGGTAGATCCATATCAATGGTCTCCATAACGATGTCAATCATTTTGTCCTTCCCACTGTGATAACAGGAAATGAAACAATGAGCATTTGATAATACAAATTAATTTGGGGTATTATGGATTTATGTGTTTGTGTGCATATGAACTTATGTTTGTGTGTGGTGGGTGTCCTGGTAAAAATGTCAAACAAAATGTCCCCACAAAGACTGCAATATCCGAAGTCCTTGTAGGGACATTTTATGGTCCCCATGAGGAAAACAGCTTATATATCATACAGAATTATGTTTTTTGAAAATGAAAATGTGACAGTTTTCTGAGATGGGTAGGTTTAGGATTAAGGGATAAAATATGTTTTTACAGCATGAAAATCACTGTCTTATGAAATGTCCCCATAAAAAATGGAAACGTGTGTGCGTGCGTGCGTGCGTGCGTGCGTGCGTGTGAGTGTGTGTGTGTGTGTGTGTGTGTGTGTGTGTGTGTGTATACCTGAAGGGCCCACAGTCAAAGGAGGGAGGCAAAGTCATGATGGTGTAAACCACAGGCAGGAGACTCAGAAAGAGAATGAGCAGTAACAGGCCCATGTAGAAGTTATTGGATTTAGAAGCTTTAAAGACCCTCTCGTGTGGGACGTTACAGGCCATTACAGCCCAGCACTGGTAGTACATGGAGCTCAGGAGCCGCAGAACATTGATGCCCACCAGACCAGGAGCATAGAACGCCCCCATCCTGACAAACAACAGACAGAAAAATTGATATTTACAGGTACAAAAGAGTATATGGCTAACTATTGTTTTGGAATATGTCCAATGTAGAGTTGATGGTAATTGAAGTGTCTAAATTGTCTCAAAAAGATGAAAAGCTTCAAAGCATTTTAGAACCTAGAGTGCAGCCAACAGTCTACATCAGGGGTGTTCAATCCTGTTCCTGGAGGGCCACTGTCCTGCAGAGATTAGCTCAAACTTGCCTCAACACACCTGCCTGTAAATTTAGCATGCCTAGTAAGACCTTGATTACCTGGTTCAGGTGTTTCATTGGAGCGGAAGCTGAACTCTGCAGGACAGTGGCCCTCCAGGAGCAGGATTGGACATCTCTGGTTTACATGGAACAATGTAAATACCTGAACTGAAAATGTACTCTTACAGCAACTCTCTTAATGTCTATGTCTTAAAGGTGCTCTAAGCGATGTCGGGTGACGTCACTTCTTGTTGACGTTTGAAGTATTATCAAACAAAACGGAGGCTAGCAAGACCCACCCTCCTCCTCATCCGCGCACTAACCCCCCAAACCCCACCTCCAAATCCTTCTTGTCGGTCATTGGCTGGAACAGTTTGCTATTGTGGCGAGCAGGACGAGGCAGAGGGACGTGAGAGAACAGCGCGAGGCCGGTGGCGTGAGTGTTAACGAACTACACCTGTGAGACGCACCGGTCTCGCATCTCTCACAGAGGAGCGGAAGCATAAAGGAGGAGCGACGACTGTGAAGATCGAGAGAGGACAGGCCTGTGTTTTATTTGTGTTCGCTTTTTGTTTTGGGTAGCCAGCAGTCGTCCGCGAGGGGCTGCTTGCGGTTCCTTTTGTGTTTTATTTTGGTAGCCAGCAGTCATCCACGAGGGGCTGCTGGCGGTTTTTTTTTGTTTTTGTATTTCTTTTATTTTATCATTAAAGTCGTTCGCCGTAAAGTTCGCCGGTTCCCGCCTCCTTCTTCCCATAACAACTGAACCTCATTACATTGGTGCCGAAACCCGGGAAGAAGGAGGAACGCGCTGTCAAAGACTCCTCGCCGCTGTGGGGAATCCGCGATGCCAGTGTAATGAAGATCATAGTTCAGGGAAGAAGGAGGCGGGAACCGGCAGACATTTAAAGACTTTAATTTTAAAATAAAACAAATACAAAAATCTGCCAGCAGCCCCTCACGGACGACTGCTGGCTACACAAAACACAACATAAACACAGGCCTGTCCTCTCTCGATCTTCACAGTTGTCGCTCCTCCTTTATGCTTCCGCTCCTCCGTGAAAGATGCGAGACCGGTGCGTCTCACAGGTGTCATTCATTAACACTCGCGCCGTTCTCTCACGTCCCTCGACCTCGTCCTGCTCGCCACAGTTATGTTTCGTGGTGCGGGTTAGCCCAGTTTGTTTTTGTTGTCGTTTGTGGAACCTGGGGTGTCTGCAGAGGCCGCGTTTTTTTTGCAGTGTGTTCAGGGGACAGGCAGCTAGAGGATAGTGAGGAGATGTTTGCTGTATGTGACAAAAAATGTTTTGGCCTAAAAAACGTGTGACATCGCTTAGAGCACCTTTAATTTAATACTCAAATTTGCCTCACAAATAGTGTCACAGACAGCACAAGCACCCACATAGCAAAACAGCTGGCCTCCTGTCGGCAATGGTATTTATCCTGTCAGCCAGAGTTGGGCATGTGTGGCAAAGATGGTACAGCATGGATCACAGTAAACAATATGAGGGCCAATTGTTGGTGGGAGGAGTGTGGCCCAGATCAATCCAGTGATCATCTGGTCCAAATTAGGATTGTGACCTTGGGCCAAATAAGTGCACTTTAATGCCGTTGACTTGACTGATTTACAAATTATTCATTTGAAATGATAATGTTTCACTTGTTATAACTTGTCATTTCAAATATTAATTTTAAACAATAATACATTTTAAAAATTTTATTTGATTAAAATTTCTGTGATCATTTAACCATAATCATAACATATTTCATTAATTTTGTTTATCATGGGGCATAATTTTATTAATATGCTGTCATAGAATACATTATATTTTATTCCTGTGCTATAATCCAAATCTTCGGGATGTGATGCTTTATGTGAGGAACTGTTGGTAGAGTGAGATTTAAAAGTTGTATGTGAATATTTATGACAGTCTAATGGGGGCTGTCTAATGCAGTTCAACTTAGCTCCCTTGTCAGCTTTCCTGTCAGTCAGTCATGTTCGAAGTTATGTCAGTGACTGACAAATTAGGATCTCGCTTGAGAGCCCAATCACCTTCGAGTGGTAACAAAACAAGCCAATGGACATTGGCAAGTGAGACTTGCATCGCAAACCACTCCCTGTGGCATGGGTATACAAGGAAGCATGCAGCACTCACTCATTCAAGCTTTTGCTTAGGAGCCGTGCGTTTTTAAACAGATTCTACTCTGCAATCATCATTTGTTTTGTACAAGAAAACGACACGTGTTGTCAGCTGTCGAGCTGCCAGCGCAGGTCGTCACGGCAACACAGAGCATCATTCGCAGCTCTGGACGAGGATCAGATGTCGATAGCTGCATCGGAGAGAGGGCCATAATCCTCTAGAGAGAAAGATGATGCTTGGTTTCTGGGGGCGGAGCGCCACACGGAAATTGCCTTGCCCCGCCCCCTTGCCTTTCTTCCCAGAGATGCATGAAGAACTTTGGCAGTTTTGAAGCATTAACCAAAATCTGCTTCAAATGTTTTTCCTCTCTCACTATTTGAAGGTGGAGTGTGCAGTTGCAATGCATGCCGTAAGATGTTGCCACCTGGTGGGATCATCTGCAACTCCTGTCCAGCACCTGTGAGACAACAGCAGCTCTGGCTGCTAAGAATTACAGTGCTGCTCACCCTGCAAGTCTACCAGGCCAAAGGACTCATAATGCACGAGGGTAGTTCTGAGCAAGGGTTGATACATGAACTGCGAACGGAGACTGACCATGATGAAAGTCACGGCGCAGGCCCTCGGCCAGACAATGTCCACCTTGGTGGTCCAGAAGTGCCATCTCCGGCTAAACCTTACAGAGGAGCGAGATGTCGACGAAGTGCGCTTTCTCGACACCCATCTCACAAGGTAGTCTCTTTGGCGACACTGTCAAGGGCTGTGCCCAGCAGTACTCAGAAGCAGGATGAGGCAATCAAGAGCCTGCCCCGACGCGACCTCTACTAACAGGCCGTCGCAAACTGCCCCTTAGTCTGCTCAATGCCATGGGTGTCCGACCCCATGTGGCCAAAAAAAGAAGCACTTTGGCACTGCCTGGTCAGGTCAGTCCAGTCTAGTTTGATTCAGTTCGCCGAGTGTCCCACCTTGTTCAGCAGGGTCCGGTTCACCTCAGTGGCGGACAAGGATGGTCCCGTCCTGCCTGCAGAGATTGCAGTCCTACTGGAGGAGGACGCGATAGAGCCTCTCCCTTCAGCCAAAATGAGGTCACCGTTCTACAGCCCCTGCTTCATTGTACCCAAGAAAGGTGGTGGGTTATGACCGATCTTGGATCTGTGTGTCTTGAATTGGCCCCTTCACAAGCTTCTGTTCAAGATGCTAACAAAGAAACGCATTTTCGAAAGCATTCGCCCCCAAGCTATCGACCTGAAGGATGCATTCTTTCATGTCTTAATTTTCTCGACACAGACTGTTCCTGTGCTTTGCGTTTGAGCGTCGGGCATATCAGTACAAGATCCTCCCCTTCTGACATCTGGGGCTTTAGGTCAACTGGTAAAACAGCAAACTCCCCGTGCAGAGTATCTCTTTTCTCGGTATGGAGTTGGGCTCTGTCAGCATGACAGCATGCTCATGGGCGAGCGTACTCAGTCAGTACTGAACTGCTTGAATTTGTTTAAGTCAAGTCAAGTCACCTTCATTTATATAGTTTTTTTTTTAAATAATATACTGTAGATTATTTCAAAGCAGCTTTACAGTGATAATAGGAAATTAAAGTAACAGAGATTGTTTTGGATTTACAGCAGCTCTAAAGTTATTGTCCACCTAAAGTTAGTTTTGATTGATTCACTTCCATTGCAAAGGTCATTAGTTATTAACTTAGGGGCCGCTTACACGACACCGTTCTAACAGAAAACCGTTAATGCACTCCGGCCTGCTCATTTGCACAACAACAGTGCCTGGTGGCTCGAGAACGCAAACCTTAAAATAGGTTCCAAGGTGCAAGCATTGAATTTTTTTTTTAAACGTCATCATCTCCGCGTTGACTTAAAAAACGCAAATCTGTGAAAACGCTGACGGCGTGCACATGCGTATTACGTGTCTAGTCTATAGGTATGCACGTTTGAATATATATATGTGTGCAGGCGTGTAGTCTTTCTTTACAAATTGACCTCACCAAATTACTTGTCTGGCGTTAAAAACTCATAATAGAGATTTTTTTGTCGCTTCCACGTATCCATGTGAACTGGAATCATTTTGACAGCGTTTTATCTGTACAGAGGTAAAGGGAAGGAGCCCTTCACAGGGGAGAGACTAGTTGACACTTCAGGACTGCATTGTCGTCGAGTCCAGGCGCAGGTCCTTCATCAAGTCTGGATATGGCCTGGATCCAGTGGACTGCTGTAAACCTCGGGATAAACAGAGAGACTAATATTAGCGTAGACGCCATTCTTCTTATGATGTAACGAGTACATCAGGATTTATAGGAAGTGTTCCCAGTTCCTGCTGACCTAATCTATACAGCCTAACATTGAATTAAAAAGTTAAGGACAGGACAATAGTTTCACTGAAACTGTTTCAGAGGCTCCTGGGGCATATGGCATCCACAGTAGCAGTCACGCTGCTCGGATTGCCTCATATGAGACCACTTCAGCACTGGTTACAAGAGTCCCGAGATGGGCACGGCACCATGGCACACACTGCATGGCAATCACACCGGCCTGTCGCCGAGCTTTCAGCCCATGATCAGGCCTTGCTTTTCTACGGGCAGGAGTTCCTCTAGAACAAGTTTCCAGGCGCATTGTTGTCTCAACAGATGCCTCCACCACAGGCTGGGGTGCTGTGTGCAATGGGCACGCTGCCTCTAGCTCCTGAAAAGTACCTCGACTGCAGTGACATATCAATTGTCTCAATTTGCTAGCAGTATTCCTTGCCCTGTGCCAGTTCCTACCATTACTGCAGGATACGCATGTACTGGTATTGACGGACAACACATCAACCGGTGCGTACATCAACCATCAAGGTGGTCTATGCTCCAGTCGCATGTTGCAACTCGACCCCATCCCCTCCTCTGGAGTCAGAAACAACTCAGGTTGCTTCATGCCATTCACATTCCGGGCAAGCTCAATCGTGCAGCCGATGTGCTCTTATGATAGCTCACACTCCCAGGAGAGTGGAGACTCCACCCCCAGGTGGTCTAGCTGATTTGCAGGCACTTCGGATTGCCTCTCCGGACACGTCCCACTGCTAGTTGTTTTACTTCCTGACCGAGGGGACCCTCGGAACGAACGCACTGGCGCACAGCTGGACCCGGGGCAAAATTAACCAAATTCAATCCTTCTTCCACAACGTATTTTTGTCTTACCCTGATTCACAATAAGCCTATTATAAGTGTTTATATTTTAGACCTGTTGGGATGGTTTTCACAAGCGTGTGTCTCATCATCTCATCATATCCGTAAATAGATTGAGCTACCAATGATGTGTTTGGTGTGGGAGTGGCATAGGTTAGTTGTCACAATGAGTGAGAAAGGTTGACATACATTCCGACATGAAAGCATGCTCAATTTTGAAAGTCTGGGATTCACTGGGATTCAAAAAAAACAGAGGAGAACAGAGGAGAGTCTGCTTGCAAAAATAGAATGTGAATCAAACCGAAAATCACCATTGGCTTGGCTTTTCAGAGATTGAGGGATTTGAACTGAGGGATTTGAAATGTTGTAAAAGCGATACGAAGATTGCATTTTTATTACTCAACAGGTAAAATTGTATTGAACAGATGAATTGCTATATGTGGCTTTGTAACAGAGTTCATTGTAAAGCATTATCTATTGTGAATGATCATATTCATCTGCACAGTCACACAGAGCACAACCAAAACATGCTAAAAACTACTCAGAGAGCTATCATTATTGTAAAGTGTACATTTATTAATAATGCATTTGCATAACTGAACCACATCCTTCAAAGATGTTTTAATTATTTTATTTTTTTAAGTGTGAGCCACTTCCAAATTAATTTAGGTGTTTAAAAGCTGCATTTGGATCTAAACTTTCTTGTCTCAGAGCAGTTTGTGACAGAAAACTACGCGGTGATTGAATGTGAGAACCAGGCTTATAAGGGGTTAGCTAAACAAGGTAATGACAAACAGGTGAATGTGATCAGTGATGATGAGTCCGGGCAGTGAGTATGGGAAATGTAGTTGTGAGGGAAAAACAAAAAACTGGAGTGGAGTGCCCTCTGGTGGCTCTAAAGGGCACTCCAGCTGATAACCGTTACATACACTGTAACAAGGACACCATAAAGTGTAACCAACTTTTTATGCATTGTAATATCAGTCAGCCTCAAGAACAGTATAACTACACAAGGTTAGCTGTGCACTAATCCAGAAGTTTTTATTTTATTTCTTTATTTGGGCCATTGCTTATATTTTTTATGTTGTTATTGTGCTGTTTGTGCATTTGGTCCTACCAGATCATTCCTTGGTTAAATACCAATCCCAGCACATTGCCACTTATATCAAATTCACCATAGGAAGGCTGAAAATTAAAAAGGCGGTTAGTTATCAATACCTAAAATGGCAGTTTAGGTTTCTGGTGATGAACCTATACATTGAACTCACCCAGCCAGCCTCCAAATCCCAGCACCAGCAGTAGTTCAGGAAACGTACAATCAGCGCTCTCAGGAAGTCACCAATGAGGATGGTCAGATAAGTCACCTGTATATCTGATATGGTCAGCTTCACAAACTCCTAATGGTGGGGTGGGAATGATTTGATGTACAAATATAAAGCCACAAGAAATGTGCAAATAAAAGTTAAGATCAGAATATCTCATCAATTAATCACAATATACATTTCACAATTTATATATGATTTCTGCTGGAGGAATTAGATGGACACTTTACTAATCCCACTGCAGTTTCCCAGCATGGGCCTCTGATGCCATCAGAGGGATCAAGAGGAGGTGGGGTGCCTGTGTAATTTGGGTTGTTGGCCGAGAAGTTGGCATAGTACTCCTTAACGAACCAAATGCTGGCATTTTTTATAGAATCCTCTTCTTCAAGCTTTAAGAAAGAAAAGGTTTTGTTCACTTAAAAATCTACTAAATCTACTAAAGAAATTGGTAGGAACAGGAAATTAAAAGGGTTATCATCAGAAAACTTACTTTTGAATTGACCTCATCGAACAGAGCAAGCAAAAATGTGTAGAGATTGCCAAGGAAGAGCGCAAATATACGCCCCAGCTGCCACTTGAGAGCGATACGTGGATGGTATTCTTCCAGCTCGGCGATAGTCTCAAAGAGCATCGGACCCACCAGCCCCAGCAGAGACATGATGATCTCCATCTGAGATACACATTTTATTGTTATTACGTCATCTACAGGGATTGGACAATGAAACTTAAACACCTGGTTTTAATCATTTATTGGTATCATGTGTAGGGCCTCCTTTTGTGGCCAATACAGCATCAGTTCGTCTTTGGAATGACAGATACAAGTCCTGCACAGTGGCCAGAGGGATTTTGAGCCATTTCTCTTCCAGAACAGTGGCCATGTCACTATGTGATGCTGGTGGAGGAAAACGTTTTCAAAAATATTTAGATCTGGTGACTGTGCAGGCCATGGGAGATTTTCAACTTCACTTTCATGTTCATCAAATTATTCTGTCACAAGTCTTGCTGTGTGTATTGGTGCATTATCATGCTGATACATGGCACCACCTTCAGGGTACAATGTTTGAACTATTAGGTGCACATGGTCCTCCAGAATGGTTCGGTAGTCCTTGGCAGTGACGCATCCATCAAGCACAGTAGAGAATTCCATGATATTGCTACCCACACCATCACTGATCCACCCCGTGCTTCACTATGGGCAGCAGTAGTCCGGGTGTTAAGCCTCTTTGGGGCTTCTCCACACCGTAACTCTCACGGATGTGGGAAAGACAGTAAAGGTGGACTCATCAGAGACCAATACATGTTTCACATTGTCCACAGCCCAAGATTTCCACTGTTGGCACCATTGAAAATGACATTTGGAATTGGCACGAGTGACCAAATGTTTGGCTTTAGCAGCCAGACCACGAATATTGACTCTGTGGAGCTCCTGTCAAACAAACTTTTCCGGTGGAAACCGGAGAGTCGAGGTGCACTTTTAATTTCGCAGTGAGTTGGGCAGCTGTGCTTTTATGTTTTTTGGATACAATCCGTGTTACTATCTGGGCATCCCTTTCAGACAGCTTCCTCTTGCTTCAGCAGTTACTCCTTTTGGATGTGGTTCATCCATCGTGGTGGTATGTCGTCATTACCCTGGATACCATAGCTCTCCATACACCACAAAGACTTGCTGTCTTAGTCACAGATGAGCCAGTGAGATGCACACCAACAATTTGTCCTCTTTTGAACTCTTATATGTCTCCCATTATGTTGTGGATTGACTTTTCTATGTACAGCTGTGCTATTGCTCTACTAAATTCAAGCTTCACACTGTGCTCTTACTAATAGAATGTAATATCAGTAAAGATTGTCTACCAAGTCTCACATATATAGGTGTGAAACACAACATTGGTCAGTGTTTCAGTTTTATTGACCAACCCCTGTATCATTTACATTTATGCATTTGGCAGACACTTTTATCTAAAGCAACTTACATTGCATTTCAAGGTACACTAACATTCTAATCAGTTCTTGCTTTCCCTGGGAATCGAACCCATGACCTTGGCGGTGCAAGCGTGTGTATCTTGTTAGTTTACTCAAGACAAGATATTGAATGTAGTTTTGTGCTTATATTTACCTCATTCTTCTCGTACCATGAGAGGTTGTCCATGTTCGCAAACTCTTGGGATCGTTTGACCACAAAGTAGATGAGATAGCCACTTCCACCAAGTGTACAGGTGATGAGAAAGTTGGCTAGGACACGTAAGAATCTTCTCAGATGAATGTTCTCATCCTTTTGGTTCTCCTGCTCATCCACAATGGACTCCTGCAGAACACATTAGAGGTTCCAAACTGAGAAAATCTTATACAAGACCATTTTGGAGCTACAGAGCACGTATGAACATTTATTTAAACCATATCACTTGATCTGGCCAGATTATTTGGTCTTACAGAGAGTTGACCACCTCAGATCTCTGAAAGGACAACCAGACCATGAAACAAAAAAAATGCAGTGGTCAGCACACACACATCAACACCTACCCAAGAACTTCCACATATACGCAAAAGCACATACTTTGAAGCTGGTGGTGATGGAGGCGAATTTATTGTCGGCTGTTTCCGCGTTCCCAATAAGATAATCCCAGCTGGTGAACATCTTCCAGGCAAAGGTGAATTCACTGTCTTCTCCATCCCCTCCCCCCACATCTGCGTTTTTAGCCATCCTAACAGCGAGAGTGGACTTTATTCAACATTTGTAAAGAATCCAATCTCGCCGGCAGGATAACAGAAGCGCAATTTCCAATTGCAGTCAAAACAACAATCATGTTGGTAATGCTCATACAATGATACTGTAGAAAATGTTTCGTATTTAAAGGAGAAATGTTTTTTTTTTTTTTAAATGTTAAATATGTCTTCCATTCCCCAGAGGGTTGACTGCCCATGTTCACAAAAATAAAAAATATTACAATACATAAAATGATCAATAAAAAATGGTGCCATTTCTTAATTTGAATGGGTGGAAGGGATGATTATCATTTATTTCAGTAAGTTCATAGAAAGCAACCATGACATGACATGAGGGTGAGGAAATGTAAAAAAAAAATTAGTTTCTCAATTGCGACTTTTTGCCATAACTTTTTTCTTATATTTGCGCCATTACTTTGTGCAGCTGAATTTATATCTCACAACTACATCTTTATTTATTTTATATCTTACAAAGCATGTCATGATTGTGACTTTACTGCTAACAATACTGACTATAGTTCAAACGTTTATATCACTAAATTTTGACAATTTCTCGTAATTGTGTCTATTTCTCATGATTGCAACTTTTTATCTCAAAATTGCTACTATTGAGAATTGCATCTTCTTTATTTCACAATTGCCTTATTGTTTTGTTTCTGACATTCTTGCATATTTCTTTGACAAGACTCAAGCTTCTCTCTGTTATAGTAATGCTTAAATTTTGTTTTGAATGCATGTGTAAAATGCACATGTAAAGCAGATTGTAGATATTCATATAAACATTCAGAAAATTTGTAAACTACAATCATTCAATCAAAATTGAAAAGTTATGCAGCCATTTTCTGTGACTTTGCAAGACCTCCGATTCATTAACTGTCACAGGTAAATAACTAGAAGACTGACAAAGTGCAGTAAATAGTAAAACTATCTGTGCTACACAATAGTGTGATTATGATTGCCATAATAAATATGATAACAAACACCAGTTTGCAGTATCAAGCAGCATAACAGACTGTTTTTGTACAGCAAAAAATAATTGAAAGTGGATGACACCGGAAGCCTCGCTCTAGTGTTTGGAAGTGGAGTGATAGTAGGAGTGTTAACGTTACAATTTTTTTAGTGCTAAAATTAAAAATTTTACCTTTAAATTGGAGGGGTATTTCTTTTCAGCATTAGCTGTCTAATATGACAATACAATCTTTTTAACCATTGTAGATGTACAATTAAAAACAATACACTAGATTCTGTACAACCTTTTGCCATCTACAAAGAACAATAATACTTTTTAAAGATTTTTTTTTTTTTTTTGGTATAGGCATACACATTCACAGTCATATGTACTTCTCAAGAACATTTCATGTCATTGCTACAACATCTAGCAATGCATGAAAGAGGGACTCACGTTCGGATCACAACCATGAGACTATACCCAAAGGACCCAATGCCCACCAAGAGGTAGGACAGAGGGAGACGAAACTTCAGGAAGCCAATGGTTCTCTGGTTATTATAGTAGCCATAGAAAAGTACTGAGTACTTGCAGTAACCCTGTCAAAGAGAAGGCATTAAAAAGTGTCGTTGATAACCATACATTTATATTATGGTAATAAGAAATGTGAAAACACTGCGTAACTCTCTACTTTCATGACACAATTTTCAAAGAAAATATGTACAGGGGGGTCAACAATCTGAAACTGTTTTAATAATCTGGGGGTTTTAAATCTAATTTAAACCTGAAAAAAGAACAGAAAATTTAAAATGATGCAAAATTAATGAAACTTTTTAGATTCCGTTGTAGCACAATATCTTAATTCTCAAATCATGCTGGAGAACATGATCATTAGGTTTTACATGACCTTGTGGAGTTCATGTTGCTGCTATCCAAAGGGCGACTAATATACGAAGCTGTTCTGAAATTCATGTTTATTTTTAACTTTCACTCAAAATGTTTTCTGAAAATTGTATTTAAAAATTCAAAATACACATTTTCCCTAGTGGTCTCAAACTGTCGGACCCCATTGTATACATGTATCATGATCTTACATTGAAATCCGTGAGAACAGAATAGTCCATAGCAGTGGCTTGCTCTGGTCTCGGCACAGTTTTCCGAGGAATGGACCCATATGGAAGTCCCATGAGAACCTTGCAGATAATTCCATATGTTTAAATCATTTGTGAAGGGCAGCAGCCATTTTTTGTAGATAGAAATATTAGAAAGATACTTTATTGATCTCCGGTAAGCCAAATTTAAAGCAAAAGAGCATCATTTTATACTTCTGTAGGTAAAACACAACATAATAGATACAATACTGACCTCTGGTATCACAACCAGGCCAAAAGTCAAGCCAAAGAGGACCAAGTTCATACCGTACATCCAACGGAGGAAAATAAAGTATGAAGCAACTGAGGAGCCAAAGTGACCTGCAAATGGATGAAACATCGCCAAGGCTCAGAATAAGGAACTTTTAGTTGAGTACCTCTTTTTTTTATTTTACTTGCAAGAAACATTCAAATAAATGAATATGGCTCAATTTCTAATTCAGTACAGGTCAAAGAAATAATTTTCTATCATCAGTAAGACAGCTGAAATGATACACACCATTCCTGTATGTAACGTGAATGGGGTGGGGATCATTAGTACTTACTCTCAACTTCCTTTATTTTCCGCTCCCATGGGATGCACGATGTCCTAAAATTTTCAAAATCTCTTTGAAACTTTATCCATTTCTGTATGATGAGGCATAAAGCAAACAGGGAATGTTAGGAGGCTGCAGGTAACTATATTTTTAAGTTTTTCAAGAAAATGTTATTGGCGTTTGCCTACAGTATACACGTTGCCACCGTAAGTTTTGCAATGTGGTTGCTAAGTTATTCAGGTTGTGTTTTAACCCATTGCTATGTTGTTGCTAGGGAGTTCTGGGTGATTACTAGGGCATTGCTAGGTGTTTTCTTACTGGCTCTAGTGTAAAAAGTCCACTCCAAAATCTCTATCTGACATTCTGGTCTGATCTCTCTTAAAATAGGAATGTTTTGTTTTCAGCAACAGTGATAGTGATGCATAAAGTGAAGATTTTCATATGCCTATACCTTCATCATCATCACTTTGTAGGCATACAGCTTCCTGCCTTTTCCTTTGCCCAAGGCACCTTCAAATTTATCCACAAACTGCTGAGCCTCTCTACAGACACAAGGAGAACATGGGTTAAATATTAGATTAAATACTTTACTGTAACGGAACGGTGGTTCACAGAAATCACACAATGAAGGAATCTCAGAATTTGTAGGAGAAAATGCAAACCACATAAACTGAAACGAGAACTGACTAAAGAATGAACAAAACAGGGAGTACTTATCCACAGGATTAACAAGGGAACACAGGTGAACGAAATTAGTAATGAAGGCGACAAACAAGGAGAACTTAGTAACTATAGAACTAATACTACACAGGAAACAAAGGAACATTAACAAAAACATATTAAAAATCAACTTTGACACTTAACTGGATCACTGTATTAATCTATCAGCTTCAAGGACTAGAACTATCTATTTTTAAAGCTACATTTAAGCTATAATACACAATAGAGACATATATGATGTGGATGTCAAGGCCTAATAAAGTAATAAACCCACTTAAAGCTGCTGTAGGTAACTTTTGTAAAAAAATATTTTTTACATATTTGTTAAAACTGTCATTATGTCCTGACAGTAGAATATGAGACAGATAATCTGTGAAAAAATCAAGCTCCTCTGGCTTCTCCCAGTGGTCCTATTGCCATTTGCAGAAATACACTGCTCCCGGTCAGAAACAACCAATCAGAGCTAGGTGGAATGAACCAATCACGCTCGTGTACACGCTGATCACACCCCTCTCTTGCACAGCGTGTACCGTCGTTCAAACTCAAGATTGCCGGTGTGTTGCAGCTGTGCTAATGGCGGAGAAACAACCTAAACTGCCAATTTCTCGAGTGGCACCTGCTCATAAAACAAAGAGGTAAAAGGAAAAAGACCGATGACGATAAACAAGCGAAAAAGAAAGAATTAGACAGAGACCATTGACTCGGTGTCAAAACTCTAGCCGCATAACAGATAAAATGTCACGCACTGTGCTAAGCAACAATTGAAACCTACTTATTCACTGGCTTGTCATGTTGCTGAAATAAACCTTAAACCTTATCTAGCATTACATATCGCTAGAATAATTACTTACATACTGTAACGTTAGTTACCGTTATATTAACGTTATCTTACTAGCTATTTATAACTTATAGAAAGAGTGCAACGTTATAAAGTTACATGCATTGCAAAATACATAATAATTTGAGGACCAAGTTTGTAGTCAAAGTATGGGCAGGCCATAGTCAATGTAAAGCATATTGTTGGTGGGACCTGTAAGTTGTGCTTGTTAAAATTTTCAGGCTAAGTCAACGTTTTCTCAAAACTCCCTACTGCAGCTTTAAACTACTAAACTTAAAGGGATACTCCATCCCAAATTGAAAATTCCATCATCATTTACCTTCATGTTATTTTAAGAATGTGTGACTCATTTATTTCTTCTGGGGAACATAAAAGAAGATATTCTGAGAATGTTTTATATTTTAAAACCCCTAGGATTAGTAAATGCTGACAGAATTTTCATTATTTGGAGTTTTGGAGTTTGTTTATTTATGTATTTATTTATTTTTCATTTCAGGGAGTATCCCTTTAAGTTACACCAGTAACTATATCTTTTAGTGGAAGAATTAACTTAACAAAACCACTTAACCCTCTGGTGCTTACTGGTCATTTTTGACCGTTTGGTTTTTTACTTCATTGGAAAGGTAAGAAACTTGGTAAAGGTTTTTGCTCTTGCTATGTGAACACACAGACCCACACAAAAATCATGGACATTATTTAAAAAGGTTAAATGGTCCTGAAAAAAAAAGTCACACATGTACTCCTCGGGATCAAAAATAACCGCATTGGAAATGAATGGGAGACAAATTAAAACGTTTGGTACTGCACCCAAACAAAATCTTACTGAATGCTCATTTCTTGGACCACAACTTGTTTAAATTTATGGATTTGATTTTCTCATAGTTTTAGAGTAAAACATGGAAAATATATTTTTCAGGTCCATGGTCAAAAAGTGGTTAACATGTCATAAATGGATCATAACTATTTCATAAATATAACTTAGTTCCATAAAATCCAATAAGTGTTTCATAAAAACAATAAGGCAATGTTGTATGGTGAATTTAGTCAAATCTTAATGGGGTGTCTTGAAGCTTATTGATTCATTATAACATTTTTTTGCATTACATTTAAGATTTCTCAGTACTTGAGGACTTTAAGTCGTCTTTTCATTCGCCAGGGCTTGTTCCTGATGTTTGCTATCAGTTTCTTCTTCTCCTCCACCTCCTCCATCAGTTTGGCCATTTCTCCCTCAGACATGGACTCCTCCTCTTCATCTGATTTGGAATCATCACCACTAAGACATAAAACATGATGTGATCGAGTGCTTCATTCATAAAAATTAGTTATTTTGTATTGTATAAACTTTAAATGTGTTGTTTAAGGCTGGAATACACAACATGAATTGTGTACAGATTTTTGCCCACATTTTCCGTCTGGATGATTCAACACTAGTTGTTTGTTGTGCTGAAAGTCTGCTAGTGTGTGATGCCTCAGTTGTTTAGTGTATAACCATTACAAAGTCAGCAAGTGTATGATGCCTAGTGTTTTTAAAAGTTTTGTAGTGTATTCCAGCCTTTAAAGGCTTATAACAACAAAATAAAATTTTAAAAATCGATTTTATAAGGATAAGAATTATAAAGATAGTATAGATTGGTAACCCTTAATTTTAATGTTTTTACTATAGTAATAACATTAAATTATGCAAAATTACAAGCACTAAACCAAACCCTAACCCTAAAAGTATAGTAATAATGGTAGCACTAATTTACAAACCAAACCCTAACCCTAAAAGTATAGTAATAATGGTAGCACTAATTTACAGTGTCCTTGTTACACATTGTACATGTAATAACACGCAACTAACCATAAACCAAACCCTTACCCTAATTATATAGTAAGTACATGTTGTTAATTAATATAACTGCATACTTAACTGTATAATTACACTGTAACAAGGGCACCTTCAAATAAAGTGTAACCATTATCAAATCTTTAAGTACTTATTTGTGTAATTACTCTGTAACAAGGACACATTAAAAGTAAAGTGCCCCCCCCCCCACACACACACACACACCACCAAAAACACACACACACACACACACACACTTTGTAAATGTTCCTACACCCATAAAAATAACCATAATATCAGTCGTATATGGTTAGAAGTCGATAATGGAGATTAATGTCATGAGCTCTAACTAGTACAAGTGTGTGTCTAGAGTGTATGGGGAGACATAGTATTAAAAATGCAATGGCTTTAAATAGTTAAAATGATTCTGTCGTGGTTATAGGGAGAGGCTCGGATAGTTGACCATATGCACTAACCACTTTTATAAATAATATGGAAATATGGCATGTAAATTACACCTTAAAAATATCAACATTTCAATAGAACTTGGATGGACTGTAAAAAGTTTAAGTTGGCCTATCTATTACTGGAATTTAAGAGTTTTGTCTTATTTAGTGATCTCTTGGTGTAGGTGCCGTGACTCGTGAGCAGTTAATGAAGTCAATTAATTATCATTTAATTATCCAGTTCTATCGCATTACCACTTGTGTCAGCATACCTACTGTTCTTTTTCTTCTTTTCATCTTTGTCGCTGTCTTTGTCTTTGTCATTGTCCTTGTCTTTTCCTTTCCCCTTAGCATCTTTCTGTTTTTTGTTACCACCTCTCTTGCTTTTTCTGCCGGACTTCTCGTTTTCCCCATCTCCCCCACTTTCTCTGACTTTTCCTCTTCTCCTGTTCCCAGCACATCTCCTCTGTGGAATATCATCATCGCTGTCTTCCTCATTTTCCTGTGCAGCTTTCTTTTTCTTGGCTGCTCGACGACCTTTGGGGGGCTCATCATCCTCATCTTCATCCTCACCATCCTCACTGGTGACTGCTTTGCCCCGTTTACCTGCTGCGTTTTTTTTAGCACCTTTGACTTTAGTTTTTTTGTCCTCTGAGAAAAAGAGAAAACAACTGCATTGTCATGAAAATGCATAAAAACAATATATTCTTGCTGAGTAACAAAAGATAAATACAGATTGTTACAAATTCTGAAAGAAAAATAGTGAGGTTTGCCCCTTCAAAACTTGCTGTCACTAGTCACTATATGTAGAAATTTCTAGTTGCTGAGCGTTTTCTAGGTTATAAGCAACAGAAATATTGATTATGTTAGCCTTATACACCAACACTCATTAAAAAAAAGAAAAAGAAAGGAGAAAATAAGGAAAAACAATTCAGTGTAATATTTTTTCTTACCTTCAGCACTCTCCACTTCTCCATCAATATCTATTCCCACTACCAAAAAAAAAAAAAGAAAAAATATGAGTAGCTCCCTAAGCGTAGAATGTCAACAGATGACAGGATTTGAAAAAAACGTATTACTAAAATAATGGTCATTAGGGTTTAATGTAACTATTAAATTATTATACATTGGAAATAAAAAGTACAACTTACCATCTTCCAGTTTTCTTGCTGTATCACTTTTCTTTGGCATTTTACTGCCCTTTTAATCTCTATTAGCCTCTGAATTATTCCCCTTGCATCTGTGGTCTAACAAATTACAGCACAGGTGTGCAGCTGTTCTCGAGTAACTGACTCCCTATTGCCATAGCAACGCCACGTGACCTCACCTGTGCGATTGATATAGTATGTTAAATGAGCTGGAACAGTTGTCTGGTCGATTTGAGTTGAGATTAAATCTTTCAGAGAGAAAAAATATATTTAAGACAAAGGAATTAATACAAAGCACAAACAAAGCTCAATATTAAAATGATCTGAGAACTTACATGAAGTAAAACAAATCTAGCCTTTCAGAAGCATTTAAATTGTCAATGTTTAAAGGAACAATCAAAAAGTATTCTGGATGACCCGCAGGACGGTGCGCCACATCCATTTAAACTCTTTGATGCACTCTCACTCATTGGGACACATGACACCTAACGCTGCTGTCACAAGAAGAGCCTCCTTAAAGATTTAATGAAGGTTTAGGTTTTCCTTCAAAGACAATTAAACACATTTCACACTATGTTAAGTTTTGCACTTTCGTTTTAGCATGCACTTAAAATTGCTGTGTTTGAGAATCTGCAACAAGAATTATTATTATTATTAACTATTATTATTAACTTATTAACGGCAGTTGTCACAGATTCAGCCGGCAAAGATTTTGATAGCAGAAGGTATCTTGACCAGTTTGTACTGCATGTAGCCATATGGTAAACACACTTAAATATACAGACACTCAAGCACACGGTGAAACTCTAAGCAGACAAACAGATATATGTGATCTCCTGTCTCGTCTGCACATATGACACCTGGTAGATGACACTGCATCTCAGTTTTCACGTGCGAGTCATTACATGTTCATTAGTGTGAAGCTGCAAAAACATACAATGTGTGCACATGGCACATCTCTATCTATCTATCTATCTATCTATCTATCTATCTATCTATCTATCTATCTATCTATCTATCTATCTATCTATCTGTGATAGCCTTTTTTGTCCTTTACTCCATAAAGCTATTACTGTTGGCTGAGCTGGATAATTCGACGCGTGCAGTTGATGAGTGAGAAAATGATCCAGTTTGTCCAATGAACATTTATTGTTACTTGTATGAATGTTACACAAAAGCTAATAAAACAAAGAAAGTAGTCTCTTAATATGGTAACAAACGGCTTGTCACGTCATGGAACCATACGGCACACCACCACATGGTCAAAAGACTGTTTGCCCTCTCAGCCACACCCAGATACTGTGGCTTCCTGTCTTTAAGGCCTTTCCCTAGGGCTCCACCTTCAGCCTCTCAACCGTCCTTTAGGTGGCGGTAGACATACCTGTGGTCACATATAATCACTATAATTCATCCACAGACACACACCACTATTCACTAGAAAGAAAGATGAAATCAAACTAAAAGCTCAATTTGGCTCCTACATACCGGCCCCTAATTGTGTTGGCAGAGGCAAAAACAATTACTTTTTTTTAATGATTAAGGAGCCACCTCTTTTTGCAGTTTAACTTTCAAAAATGTGTTATATTTATATCTTATAGTAAAATTCAAAAATGAAACTCAAAATTGAATGGGTCAACTTATCTTCAATGTTCTTGAATGCTCAGGACCTCTTTACAGAACCTTCGTCTCCCTCTAACAGCAAACAGATTTTGGACATTGGCCTCTCTAGTACACTCGTTTTTGTTTTCAGCTTCACGACCCGGACATGACCTCTGGCGTCAGGTTTGGCCTCAACAATTCTTCCCAGTAGCCACGAACTGCGAGGAGCAGTATTGTCTGTGATTAAGACGATGTCCCCTGGGATGAAATTTCGTCTTGCTCTTGACCATTTTTGTCGTTCTTGAAGAAGAGGGAGGTATTCCAGAAGCCATCTCTTCCAAAACAACTCGGCCATATACTGGACCTGTCTCCAGCGTCTTCTGTGGTATAGATCCGACCTTGAAAAGACTCCAGGTGGCAGAAGTGGGTTAGTTCTGAGCGACAGAATATGATTTGGTGTTAGGGCCTCTAGATCTTGTGGGTCACCAGATACCTTTGTAATGGGACGGCTGTTAAGGATGGCCTCAACTTCACAGAAAACAGTCTGTAACCCTTCATCTTCTAAGGCTTGTTGTTTTAAGACTGAGCATAAGACATGCCTTACCATTCTAATAAGGCGTTCCCAGAACCCACCATGGTGAGAGGCTGTAGGGGGGTTAAAGCTCCACTGAACTCTTTCCTTCATCAGAGTTTGGTGGATCTTCCTTTGATCTAAAGTTCTGAGTGCTCCTCTTAGTTCTCTTTCTGCACCTACAAGGTTAGTTCCATTATCTGATCTTAGGTGTTGTACATGCCCTCTTCGGCACAGAAACCTTCTAATGGCATTGATGTATGAGTCTGTACTTAAAGAACAAGCTACCTCTAGATGAACTGCTCGGCTGGTCATGCAGGTAAAAATGACACCATATCTCTTCATTGTGCTTCTTCCCCTTCTTACTTCAAAAGGGCCGAAGTAGTCAAGGCCAACGTTGGAGAATGGTGGTAAGTCTGTGACCAGTCTTTCACTTGGCAGGTCAGACATCTTTTGTTCGCCGGCTTTACCTCTGTGCTTTCTACAAGTCACGCAGTGAGAGAGAACCTTTCTTGCAGCCGAGTTACCATTTGTTATCCAGTATGTTTTTCGTGCCTGAGATAGCACGTGGTTCCTTCCCCCGTGTCCAGTTTGAACATGATAGTGGCGCAGAATCAGAGTGGACACGTGGTGATTTTTGGCCAAAATGGCAGGGTGTTTTCTTTCCTCAGGCATTGCTGTTCTTCTGAGACGACCACCTACTCTGAGGATTCCATTGTCCAGCACTGGATCCAATCTATATATGCTACTGCCTTTTTTCACATTGGAAGCACCCTTTTGCAGCATGTCGATTTCCTCAGGGAAGCTTTGCCTCTGTACATAGGAAAGAATAGCCTTTTCTGCCATTATCAGATTATCAACTGTTATTGCTTCTTTTATGTTGTCTTTGACATATCCTTTTGTCATTCTGGTTACTCTTCGAGTCTGCTTACCTCCCTTCTTTGAGTCATTTCCTTTCTGCACAATGAGTTTTAGTGCATTTTTAATTTTTAGGATCCATGCAACCGCTACCCTCAACTTCAGCCAGTCTGAAAAGTGATTGAGCAACTTGTCTGTGGGCCTTTCCTCACATGTCTGCATGATTGTATTCACTGTTGCAGATTTCCTCACCTCTGGATCATCTTCACAAAGTTCAGTTTTGTTCACAGATTCATTTGGCCAGTCCTCTTCTGATGACCAAAGGAACTCTGGTCCAGAGATCCATCTTGGGTTCCTCCTGAACCTCTCTGCGCTCATACCTCTAGAGCAATCGTCGGCAGGGTTTCTTTTTGTGTCAATATATCTCCACTGAAAGACTTGTGTGGCCTCTCTAATCCTAGATGTTCTATTTGCCATATAGGTATGAAAACGAGTGTGGTCATTTGAAATGTACTTTAAGACAGATGTACTGTCGGACCAAAACACTGACCTATCTGTAGGTGGTAGCAATTCTTCCTTTAACATTTTATCCACTTTAACTGACAAAGCTGCAGCTGCTAACTCCAGCCTTGGGATGGTCTGTCGTTTTAATGGAGCTACTCTTGCCTTGCCAATCAAGAATGCTAAATAGACTTTTCATTCTGAGATAGCTGACTGTTCCATAGCCTACCTCGCTGGCATCAGAGAAGTGGTGAACCTGGTTATGTACTGACTCCCCAAAATTATTTGGCTTAAAGCAGCGTGGAGCTTTAAAGTGTGCGAGTTGTGAGAGACTGCTGATCCATTTGGTCCACTGGTCAGAAAGTGTGTTGGGAATGGTTATGTCCCATCCAAGGTCCTGTCGGCACAACTCCTGCGACAACAGTTTAGCTGGCAAGGTAAGCGGAGACAGAAAGCCTAATGGATCATATATAGAGCTTACCATTGATAGGATGCCTCTTCTGGTAAGTGCACGCTCACTGATGGCGATGTTGAACTTGAAGGAGTCACTTTGAACACACCATTGAAGTCCTAAGGCTCGTTCCATAGGCAATTGATCTTTGCTCAAGTCCAAGTCCTTTATCTTTTTAGCTCTGTCTTCTTGTGGAACAGCATCAAGGACAGCTCTACTGTTGCTTATCCACTTTAACAAATGGAAGCCTCCTCTATGACAGACTTCAGTGAGGTTTGAGATTAGTTTTATTGCTTCTAGTTCTGTGGGCATCGATTTTAAACAATCATCTACATAAAAGTGCTCCATGATTGTGTTTGTTACCTCAGGAGGGAAATTGCTTGCATTGTCCTGTGCAGTTTTTCTGAGAGCAAAGTTAGCTATGCTCGGTGAAGAGACTGCACCAAACAAATTAACAGTCATACGATATTCCACTGGAGCATCATCCGTGACTCCTTGTGGCCACCATAAGAAGCGCAGGAAGTCTGTGTCAGTTTCAGTCACCTTAACTTGGTGGAACATGGCCTGTATGTCCGCCATCAGTTCTACTGGTTCTTCTCTGAAACGTGTCAACACTCCAATCAGTGTGTTTGTCAAATTTGGGCCTTGGAGTAGTTCAGAGTTAAGGGATGTTCCCCGAAAGGTTGCACCACAATCAAACACTACTCTAATGGTCTTCTTTTTTGGGTGATATACCCCATGATGAGGGATATACCAAACCTTTCCATCTGTCCTATTCAGTTTTGCAAAGGGAACAATTTCAGCGTAGCCCTTGTGAATGACATCACTGAGAAACTCTGTATACTCCCTTTGATAGTTCGGATCTCTTTTGAACTTCCTTTTCAGATTCAACAAGCGCTGTTCTGCAACAACACGATTGTTGGGCATTGTGATATTATCTGCTTTGAAAGGTAAGTTAATGCAGTAGTGACCCTCCTTTACTTTTACAGATTCATTGACAATGTTCAGGAACTTCTTGTCATTCACTGACATTTCACTTTTTTCTTCATAAGCTTTCTCATTGAAGTCTGTGTTGTATTGACTCACCAGAAGTTCTTGCAGGTCCACCAAGGAGATCCGGTTTGCAGTCACTGTGGCCATTTCCACACCTTTGCTGCTACCTCCCAATGGACCGTTGATTACCCAACCTAACAATGTTCTTACAGCATAAGGTCCATCTCCTTGTGAGTTGATTACCTGCCAAGGTTCCATAACATTTGCTGCATTCATTCCTATGAGTAAGTCAATGCCACAGTCTATGTGAGGTAATTGGATTTCACTAAGGTAAGGCCATTGCTTTAAATCTTCTTGTGTTGTGATGTTCTCTTTCGTTGCAGGTATAGAATTTTGTGTGTAGACATCAGGTAAAGGAATTAATTTTTTACCATTAAGTTCACTGATTTCTAAACCTGCTACTAACACACTTTTTATGGGTTTCTCAGATACCATTGTTCTCAGCATTATGGTTGTTTGTTTCCCCTCTAGACACAACTTCTGCGCCAACTTCTTCGTGCAGAATGTTGCTGAACAGCCGGGATCAAGAAGAGCATAAGTTTGAATGATTTGGTTGCCTTTGACAGACTTAACTTGCACAGGAAGGATTGACAGTGCACATTTACTGTTCCCAGCCCCTGCATGTCCACAAGCATTTGATGACACTTTGCTGATGTATTTCCGTGATTGTTCTGCTAAACTTGAAGCGTGACCTTTAACCTCAAAGTTGATGTGGAGCACATTGGGATGTGCTTGATTGCAGATGTTACATGCCAGACGGTTTTTGCAGTCTTTGCTCATGTGTCCTTTACACAAACAACCAAAGCAGAGTCCTTTTTCCTTTAAAAGGTTTAACTTTTCCCTGTGCGTTTTCTTCTTGAAGTGAGAGCAGTTTTCTAAACAATGAGCACCATCACAGCAGAGGCATGGACTTTTCACATCACATAGTGTTGTTACATTAGTTGCATAGGTAGACTTGGGCCTAAAAATAGTCTTACTTACATTGTGCCCTTTATTCCTGCTTGCAACTGGTTCTTGTATATTTCCAAATATCGGGTTGGAACATATCTTGGCCTGTTCCTCAATGAACTGTACAAGGTCTGTAAATGTTATCCTGCTGTTGTTGTCCTCCAGTTTATTTTGAGCTTTAGTCCGCCATCTATCCCGCAGCTTGTAGGGTAATTTCATAACAATGGCTTTCAAGGTAGAGGCTACGTTCAATTCCTCCATGTAGTTCATCTTTGCCATAGCATTACAGCATCCTTTGAGGTACAGGAAATACTCATTCAAGGCTTTAGGATCTTCAGGTTTTATATTTGGCCAATTGAGAACCTTTTCAAAATAAGCGGTGGAAATTTTATACTCATTGCCAAACTGTTCAAGCAACAAGCGTTTTGCCCTGAGATAACCCTGATCTCCATCCATATGCTGGCAACTCCTTACTAGGTCTCTAGCTTGCCCTCTAGTAAATTGCTCAAGGTAAAACAACCTATCTTGTTCACTGTCTGTGTTCATCTCAATGTTGTGTTCAAAAGATGTCATAAATGACCTAAACTGTAAAATGTCCCCATCAAATATGGTAAAACTTTTAGGTGGCAATAATGACAATTGCTGCTGTTTGAGAAGCATAGATGTAATTTCATTTTGTCTGTCTAAGACGGCAATGAGACTATTATTGGAAGCTACACTGACCTCTAACGGTCTGCCCTACTTAAGCTCCCTTTTTGATAATGTAGGATCTGCTATAACTGCACGTGATGGAACAGGAACATCAACCGCCAGCTGTCTATATTCTGTACTGAGCTCCACTCTGTCGGATTGATCATAGGACTTCTCAACGACACCAGAACCCTTTCGAGCTATACTATCTCCCTGCAGCGATTGTTCCTGGCCTTGTGCTACCCCTTTAACATCCTGTTTCTCATGTAATGACCAGTGCCTTCTCTGATCACCATTGGAACTTTCTTGGGGGTATGGTAGTTTATAAGGCGGCAGATGCTGTAGATGCTGTACCCCTTCCTTTGGACGCACACTCCTACGTTCATGCATATTGGTTGCAGAGTTTCCATGTTGGTGAGTTCCAAGTTCCTCTCCTGAAACTATGAGTTCATGCCATCGACTGGGGTGGAATAAACTTGTTCTTCCGCACTATCCAACACTGCGAGTTTTGCATTTGCAGCAGACAACTCAGCTGCGAAGTTCAAAGTCTCCCTTTGCCTTCTTAATTCCTCTTTTTCTTTTGATAAGCGCTCTTCCTTTTCTTCCAAAGCATGCATTTCCTTCAAAGCAGCGGCCTTAGCTAAAAGTGCTGCCTTCTCGGCTTGTGCCACCAGACGAGCTGATGCTGAGCTTGTATATGAACTTTTACATGAAACCTGACTTACCAACGATATACTGTCTTTAGGACCGATTTCATCTCCTCTTTCTGACAGTGGTTGAACAGGACAGGATTGAATCCACTCATCAACCTTAATCTTAAACTCATTGATGTTTATTAACTTTGGCTCATACCATTGTTCTGTGTCTTCAACACACTCATCCTTTGACAATAATTGTTGGTATCGTTTGTGCAGGTTATTAAAGTCTTCTAATGTTTCAGTGTATTTCTGAACATTCTCCTCTACCTCCTCCAGATTGACTGGATCACACATAAGTTCAGTTGTTTTGTTCATTCTACGAGTCAACACAGCACACTTAATGTTTCTAGCAATTCTTGCTTCTTTCTTCTTCTTTTCTAGCTCAAGCAATTCTTCCTCAGCAGGTGTAACATCAGTGTCAGTGACATCCATATTGATTGAGGCTCTTTGTTCCATGTGACAAACTCAAAAAGTCCTTTTTTCCAAATATATAACTCAATATTCATCAAAATGGATTCTTATACATACACAGAGCAAGATTGCTTTAAAAGTTTTTTGTTTTACATACCGATTCTTTCGGATTCGCTTGGATTCACTTTGGCCTTCAAAAAATCCAAGATGGCACTTGCACTTCATAAACTTCCTTATCTGGAATTCCTTTGTTCAAAGTATCCAATATTCCTTTGACCCAATTATATCCATCCAGAGTAGTCTTTTGACTAAACTGTGATAGCCTTTTTTGTCCTTTACTCCATAAAGCTATTACTGTTGGCTGAGCTGGATATAGCTCGACGCGTGCAGTTGATGAGTGAGAAAATGATCCAGTTTGTCCAATGAACATTTATTGTTACTTGTATGAATGTTACACAAAAGCTAATAAAACAAAGAAAGTAGTCTCTTAATATGGTAACAAACAGCTTGTCACGTCATGGAACCATACGGCACACCACCACACGGTCAAAAGACTGTTTGCCCTCTCAGCCACACCCAGATACTGTGGCTTCCTGTCTTTAAGGCCTTTCCCTAGGGCTCCACCTTCAGCCTCTCAACCGTCCTTTAGGTGGCGGTAGACATACCTGTGGTCACATATAATCACTTTAATTCATCCACAGACACACACCACTATTCACTAGAAAGAAACATGAAATCAAACTAAAAGCTCAATTTGGCTCCTACACTATCTATCTATCTATCTATCTATCTTATGGTTAGGGAAAAACCCTATCTATCTATCTATCTATCTATCTATCTATCTATCTATCTATCTATCTATCTATCTATCTATCTATTATCTATCTATCTATCTATCTATCTATCTATCTATCTATCTATCTAGGTTATGGTTAGGGAAAAACCCTATCTATCTATCTATCTATCTATCTATCTATCTATCTATCTATCTATCTATCTATCTATCTATCTATCTATCTATCTATCTATCTATCTATCTATCTAGGTCTATGGTTAGGGGGAAACCCCTACCTGAGCAATAAAATCATTTGACAATCATATTCAAATCATGTATCAAATATGAATATATGGATTTGTCTGGTTTTGCCATCTGGATCAGAGTGAATGGCCAAAAATACACATATAAATCCTATACATAATTAACAGCTTATAACACAATAATTAATATTGATGAGCAAAGCCATTGCCTTGAGCAAATAAGGCTGCTGAAATAATATCAGTGATGCCGACTTACAACACACCAAGTTATAGGTTACATATGAGGTACACTGTAAAAAGTGAACATGTAGAGATGTTGCTTTAAGGAGGTATTTCTACCTGATTCTACATATAAATTCTAATTTTGTTGTTGTAACCTACCTCAATCAGTTTTATGTAACATAAAACAAGGGAATTCTGTTTTAACTTAATTGAGTTACTGTAACAATTGTCCACTGCAGGCAAGTTTGTAGAGAACCCAAGTACAGTTTATTTACAAAACGTGATCAAACATAAAACAAAGGCATCACATGGCATGAACTCAAAACATAAACATGGACATGACGCTAACCACAGTGGCTTTAGGGTAATCATACTTGAAAAGGACATGTAGCAAACATGAGGGCTTAAATACACACAAGACTAATGACAAGACAAGGGACACCTGTGAACAATGAACCAATGACAACATGACACATAAGACAAAGGAACACATGGCAGGATCACACGACTAACACAGGGAATCACATGACAAGACATGAAACATGAACCAAAACAATACGTGACATATCCCCCCCCCCCCCCCCTCTATGGGTGGCTCCTGACGACCAACATAAAACCAAAACAAGACATCAAAAGTTCAGCGGAGGCGGTCTTGGGTGAGGGATGGCGGGCCAGGCCCGTGCAGGGGAACAGGACTAAGACCATGGCATGGCGTTCCTGGGCCGTGGAGCATGGGAGGACCTTGGCCGTGGAGCATGGGCGGACCTGGGTCGTGGAGCATGGGAGGACCTTGGCCATGGAGCGTGGGTGGCGCCGGCAGTGCAGGAAACCAGGGCGGAGACGGTCAGAGGGTCGCCTCAGTGGCCCTGACAAACTTCCTACTGCCCCCCCAAAAAAATTTTTTCTTGGGCAAAGCTATGGAGTCGTGGCCTGGAGAGAGTTCATGAGCTGGAGTCATCTCTGGACGCTGGTCAGGTGCTGGAGTCCCCTCTGGATGCTGGTCAGGGGCTGAGGGCTCTGGAGTAGCGGTGGCCATCTTGGCAGAGGGCTCTGGCGTGGCGGCGTCCATCTTGGGACGTGACTCTGGCGTGGCGGCATCCATCTTGGGAAGTGACTCTGAAACGGCGGCAGCCATCTTGGGACGTGACTCTGGAACAGCAGCCATCTTGGCCGAGGGCTCACGGGCTGGAGGCGATGTGTGTGCTGCCCCTTATCCACAATTATGTGGAGCCCCTTATCCACAATTCCCACAGTATATGAGGAACCGCTCAGCAGAAGGGCATGGTCCATGTATTTCTCCAGGGGCCAGTGTATTGAGACCAACTCAAAAAAATGTCCTTGAGGGCAAATTCATTGAAATCCACCAAGCAACATAGTCCACAAAATTGCTCAACATATTCCTCAATGGATCGATTACCTTGAAGGAGGCGAAGCAAAAAAAAATTTTTAAGCCCCCCAAAAATGCACCCATCCATCATAACAGTAATCCATAGGCCTAAATCTCCAGGGGGTTCATAAAGGCCTTTTGAAGCTTATACCAGTCCCTCCAGAAAAACGCGATTATGCGATCGCTGAATTCAATGCATAATCAGCCAAATTCATGCAGGGGGCGCATTTTTTCAAATACGCCGCACTTTCGCCGCATAAATTGCCGATTTCCGTGCAAAATATGCGGGGTTTGCATGATTTCATAATCCTCGCATTTTCGTTGCAAAAAAGTCACATATATCTTAGCAGAAAGTTGAAAAATGTTGCGTTTGCTTCACACAAGAGCAGCCATTTCCCCCTGTTTCCATGGGAACGTTATGAAGTGACGCAATTACGCAACGGGATAGCTCACAGCTGAAGTTATTGCAGAGGCCAGACAGACTCAAGGAGGCGATTGACATCTCACAAATCGAACTCGTATAACTGTCTGTCACACGTTCTACCGTCACATCGTTACTTAATAAACAAAATAAGATAAAAGAAGTAGCATCAAACAGAAATTACCCGCACACATGGGGTGTTCGAAGTGCACATATAATATAACACCGCAGACAGTTCAACAGGGAGCGCGCAGCTCTTAAAGGGGCCACACCTTATTTACACTCGTTACAGTCTGAAATAAAACAAGATGAGAAATTAAATATTCCCAGCACTTTCTATGATGTAGTATGCTTGCTTATCAAAGGAAGTAATAAGAAATGACTCTTTACATTAAGGTAGTAGCCTAGTGAGAACAGGGTGTTGGGGGAATCACTTTTTTTCTCTTTTTCATCAAACCGCAGTTTTTGCAAGTTCCCGCAATTTTTGCAAGTTCCCGCAATTTTTGCAAGTTCCCGCAATTTTTGCAAGTTTCCGCAATTTCATTGCATAAAATTGCATAAATATCCCGCATATTCCATCGCATTTTTAAAGAAAACGGGCCGCATAATCAAGGATTTTTGCCCCGCAACAATCACAAAAAAACTCTGCGTTTTTCTGGAAGGACTGTTATACACAAATGCATTTGTGTATAAGAAAAATATCCATTTAAAACTTTATTAGCTATAATAACAAGGCCTTTGGAGACGTATGGATTATTTTTAATGATGGATGGATGCATTTTTTGGGCTTCAAAATCCCCCCCCCCCATTCACTACCATTATAAAGCTTGGAAGAGCCAGGATATTTTAATATAACTCCGATTGTGTTCGTCTGAAAGAAGATAGTCATATAGGGGTTCTTTCAAGGGTTCTTTATTATTTCTCACATACAATGTGATGTACATGTGATGAAATGGTTTCCCCTAGTTCTCGTCCCACAATGTAAAAATACTAACAACAATAAGATAAAAAAATTAAATAAACCAATAATATATAGAAAAACATGAGCATAAATAAAATCAGTATATGATAATGTCTGTATCTGTATGTAATGTGTTTTTACGTGACTTAAAAGTTCTTAAGATTAGTCAAGTGTCCTCCTTTAATAGCCGGATTGCCTGAAGATAAAAACTCCTTCTCAGTCTCTCTGTATTAGTTCTCAGGATCCGGTAACGCTTCCCTGATGGGAGCAATAACAATAAGTTATGTCCAGGATGATGAATGTCTTTAATAATTATTTTGGCCCTGGTCCTGCATCTCTAAATGTAAATAGAGATATCTAATGAATCATATCTAAATGTTTTTGATACCAGGGAGCGAAGTCCTGGCTTTCTGTGCTGACCTTCCCACTCTAAACAATGCTTTCTGATCTTGGTCCGTTGTATTTCCAAACCAGGAAATTAAACTTCCAGTGAGTAGGCTCTCCACAGCTTCAGTATAGAAAGTCCTAAGCACTTTTTGGGAAACCTTAAACCTGGCCAGCCTTCGTAAATGATAGATCCGTTGATTTGCCCCCATTACGAGGTGATGTGTAAGCATTTTCCAAGAAAGACCTTCTGTAAGATATACCCCAAGATATTTAAAACTCCTCACCCTTTCAACTGTGGCCCCATCGATCATCAAACACCTTGGATGGCTTGAGGGTGAGTAAATCACGGGATAATTTAAATTTTTGTGCAAACTATCCATTTAATCCCTAAATTTACTCTCTTTTTTGGCGGTTACCGTTGTGCTGAAGAGTAGCACATGTGCTTAGTCTGTGGGCACTTTATGCTCAGTACTGACACCTTTCTTACTTAGTAGTTCATAATAATGAACACTGTTGATCCAAATAAAACTGATTTATTTTGAATAAAGTCTTCACTTAAATAAAGTAAGGGTAATGAATTATAATTTTTTGAGTGTATTTACATCAAGGTGGAAAAGGACTTTCATATAAAACCCAAAAGATTATTTTGAATTTATGTTTCCAGTAGCTGGAGAAATCAGGTTATGTCTATACTGACAGTTAAAACCTTGTTTAATTCAGTTATAATCAGTAATCTTAAATAATTAATTTTTATTTCAACAAAACCAGTTATTGAAGATGTTACCACATGAAGTACATTTTCTAAGTTGAACTGACTACACATTTTTTTCAGTGTAGTGCTCTTCATTAAGTTACAGATAACACTTTAAAATAACTTTGATATCAATGACAAACCTGGACGTAATTTAGGTAGGGAAAATTCTGGGACTTAGCGCTAGTTTGTGATAAACATTTCATAAGCTGAACACATCAGACACATTTTTTTTGTGGCAGAATTCTAGTGTCTTTGCGTTATTCAGCCTGAGGGTGGCGTTCTAATTATGATTGACATACTTTAGTACACACACGACAAAAGCATAGAATGTCATCTTAGAATAATTGTGTAATGTAGTATTTATTGCTTCCCATTGTTGTTTTAGAATGTTGCAAATTGTGTAGTAATTCCTGTGAAATGTCTAACAAATAAAACAAATATAAAACAAACACAACATAACTATTGTGTATAAAGTATATCCATGAGCACGTTTAACCTAATAAAGATTTATACTTTAATTAATTTGATACGCTACTCCACATAGGAAGAACAGACTTGCAATCTAGTTACTGACCTGATGCAGACACATGAAGCAGACTGATGTTGTCATGGTCTGGAGCGAAATTTACATGAGGTCAGGTGAATTGAAAATAAGCGGGGAAGTTTGAAATATGCCCCAAAAAATCTCCATTAGAGCGCGCTGCAGTTTCATTTTAACCACAGATTTACATCGGACATTTGTGGTGGGGCGCCGCAGAGTTGGGGAGGGACGGCTCAGACACGATGTCATGTGGATAGCAGATGAACCCAATTGCAGACAGCAAATAACTTAAACAGGGGTTTATTAAAGACAAAAACAGAAAACAAAACCCACGATGGGGCAAAACAAGACAGGATCGACTTGACAAAGATAAGTACTCAGACAGTAAATAACAACTATGACAGGAACAAAACACTTCTTTAGACAAGACTCTCAACAAGATACTCACAGCTAGAATCACACAACGTATGATAATGAATCGCACAGGACAGCAAATACACAGGGATTAAATAGGGAACACTAATGACGAGGACAGGTGAAACTGACTAGACACTAATCACAAGACGAGGATAACAAGGGGGCGGGGTTACGAGACGAGACAACACAAGCACATGGTCCAAATAACAGACCATGCGCTTGTACATAAAACATGGGTCTGCCATGATCCTGCCACAAGACCAGAGAAAACAGAGACATGATGGCAGAATCATGACAGAACCCCCACCTTAAGGAGCGGCTTCCAGACGCTCCTCAAAGGGAAACTAAACACGGGACATGACAGACTGTGACAAAGACACGAACCAACAAAACATGGAAAACACTAATAAAGGCAAACATGAAAAAACAATAACAGGGTTAGGGTGAAACATCAAAAACAACAAACAGGGTAGAGGAGGTGGAGGAAACACAAAGTCTTTGGGAGACAGTCCAGGATGGATGGGCGGGACAGGGGTCTTGGGTCTTCGGGACGAGGACTGAGGACGGGGAATCCGGGGGGACTTGGAGGAAGACACACAAGGACGGGGCTTGGGCGAAACAGACCGGGGTTTAGTGGTGACAGGGGGAACAGTCCGGGGACTAGTGGCGACAGGGGAAACAGTACGGGGACAAGTGGCGACAGGAACAAATGGTGAAACAGTCCGGGATCTGGTGGAGACAGGGACGAACGGGGAAACAGTCCGGGGGCTGGTGGAGACAGAGACGAACGGGGAAACAGACTGGGATACTGCTTCAGTGGTAGCAGCAACAATGATAGGCATCTGCTTACGAGCAGACACCGCTTGCAGGACTGCTTCTGCAGCTTGATCGGCCGCAGCTCTCACAGAGGCAGATTCAGTAGCCGAGCAACCAGCTGCTGATTCTGGAACAGCGCTTGCAGTAGCGGGCTCTGGAACAGCGCTTGCAGTAGCGGGCTCTGGAACAGCGCTTGCAGTAGCGGGCCCTGGAACAGCGCTTGCAGTAGCGGGCCCTGGAACAGCGCTTGCAGTAGCGGGCCCTGGAACAGCGCTTGCAGTAGCGGGCCCTGGAACAGCGCTTGCAGTAGCGGGCCCTGGAACAGCGCTTGCAGTAGCGGGCCCTGGAACAGCGCTTGCAGTAGCGGGCCCTGGAACAGCGCTTGCAGTAGCGGGCCCTGGAACAGCGCTTGCAGTAGCGGGCCCTGGAACAGCGCTTGCAGTAGCGGGCCCTGGAACAGCGCTTGCAGTAGCGGGCCCTGGAACAGCGCTTGCAGTAGCGGGCCCTGGAACAGCGCTTGCAGTAGCGGGCCCTGGAACAGCGCTTGCAGTAGCGGGCCCTGGAACAGCGCTTGCAGTAGCGGGCCCTGGAACAGCGCTTGCAGTAGCGGGCCCTGGAACAGCGCTTGACGAAGGATGGGAGGCTCCCCTCTTCCTCTTTCTCCTAGGTCGGGAAGCAATGGCCACAGCAGGACTCGTGATCGGCTGGACGGGCTCAGTGGAAGACAAAACAGGAACTGGGAAGACCACTTCTGGTAGAGTGAGCTCAGATGACGATGACTCCGAGGGGGAATCCCAAGAAACCCGTCTCCCTCGTTTACCACGGAGGTCAGTGGGTGTGGAAGATGCCTCTGGAGTCGTGGGGGAACCAGCCTGGTCCCCAAGCGTCGCAACGCCTATCATACGACCCTCCGGGATGACAGGAAGATAGGCAGAAGGTAAAGACCTCGAGGGTGTCTGTGACTCTCTCCGCGATAAACGATCCACCATCTCCGTGAACGGACGGGTCACCAGCTCCTCCCGTTCGGCCAGGGGTGGAGGGGAGTTGAGACCTGCGACGAGGTAGCGGTTAAGGAGGAGTTCTGGTAAGAAAAACCTCCTTTCATTCGCGACCCGAGCATACTCCCTTACCGATCGCTGTCCCTGGGCGGGAATCGGGAGTTTGCCCCTCTTTGCGTCAGCGATAGCCTGGTACCACCAATCCTTAGGGTCCGACTGGCAATTGACAGGCGAATACATACGGTCCGCTGGGTTCTGTATTGGGCGATTCATTCTGTCATGTGGATAGCAGATGAACCCAATTGCAGACAGCAAATAACTTAAACAGGGGTTTATTAAAGACAAAAACAGAAAACAAAACCCACGATGGGGCAAAACAAGACAGGATCGACTTGACAAAGATAAGTACTCAGACAGTAAATAACAACTATGACAGGAACAAAACACTTCTTTAGACAAGACTCTCAACAAGATACTCACAGCTAGAATCACACAACGTATGATAATGAATCGCACAGGACAGCAAATACACAGGGATTAAATAGGGAACACTAATGACGAGGACAGGTGAAACTGACTAGACACTAATCACAAGACGAGGATAACAAGGGGGCGGGGTTACGAGACGAGACAACACAAGCACATGGTCCAAATAACAGACCATGCGCTTGTACATAAAACATGGGTCTGCCATGATCCTGCCACAAGACCAGAGAAAACAGAGACATGATGGCAGAATCATGACACACGATGCACGCCTGCGGAAACCACGAGCTAAATTTTAATATCCTGTTCACTTTACGACTTAAAATAATCTAGAAATTCCGGTCATGCCCGAAAGCGATTACAAATGCGTGAAATGCACGCAAGTTGTTTGCTACTTTTTGCCTGTGTTTTAGGTTGATGCTTATAATGTTTTTAGAATACAGAGAGGAAAAGATGTAGACTCTGCTATCTTTTCCAGGAAGTAGCCCATTGATGATAGTGACGGCAGTGCTTGTGGAAAGTGTGGGCTACACCAGGGGTCACCAACCCTGCTCCTGGAGTAGGACAGCAGCTCTCCAGGAGCAGGGTTGGTGATCCCTGGGCTACACTGAAAAAGAAGAGTTGTTGATTTTCACTTGTGCTACAATTCTCAAGATTTGAATTGCATTTTTTTTATTTTATTTCGTTACATTTTTTGAAACACTAAGACACGGTTTCACTACTTTCCCAGTCAGTGAAGATGCATCTGAATTTCTGTCAAGTTTTTGACATTTTCACATTTGAGTACCAAATGAAATAAAGTAGCACAATACGAAATGGAATATTAATAAAGCTTTTTAATGTTTTTTGAAATACATTTTCACTACTTTTCAGATAGTGAAAATTAATTTGAATGGGGGGTAAAGTTTCAGACAATTTGGAAAAAAATATTTACCCTAATACGACAAAGTCAGTTATAAATGATGGCACCCTAAAAAAAAAAGGTCAAAGGTCAGATGTAGAAAACTAATTTTGGGAAAGGATTTTAACTTTAAATATATATATAAAATATAAAGTCCTTAATTTTTTTAGCTGTGATTTCATAATTAGTCCCGTATGGGTTAAATAGGCCACAATTTGAAGGAACAGCCATTTGTAGTGGTGTCCGAAACTGATACACACTCATTGGCTAGAAAATACCCATAATGCACTGAGGATCGTCCTGAATAAATACTGCTTCTGAATAATCAATCCATCCATTTTCCAAACTGCTATATTCGTGGAGTATAGGAATGAGGGTATAGGGGACGATTTCAAATACTGCTAATGTCTTCAGTATTACTAGGGGAATTACAGTTAGACCACATATAGAGACCACATAAAGAGACCATGGCTGCTTTTCCCAAAAGCTTCCTGAGATAAGTTGATCGTAGAAAGTAGAGACCATTGGTGGCAATGGTTCTACGATCAACATACAATGCTTTTGGGAAACACAGCCCTAGCCTATGTTTCAGTGAAGACCAGGAGTCAAATTTAAAGTTCAAAGTTGACAGAAAGCTTTTAATATTAAGTAACAAAGTACCAATAAATCAATCCTTTACCAAATATCTCTGAGTACAATTAAGTTGCAGGAGAGTAAAGGAAGAGAAGAAGGGCCTATACAAGCGAGATGCAAGAGCCAGACTGAGCGATATAAGAACTCTGCAAATATTTATAGCCTGCATAGGTTCAGGTCAAAAATATTCTTCCTTCTGCTCATGGCCTCTTGGTATCACATTCTGCAAACATAGCTAAACATTGTTGTTTCACACTATAAAAGCAGAAAGAGCCAAATGAGCATTTTCATCATGTCTTGACCTTATGCAAATAAATCTGTTCCTTAATTCCAAGTAAGATAACCAACTTGTGACAAATTGTATATTAGACAAGATACCACACATCAACAAAAGCAGAGAGTGCTACACGGGTGTCATCTAGTGATTTTTTGTTGTTATGCTTTGTACTAGAGGCTAGTCATAGCCACTCCCACATGCAGATCAACTAGCTGTCTTTGATGATCCACTAATAACTATTAGTTTAAAGGCCCACTGAAGTGCCTTTAAATGCGCAGTTATTCAATAAGTACTTCTCATTTCTTTTTTTGTGCACCCTCACTCATAGTTCCTCTGGAAGCTTCCTTGTTCCTCACCTACTCACAGTGCAATTAGAGAATTGAGATGTCCATCAAGATGGCTAACTTTGATCGGTTTCTGGGTCACTGTCTGGAGGACGGCGGAGGAAACGAGGAAGCATCAATTTGAGTATTGAGAAGCATCCCATGAGTTGACATAATTTCCACTGAAACAGGAAGACGAAGACAGGGCGGGGACATATCAAGCAGCTCCTGATAAACCTGATAAAAATGATTCCACATCATTTCTTGGCTCATTTGGGAACATTTTATTGATTTATTGATAATTCCCCCTCCTCCGACCCCAAAATATTTTTTTCGTTAGCCTTTCTATATCATGGAGAAAATGATCATAATACAATGCTCAGAGTGCAATACAGAAATGAAAAAAAAAAAAAAGGTAAAGAAATCATTAAGTAAAAGGGGAAAAACTCTTGAAACACATTGATATTTTTGATTTGATACAGACATAGGTTTGTATCATTCAGTGTGTTATATCATGTACTTCATGTATCCTAATAATCATCCCCATATATTGCCAAAAGTATTGGGACACATCATTGAATTCAGGGGCCTCATGTACAAAGACTTACGTTGAATTCATACTAAAACATTGCGTACGGACAAAGCTGTAAATGTGCGTACGCACAAAAAAAAAACAGATGTATGAATCTCTGCGTACGAAGGATACGCATATTCTCTTTGTACATCCCAATTAACGTAAAAATGAGCGCACATGCACGAGCACAACGCCCCACCCAGTCTCCTCCCTTAATTAAATACATTTAAATATGGTAATGAGTCCACTTTTGCAAAAGAAAGGTGTAAGAAAATGGCTAAAGCAAGGGGCAAGAAGCGAAACTTTACAGAAAGTGAATCGGAGGTGCTACTATCGGAGGTAGAAACGAGAAATAAAAAATATTTGGAACTTTGTCCTCCGGAATTAATAACAAAAGGAAAAAATATGAGTGGGAGAGTTTGGCTGATGCCGTCAATGCGGTGGGATCTGAAAGTCGCACTGTAAATGACCTTAAAAAAATGGTCTGATATAAAGGTGGACGTTAAATGGAGAACTGCTGCGCACCGACAAAGTGTGGGCAGAACAAGCAGTGGTAAAGGGGTCAGAGAATTGCCTCAATTATGGGTGACACTTTACTCTCTGGAGTAGTATCCGCTGCTGTGGGAGACTCGGATTTACTACAGGACTGCCACGAAGGTAACCAATATTATCTGCACATTTATTGAATGGAAATTTCCGATTCACATATGCAAATTCTTCTTCAGATGGCGCCTTTATAGCAATGCGTGTGCAGTCGATCGCTCCGATTATATAATTTGCGGCTATCGCTGCAAATTGCGTTTTAATGTTTGGCTGGTCAACTGCATCATATGGGAATATCATATGCTTTTATATGTTCTTACTTAATTGCATAATTGATCAAATATTCCCATAAGGCTCGTGTGACCAGTGTTCGAATTACGGGGGAGCTAAGGGGAGCTCGGCTCCCCTGAAAAGGACCTGGGCTCCCCTGAAAGCCTACTTTGAGACATTTAGGGGGAGCTCTAAAACACTGTCCATTTTTTGTGTCGCATATAGATTTTGATTTTCTGTACATTAAGGTTCCTGAAATAAATGATGATGGCTGGGTTGTTATAGGTCTGCGTGACTCTCGATGTCTTACGGTGTGTTCACAACGAACGCGAATTGAATTATTTGCGCGAATAGATTACATACAAAGTCAATGCAAAGACGCGAATAGACGCATCATTCGCGCCGGGCGTCGGGAATGACGCGAATTGGGCGACGCGTTTGCCGCGAACGTCTTCCGTGCAAGTTCAAAAATTTGAACTCGAGGGAATGTTCAAGCGTCTAACTAGACGCGATAGACGCGTATTTGACGCTCTATATATTCGCGTTCGGTGTGAACACACCATTAGGCCTAATTGAACGAATGAATTATGTTATTCTTCTGTAGCCTTACGAGTAATTTAACCCTTGTTCAAGTCAAAGACAGCCTATGTAGCTATAGACTATTTTGGGATGGCTGTTTGACTAATCAATTTGTGTCGATAAAGTATAATAGGGTGAATCCTGTATATGGTATAGTGCTTGCATAGTGCATACTTGTAGCTGTTATGTATCTTTGGAAGTCCTTGAAATTAATGGGTTAACGCGCATTCCGCGTCCTGTCTGAAAGGCGCTTCAATCCTCGGCACGCGCAAGTGCACGATCCAACAACCCAACCCCCCCCCCCATCCCCCGTTGGGAAAAAATTGGGCTCCCCCGAAAGACACGGTATAGTTCGAACATTGCGTGTGACAATATATGTAAATTATTTTATAAATTGCAAATTAATAGCAATGCATCCCACAGGTGGTAGTGCGATAGACTTGTAGAACAATTCGTTGTGTAATGTTTGCAACTTAACTTCATTGCCTGTAAGAGTCGTCAACGAACAAAAACTATGAGAAATGTACGTACGCCAGACATGAAATTGGCGTGGAGGAACGCACATTCTCACGTTAATTTCACTGTTAGTACATCCGACCGTGAGCGTGAAAGCTGGCGTACGCAAAGTTTTTGTGCGTATGCAAGATTGATACATGAGGCCCCTGGTGTTCCAATCACTTCCATGGCAACGGTTGTATAAAATCAATCAAGCACCTAGGCATGCAGACTGTACAAACATTTGTGAACGAATGGGTCGCTCAGGAGCTCAGTGAATTCAAGCGTGGTACCGTGATAGGTTGCCACCTGCATGTGCAATAAGTCCATTTGTGAAATTTCCTCACTACTAAATATTCCATGGTGTTATAACAAATTGGAAGAACAACAGCAACTCAGCCACGAAGTGGAAGGCCATATAAAAACACAACCAGAAGTCACCAACTTTCTGCAGAGCCAATATACAGACCTCCAAACTTTGTGTGGCCTTCAGATCAGCTCAAGAACAGTGTGTAGAGAGCTTCATGGAATGGCTTTCCATGGCCGAGCAGCTGCAGTTCTTCTCTGCTGTAACACTTCTCTCTGTTACACTTTTTGCACATCACTTTGCTTTCTTGTGCACCCAGGCACCCTGCATCTTCCCTTCTTCTAACACATTATTTGCCATTGTGAGGTATTGTCCATGCAAGACATTCTTGAAAAGTACCCCTTATCGCACAACGTTGTCCTGAGGCAACAAAAAGAAAAACTGAATTTGTGAATATATAAAATAAAAACCTTCATAAAACCTGCCAAAAGGCTTCTCTACACCTTCAAACACACACGCACACACATATTTTGTATGAACAGTAAATTTAATTTTAAATAAGATTACTGAAGCAAATAATCTTGCCTTCTTCTCACACCACGTGCTCATGTGACCATGTGACAGAAAAGGACGTCCCACCTTCAAATGGAACATGATAGTGACTCCCAAACCTTATTTGATTGTTCTTTGATACTTTTTCAAACATTCTAATTGGTTGCAATCATTTAAAGAAACATTTACTGAAAATAATTTTCATTTTTGGGTGAACTAGTAGATATACTACACATTATGAGTTTCGTCATAGTATTGTATAAAAATGAATGAATTAATAAATCAATTAAACATGTTTAATATTGTTGTTCGCCTAAATATACTGTAGCTATGTATTAATTTCGCCTCTAAAAATAAAGATTATTAGCCTACATATTTTGCTACGAAATGATGTCATAATTTTGGCATCTTTATCGGAACTGTTAAGTTACCAGGATTGTTTATTCCAATTATCCCTTTTACGTGATCACTGATAGGCCTACTGTATTTTGTCGTGTAGCCTCAACCTCCAGACCAGCAGGCGGCGCTGTTGTGTAAGCAGAGCTCATTCCCTGGTTGCTCTACGCAGCAGCGCTCCCTGCTAACGAGATTCCCCGCAGGTCAGCGCCTATCCGAGAGCTGACCACTCTGATGTTTCATTGAATTTCAGAGTATTGAACCCTTCAATCTATTGCAAAATGAACGGGATGCCTGGAACGAACGTGATTCAAATCACTAATCTGTCGTCGGCGGTGAGCAGTGATCAGATGAGAACTCTGTTCGGCTTCCTGGGGGACATCGAGGAGCTGCGACTCTACCCGCCTGAGTGAGTCACAACAACAACACACACACACACCTGCCTGACAGAGTCAAAACAACACATAATAGGCAGACTTACTCATCATAACATTTCTGAAATACACATCCCGAGCTTATCATAAACATATCAGACCACTTCATCGTGATGATAATAACACACGCACACATTAAACACATACTGCATACATACATATCACATCACATTCGTACACGACATCATACATTTTAAAATCACCTGCACAACCAATATCATCACTATAGTATAAACACTTTATAGCCTACATACACAGTCAATAGCACACACACTGTACATACTCATCAAAGACATCAAAAGACAAGTATGACATCATACAAACGTCACACCAACAGCTCACATGGCAATAACTATGACTGTGTGTTAGCCTATGTGCACCATAAACCATTACACATTGCTCACTTACTCAACTACACTTACACTTGCATACATCGATCGATTTAAATATTTGCAGACGCACAATTTTGTGACACATAGACATAGTGATTTCATTATTTTTATCTTTATTCTAATAGAGTTCAACAGTCTGGTTCCGGAAGTAAAAATTCATTTTCTCCATAGGGGAATTGATTTTGAATGTTAACTTGGTATATGGTTTATGGTTTTGTTGAAGCCATCAGCCCACATTATTTCAACTAAGTCTTTTAAAATAATCGTGTTCAACAGTGAAATTCATGGTGCAAATCTACACTCTTAAGAAAAATGGTTACAGTGCCAGATTAGGGTTCCTCGGCTTGTAACAATTGCAGAACCCATTTTATAAGGTTCCATGAGGATCCATGCTTTAAAAAGTGCTATATAGATCCTTAATTGTGTAAATCATGTTCAGCATCAATTGCCATTTATTAGTATATAGGGAAATTCCAGCATTATGAACGTAACATTTGCAGTCAAAACTTGAAATATAAATTATCAGAAAATGCATTTAGTACAAATATGTGTCTGTTTATACATCCATAATCCCTTAATAAAGAGTCAATACATTTGAAAAATATCAGTCTACACACACGTTTTATATTTTAGATGAGGCAAATATACATGCGTTACGGACGTGACAAAAAAATCTCTGTTTTATAAAACATATGATGCCTAATAGGTGGCAACATATTTTTTAGGAATTCTTTGAATTACACTCCGCAAAACCAAAAGTCATACTACCCACCAAATGAAGAAGGTTTGGCTCTCCACAGAACATAAAATATTTAGGCTATTTTATTTTATTCATATATTGCCGTATGCTCGAACATGACCGCCATTTACGCCGTCATCACCCAGGTGTTGATAGCGCCCGAGCGCAGGCGAGACCTGAACATCACATGTTGCTATCTGTGTTTAAACTAAACTCATTAAAGCCTTGCCAATTTAAACATTCAAGAGCAAGTTATACAGTTGAGAAAGATGTAGGATGTACCTGGAAAAACCTGAAAAGCAATGTTTATTTTATTTGCATCTTTGCTGTGTTGTTTATTTGTGCTGTTGCTTGTAGTTAGATTATTTGTTCTTATTTTTATTTGACAGTGGTCCTTTCCCCCCTGAACATAGCACCGAACTGTACCTAAACCGTGAACCTAAAACCGTAATACAAACCGAACCGTGAGAAATTTGAACCATTACACCCCTAGTGGTAATTATAGCAATGCTTTGGTGTACCGCATGTATACCACATTACTCACATGGGTGCAGATTAGGCTACATGTTAAATCACCTCAGCTCGTTCACACAGTAAACGCTGCTCCACGCAAACTCGGTCTCTGCAGTGCTGTTTGTTTAGGTTTCCAACAATGTGCATTTGGGAACGCAAGTAGGACGCAGTTTCTGTTTCATAGTTGCACTGTTATTGTTTATATGCGTGGAGCGCGTCTCGTGTTTCTTAAACTCCATCTCTGCGTTCTGTGAGTTTGTGTGGCTTGCGAATTGTTGTTCATCGCGATTTCAAAATAAAAGTTTAAACTCTCGCTCTGAGTTTGCATGTTTTGATGTGCACATGTTCTTGTTTAAGAAATTACAGTGGCTGTAGCATTTCTATCGTACAGAAGTGACCAAATATTAAAGGTTAAGTTGACATGTGAATTAAATGTTGTTTGGCCAAGGATTTGATCATGCCTTAGTGTAACAACAACAACTAACACCAGGCCTCTGGCGCCCTCTGCAGGCATTTGTTATTTACATAAGTTATGTTTATATTAGTTTATATCATATATTTTACATGGGTGTATTTTATTAGTGTTGTTCAATAAAACCCATATAATTACTTACTTTGATACTTTATTTAAACCAATTATTATTGCTTGTTATTATATATTTGTATTTTAAGTCATTTTACCAGACATTTTTTATCCGATTAATCGATTGAATGATCTGTAGAATACTCTCGATTACTAAAATAATCGATAGCTACAGCCCTTTGGTATCCACTATTTTTTACCAAAGTAATATGACAATGACAAAAGACCAAAAAGTAATGTTTGGCAATTTGAACTAAATCGCTATCAACAGATAAGTCATCTTTATGCTCCGAAGTCTGCTTCACAGAGCTCATTCTTGCAGTGTTGCCATGTCCACTTATTGTAAGCGTCTTTCGGCTTGTTGTTTGGGCTTGGCTCATAAAGCTATCAAGTTCATGGAATTTGAGTGAGTTCCAATCTTCTTGTTCTTGATTTTGTGAATGGACAGGACTTAAAAACACATGCAAATGATAAACTTTCATTCTATGATGTTTAAACTTTGCAATTAATTCCCGGATCACATGCATTCCAAACCGGAACCAATCAACTACGATCCCTATACTTTGACATATGTGACATTATGACATTTGACATTGCACATACTGCGATGTGACTATCGCATGCACACATCGCGATATCGATGCTAAAACGATATATCATGCTGCCCTAGATTGTATCATTACATTGACGCCACCTGGTAGCGACAAGTGACCGTTAAAAAAAATGATTTGTCATTGAATTTGTTCATCCATGAAACCTGTTTCATCCAGTAATGAAACAAGTGAAGTATTTATGAGTGAGTCATTGAATCATTCATTCAAACCATTTTTTAAGAACAATTCATTAATTTTAAATAAACTGCAGTATTTAACATTTTGTCAGAACCTCTAGTAAATTCCATATTCCAAGTCGGTGGGCGGTTATGTTACATGTTTTTAATTGCCTAAGCCATGACTGAATAAAGGCCTTTTTCCTTAAATCCTCTAGTCTAGTGCCTTGGCTTAATGTGTTTTTATAAATTCCATGTAATTCTGTTTAATTGTGTGTTCAGAATCATGGGAGAATCGTGATCTCTGTTTGAAAAAATAAAATAAAAAATGATTCTCAATTTATCCAGAATCGTGCAGCTCTAATACACAGTATATTGAAATATTAAACATTTTATAACATTGTTTAAAATATTATGATTGTGAGTCATTGAATCATTCAGTTAGCTGATTCGTTCAAAAACACGCTTACAATCGTGTTGTTCTGAGTCTCTGCACACACTGATATTCAGAACAACAGTACTCATGTAATAGTGCATAAATATACTAAAAAGTAAACTGAAACTAGAAAAACAGTCATAGAGTGAAAAAGAAACTGTATTGAAAGTAAAATAAAACTGACATAAAATTCTAAACCATAATAACCCTGCTTTTGAGAGGATTTCACTGACTTTACAAAGATTAGCTATATCTTCCTTTTCATAATTGACCAGAAAAAAACAACAATCGTATGCAACAAATTATTCAACAACACAAAAGGCAATTACATCACTTGTTTTTCTTCTCTTTCAGCAATGCACCTCTTTCCTTTTCATCCAAAGTTTGTTACATAAAGTATCGAGACCCTTCCAGTGTTGGTGTGGCACAACATTTAACCAACACAGTTTTTATTGACAGAGCTTTGATTGTTGTGCCCTGCGCTGAAGGTTAGTATGTTTGCATGCGTGTTACATTTGTGTGCCTGGTTATAGAATGACACTGGTTATCTGACTGCAAATCAAACTTTTGAGAAGAGCAAACGATAATTGGCTTCCTGACATTATTTTGTGTGTTTTTGTGTCCCAGATGTGTATGATAACCATGAGTTCTGTGTGCTGAGGTATCACTGTTATCAGCTCTGTTTTATTTTGTGAGTGAGTGGAGGTGGGTGGAGTGACACCAGCTCTCTTGTTTATCAGTTGAGCTGAAGGATGTGGAAATGATGGAGGTGATTAAGATCATACTTTATGTAACAGCGTCAGGGCTTTGTGAACACGCTTTCAGTGTTTTGATAAAACTTTTTTTTCATTGCTAATGAAATGCATTGCTAGAAAATTATATACGCAGAGATACATTTTATTTTAGGTTTTTTAGATGAATAGAAAGTAAAAGAAAACAGCATTTTTTATATATATATATATATATATATATACTCAGTATAAAATCGTGACTGTTACTTTTGATAAATTTAATGCATTTTTGCTGCATTTCTTTCGGGGGGGAGGGAACCCTTACAGACCCTTACAGACCACAAACGTTTGAATGTAAATGCAACAATAAATCAACTTCTAAATCCAATCAATTGAAATTAAAGCTGCAGTCCGTAGTTTTTCCTCTTTGTCACCATCTCTGTTCGAAATCTGCAATTGCAGTTATTCACGGAATTATCAACTTTACATAGGTTGTGTCTCAATAAGTTTAATACGTTTAATTATATCAAGTGTTGTGAGAAAAGGCTATAAATCTCCACCTCCAACATCCTCACACGCAATATAGCCTAAAAGCCGAGACACCTTCTTTATGTGTACAGATGTGACGTAATGACGTAAAGACATGCTCGAATTTCCCGCGGAAATCCACCAGTACCACTGGAATTAAAAATATTATTACAAGCTTACCGTTTTGAATCGAGCTAAGGCAAGCAGATAGTTTTGAACACTGGCTGATTATGTACTTGCTCAAAAATTTATTTTGGATAATTTTTAACCCAAAAAAGTTACGCACTGCAGCTTTAAGACACACCATGATTGAAAGAAAACTGTTTAAAATATGTGTATTTATTTGGCAGATAAAAAATATATATATTTACATTTTAAATTAACATATTTAATTATTTATATAAGTAACACTCTTAGTTTTTTGTGTGTGACCAATAACTCATTGCATTCTAGCACAACTTTTTGACAATGATTTTTTGATTGTCATGATTTTGTTTGTTATATCTATAAAAAAAATGATCAACTTTCCAGGTTCTGTTAAGAGTGAATTGTTACACCCCATCCTTTTAGTGGCCCTTGGTTTAGCATGCACTCAGAAATATAATGGTAGGTAACTGTGTAATTCTGTGATTCTAATATTATTAATTGTCCAGACTTGCTTGCCTGGTGAATATAGCTTTACATTTTTAATTTGAGTTGCTTGCTATATGTGAATTGTGAGAGGTTTTGTTTGCTAAAACTGATGCTTTAGCTCAATGTTTCTTAACTCCAGTACTAGTGACCCACTTACCAGAATGTTTTAGATGTCTCTCTAATTAAAACATGATTCAAATGATCAGATTCAGCATCTAAGTGTGTTGAAGACATTTAAAGCATTCTGGGTTGTGGGTTCCCAGTGATTTACCTCATAGGAACTATGGCACGTTTAGTTAATAGGGTTCAGATTAGTGTCCTTTGCATTTTTGATCACTATAATGGCACAAATCCTTTATTCTGTTGAGTGAGATATATTGGATGTTATCTAACATAAAAATTGGCATAAAATGTAGCTAGTATCCAGCACATCAAATGTCTGTACACAGGTTTTTAGTCAAATCGATGCCCTCATTAGTTAAGCTCAGTCTTGTTACTAATGTTAATGTAATAAAAACAATAAAACACATTTCATTTATGGGAAGTATGTTATATGTGTATTTATATTTTTATTAATAATATATATTTATTTTAATTTATATTATAACTACAAATCAAAGCTAGCTGGCCACAATTGAGTGATTTTGTAATTTAATATAAAATTGTAGCCGTACTTATTCTGGCTTATTCAGTTTTTTTTTTTTTTTTTTTAAAGATTGTATACATTTTATTTGCTTAATTTGTTTGGCTAATGTTCATAAATATAGAAAATAAACATTTAGTTTACCCTCCTGAAGTAGACCGTTTTCTGAAGGTTAAGTGCCTAGTTTCACTGACCAAGAAACATTCAATTCACTTCATTTTAAGTGGTTTCAAGCTCCATTTTTGTTCCCTTTTCATGCAAAGTGTAGACTATGAAACAAGCGTTCGTAAGCAGAGTAGGCTACAGAGTATGAGGTGAAAGGGTGAGGTCTTCTCAAGTCGAATGTGCAATCACTGGCTAACCACTTGTTTCTTTCACTGTAAACATCCGTATTCATGAAAAACATGGTATCTAAGAGAGCTTCCCTCTTGCCTGAAATGCTTGTCCTCGTGACTTGGTTCTGGATGGCTTACTACGTTGATTAATTTGGTTTCTGTATGTTTTTTCTGTGTTGATTATGTGTGCATATCAGATGACTAGAGTGACCCAGGCTACACTACTACACTAGCCTGACTCAAGGCTTTGTTTTCCAAGACACTATACCCGCCGGGGCCCACGCTGCCTTCAAGGGGGGAATGTGACCAGGAGCATAGCCGCTGAACCTTCCGAGATGGACACCTTGTCTCTTTTTTTTTTATTTTTTTATTTTTTTTTCATTTCCTTTTTTTTTTATTTCTCTCTCATGTTGTCTCTTTTTGCCTCTTAGAAGAGTTGCATATTCATTGTGTTGTTTTTCTTTTTTTTTTTTCCTTTTTTTCCCCGTCCCCTTGTCCCTCGTCCCCAATCCCACAGTTGCACCCCTTTGCCTGTCTTTGAAAGCTGTCCAGGTTGACTTGACGCCCAGTATTGGAGGGAAGTTTGAACGGTACAAGGGCAGCTGTTACTGATTTCTAATGCATTAAGATCTCCTCCTCTCTCTCTTTCTCTCGCTCCTCTCCACTGATCTGCTCAGGGTTCTACTTTGGAAAATAATCTTCACAAAAGTATTCAGACATCAATTTTCTGTTTTTACTGAGTTATAGGTACTGAAATACAAATTTTCAGTATTAAACAGCAATATAAGACAGCATTAAATTCCATCAAATTTTCAATGTTTTATTGAAATCAGGACTTGGTAATTTGACCTTGTTTTTGGCATTGCTGTCCTGCCAAAATAAAAGCAAGTTTTCAATGCATATTTTCTAGGGCTGCATGATATATAGAAATAAAATTGATATCACGATATGGCTTAGTGCGAATATCAAACAAAAAAGGTTTGCGATTTAATTAAATCAAATAATGTGCTATAGGTTTCAGAGTAAAGCTCGACGCTGTGTTTATTTACACAATGGTTCATTGATTTTACATCGAAGCCTGATGGCTTAACATTTGAAAAAAAAAATTGTATTGTAATTTTACAGATGTACTTTAATTTTTCTGAAACTTCAAAACGTTTTATTTTTTATGAAATACTTGATTTTTTATTTGACAGTATAATAGCATTATTGCAATATATTTATTATTTTGTTTAATATTTTTAATCATCACTAAATTCAATAATATGTTTTATGTTATAGTCAAATTTAATGGATCAGGAATATGGCCTGTGAAAACTGTAAAAAAAAAATTAACTTATGTAAACTTTAAGAACATTCTTGAATTTTAAGATAGATTTTTTTAGATTATAAACTTTATGGTTACTGAAAGAGGTTTGAGTTGATTCTTGTGAAAAGTGTACTCGAGGTACCCATTACACTCAAGCAAGGTTCACATTAATAAAACGTAATTTTGAGCTTTTTAAAACTATTTTCATTTTCTAATCTACTGTAATACTCTCCTCTAAAAAAACAACAACAACACAATTATTGTTGAATAATTCTTTTTAAATTGAGCTATTCAAGTCATCAATTTCTGTATTTTTCATAATCATAATTTTATAGTACATTTAAAAAAAAAGTTTTTTTTTTTTTACAATATCATGGAGCCCTAGTATTTTCTAGTATTAGAGTCTGTAATTCAGTAAAGTGACAGAACTGCTGCTAGAGAGTGTTTAGAACTCCTTCTTCAGTTCACTGTAATGACAAGGAATAGAACAATTTTTATTAAAAAGCTCATATCATTGTACATGTTTAAAGGGTTAGTTCAACCAAAAATGAAAATTCTGTCATTAATTACTCACCCTCATATCGTTCCAAAACTGTAAGACCTTTCTTTCATCTTCGGAACACAAATTAAGATATTTTTGATGAAATCAGAGATCTTTCTGATCCCCTATAGACAGAAACGCAATTACCACTTTCAAGGTCCAGAAAGGTAGTGAAGACATCCTTAAAGGGACATTGTGTAGGAATTTCTCCCATCTAGCGGTGAAATTGTATTTTGCATTCAAACGAATTGTGCTCTCCAGCGCCTCGCTTTTTCAAATGCGTGTTGCATCTATGGTAGCTATTATGTACCAACAAGCTATGACAGTCTTCTAATAGCACTTCGTCGAGTTTTCCTTCGGGTGAACAGGTTTGTTATTTCAAACAAACTGCAACTTGACACAACGAACAAACGAATGTTACAGTATGAATAACTTGCCGGGGCAGTGACAAGCGCCTCTCACTGCTCTGCTCCTCCGTTTCTGCTGCTTTCAGTTACGTGATGCTGGCTCTAAACGAAAATGCGTTGTGGAAACGTGTTGGCCTAGTACTTTTTGACCCTGTCTGCTATTATAGTTTTTCAAGATGGCGGAACTACATGGAAGCCTCCATGGACCTACCCGTCACATGTATATAAAGATAATAAATTCTTCGTTTACGAGGAAAAGTCAGATAATTGGCAGAGGTATTTGTACACCATTATAAAAATATTGATTTTAGATAATAAAATACCTAAAACACTACACATTGCCCCCTTAAAATAGTGCATGAGACTACAGTGGTTCAACCTTAATTTATGAAGCAACGAGAATACTTCTTGTTTGCAAAAAAGAAAAGAAGCAAAACTAACAACTTTATACAACAATTTCTTCTCGTCTGTGTCTTCTTCAACAAAGGGCTTCTGGGGCATGCGTCGTGGTGCTCACATGAAAAGCGTCAGAGACTGACACGGAAGAGAAGAAATTGTTGAATTAAGTAGTTAGTTTTGCTTGTCTTTTTTTTGCACGCAAAAAGTATTTTCATCGCTTCATTAAATTAAGGTTGAATCACTGTAGTCTCATGCACTATTTTAAGAATGTCTTTACTACCTTTCTGTGCCTTCAAAGTGGTAATTGCATTTCTGTCTATGGGGGATCAGAAAGCTCTCGGACTTCATCAAAAATATCTTAATTTGTTTTCCGAAGATGAACGAAGGTCTTACAGGTTTGGAACGACATGAGGGTGAGTAATTAATGACAGAATTTTCATTTTTGGGTGAACTAACCCTTTACCTTTAGCATGGTTTTGGGAAACATTGTCTTTAGAGTAATTCTGAAGTAGATGAACGTCATATTTGAGGTTTTAATTTAGTTCTTCACTCATTTAAAAGCCCAGATATACAAATAGTCAGTTTATCCATGAGTACTATAATCACTGTGAGCACAGAGCATGCGTTATATTTTACCAACACTGGCTGAAACGTATTTGGGAAAATTACATTTGTTGTTAACTTTATTGTGAAGGCAACACTTTTCAGGGGTGACAGTTTGAGGGGGGATTTCTCTAAGACACTTAAAATGTTCTTCTTTTCTGTATCTGATGTTCTATGTGCTATTAGTGTGATGCAGCCAACATGAACGGTTGTCTTGTGTTGCACACCCTTTCCAACACTGCGACACGATCGCCCCAGGGAGAAAAGCGCCCATGCTTGATATCGTATGGTTCATGACCAATATGTTTCCAGTACAGGTGACCCATACCATAAAGTGTTAACTCATTCTCTACATGTTCTGTTCTGATCTTTTTTTAAAAGAGAGAAAAGGACAAATCACAATGTTCTTTTCTCTGTTTTTTGTGCAACAGTCATCCTGTTTACAGTATGTCTTGTGTTGATAGTAAAAGGAGAGTAGCTATGCTAGTTCAGTTTGTTTGATTGTTCATGGTCGGGGTTGGAGATGCTCAGGGTGGGTGTTAGAGCACTAGGCTTGTTGGAGGACTCTCCTCCGAATCTTGGGTCGTAGAAGAAGCAGCTGGAGACTTCTCCATTGGCCACCCTAATGCCAGTGTTCTTGTTCTTCAGGAAAAATCCCTGAAGAGGCAAAGGCTCTCTCGCTTTTGGCCCCTGCAGCACCAGTAGCCAGCTTGATGAGTGGAGGAGGACTTCTGCCCATTCCCAGCCCCACTACGCTACAGAACGTAAAAACACACTCTCACAAACTAAGGCTGGAATACACTACACAACTTTTCCACAGATTTATAATGTCTGATTTGCATTTTTGGAGGAGTTGACACTAGTTTGCTTAGACACTAGTTTGGAGGACTTGACACTAAATTCTCCATATTTTTGACAGTCGGAGTTGATAGATTTGACTTCTTTTTTTTCCCCTCCGACTGTGATTCCATCCAGTCGGAGGATTTCAAACATGTTTGATATTTTGAGCTGATTTTAGAAGGCATATAGTTTTGATTTGTCATGCGTCTCCTACAAACAAGACGCGTGTTTCTGCATGAGTTTGTTGTTTTTGGAACGACTTGAAAGTCGTTTAGTGTATGAAGCCCAGTTTTTCTCTGTAACCATTTACAAAGTCAACAAGTGTATGATGCCTAGTGTTTTAAAATCCGTTCAGATTTTAATAACCGTGTAGTGTATTCCGGCCTTTACTGAATGATGAAAAAATGTCACCTACATTCTCATCAACTGCATGCCACAGATGTACTATTTTTAATCCACAAATTGTCAATTGTCAAGACACTAACGTGTGTCGTATTTGGGGGCAGCGAGGTCTTCCTTTAGCTAATCTGGGGGTCCTGAAGTCTAGTTTGGACACGTCTGTGGCGGCTCTGAGTGCAATCGCTTCGCAACCTCCGCTCATGGGTAATGTTGATCCCTCTAAAATTGACGAGATCAGGAGGACGGTGTATGTCGGCAATTTGAATTCACAGGTATGTGATAATGAATTAGAATTTATGGCAGAGGCAAATAGCTCTTTACCCCAAGTGCAAATAGCAAAAAAGAAAGTCGTGTAAGTGTTAGATGCTATTTAAACTTGCATAATGTCTAAGCCGCAACAGATAGAGGCTTTCTACACTGGATGTGATAAAGCAATTGTTGCATATCTATTTGTTCCCTGTGTCAGAAATGGCAAAGGTGCTTGGAGTACGTCAGAAGTAGAATAGGACATCAGTTTAATGTTTGGGATTCGCGCTGCATCCAGTGTTGACAAAATACATTTTTATAATGGATGCTGCATTATTGGGTCCTTACTTGTTTCTATCCCTAATGCCCACCCTTAACCCTAATCATATTCAACCTGCTGGTCAGTAAAGGTGTGTTTCAAGATCCAGGAAAGGAGCCACGGTTACATGATAACAATATGAGCTGCACATGTCTAAATTGGTGTGCCAGCCAATCCGATCAACGCGAGAACACATCCAATTGCAATTATTGGATACTCGTTAGGCTCTTTATTTCCACCTGCTGAATATTTGCTCATATTGTATTCACTAATATGCCAATGTAACTAAACTGGATATCAAAACTAATGCAATATTCTCTTTTTTCTTTCAAGCTCATGTTGTGCTTGTTTTGTCCTTCTCCTGTAGAGCACCACAGCAGAGCAGCTCCTCGAGTTCTTCAAGCAGGTGGGAGATGTGAAGTTTGTTAGAATGGCAGGAGATGAAACACAACCGACACGTTTTGCTTTTGTGGAGTTTTCTGATCAGGATTCAGTGTCACGAGCACTTACATTCAATGGAGTCATGTTTGGGGATAGGCCTCTCAAGTGAGTGTTCTCCAGTGAGAACTAAAGTGACAACTCGCCAGCATTGTTTAATTCAGTTAATTCAGTGCATCCCATTTTCATCCATGTGATATGCATTTAAATATTAATTAATCAACATAACGTCATCTTTTTCAGAATTAACCACTCCAATAATGCCATAGTGAAGCCTCCAGAGCTCACGCCTCAAGCTGCGGCCAAAGAGCTGGAGGACGTCATGAAGAGAGTTCGAGAGGCTCAGTCAACCATTGCTGCTGCCATTGAGCCAGGTGTGCCCTCTCAAACCTAGACTCTCACACTCAGTAATACTTTCTCAAAATGTTTTTCTTTTTAATTGATGAGAGTTTTGATTTGTTTCTTTCAGACGACAAAAATCGCTCATCCAGTAGATCCAGACATTCCAGAAGGTCAAGAACTCGCTCTCGCTCCCCGTCACACTCACGGAAAAAGCGATCCCGGTCGAGGCACAGGTAGATTACACACAAGTAAAAGTAAAAGTACTTACCTTGTGAACTAATAAAAGCTTAGTAGCTTGCTAAGCTACTAGCTACTCACAGTATAAAGTACGATCAATCAATCAATCCTATTGAAAAAGTAATAAGCGACACTAACATGTTACTAACAATTTAACTTTTTTTAACGGGGAATATATATCTATATATTGTTATGTAAGGGTAATATTGTTTGTAATTGTACATCTATTTATGATTTATTTTAAAAATAACAGTTACATGTATTTAAAATAATTTAAAAGCAGTAATTATCTGTATGTCATCAAATATTTCTACAAAATTAAATCACATTCTGTTCAAACACTGTGCATTACACTGTTTAGAGAATTAGTAAATCATCAAATGAGTCTTTTCGATGGGTTATTTTAAAATTATAAGGCTGAGTTTACACTGGCACAAAAAAATCTGATTTTTTTCCCTCACATCTGACACAGATCGGAATTTGTCACTTCTTAATGAGGTTTTAAATCTGATACATATCAACATGTTCCAATGCTACATATTTCTATATCCTATCCATTTGTTAAAGGGGTCATATAATGCCATTTTTGTACAAGCTAATATGATTCTTTAGGGTCTAAATTAAAAGTTTGTAATATACTTTAATTAAAAATTCTCATTAGTATTGTAAGAAAACACTTATTTTACTTGGTCAAAAACAGCTCTGTTGTCAGCACGCCGTTTAAGTGTATGTGCCTTTAAATGATAATGAGCTTTGCTCACCCCGCCCCTCTGTTCTGTGCGTACACCGTTTGTAACACAATAACACAATAACCATAACGCGTTGTTCATTATAAACGTGGGATTATGAATTATATTGAGAACGTCGTACATAGAAAACATGCCGTAATGTACCCCGAGTGTAAACCTTAGCCGCATTCATCATGAAGCTAGCGATTTGCAAAGATTAATATACATATTAATATAAAGGTTAATAAAACGTTACACTCACTTCAGTTCTTCTGGAGGTGCAGCAGGAACACGAATAGTTGGTTGATCCTTTTTTCAGGAGCAGCTTCTTAGCAAAACCAGCTTTATGCTGACCCTCCTCGTTTATAAAGCAGTCTGGTGTGTGAAATGATTCGCGCAAACATAAAAGCATTTACATTGATCGTGGGGAATATTCCCTTCGAAAACAAACTCAGCCACTGCGTCTTCAGCGGTTCGGATTTAGGAACATTAAAGTGACTGCTGTGTTCCTTATTGTACCCAAGAATAGAACACCACTTCGCTTAGACTCCATTCTGCTCATAGACAGTGCTCCAGCGTACTTTTCGGCACGACACCGGTCTGCGCGGACTATGATTGACAGCTCGCTCACGAGCGAGGTCTGTGTTGAAACGCTGCTGTCAATCAACAATCGTGGGAGGGGCGTCCGACCGTGTGACGTCCTCAATTTGAGGCAGGGGAAAACATATAAGGAGATTAAAACAAAATCACTAGATGGATTTTAATCATTATATGATGGTTGTGTACAGGCACTGCCAACACACATTTTAGTACAATCAACTTGTAAAAGTGCATGTACCATTATATGACCCCTTTAACAAACATGTAATCATTACTTCAATGAGATCATTGTTTCTGCCTTAAATTAATACATTATTATATAACTGATTTGTATGTACATTTCTGAAATGCATAACTTGGACATAGTCACCTCTGATAAAAGATCACTCTAAATTGTAATGTAGACACATGCATTTTGTGTAAAGTTGCTTTGAAATTGATTCCCCTTGTAATTCCAAGCCACCACAAGGCGAGGTCAACACGTTTGGCCAAAAGATAGGTTTTTAATGTCGTATTATGAAGCAGATGTGGCTGTATGCACTCGCAGTAAAACTTGCGCTCATAGAAACATTCAGGAGCATAGAAACTGGTTATTTTTTATAATTACTGTTTTTTTCTGGTCTATATCATTTCAGTCAGATTTTGTGCTGGAAACATCCATGACATCTTTTAACTTAACCATGGTAACAAATAATCATGGCCACCAGACATGTAATTTTAGTTTCACGATCACCAACAAAATAATTTTGGGCGTGGATTAATGTTAACGCAGATATCGGATACCAGTCATGTCTAAAGTGAATGTAAACAGGTGGGACAAGTCAGATATGGCCAAAAGATCCAATCTGTGCATTAAGACTTGCAGTGTAAACGCAGCCACAGTCAAACTAACAAACTCGTTAAATTGAATCCGAAAAACTGTTAATCATCATTTGAATGTTATTCTTGATTACAGGAAACCTAGCAGGTCCTTAAAAAGCCTTAAGATATGTTATTCCGTTAAAATTAAAATTAACTGTCATAAATGGCTTAAATATCTTCCAAATGTCTTTAGAGTTTTAAAGGTGCTCTAAGCGATGTCACGCGTTTTTTAGGTCAAAACATTTTTTGTCACATACAGCAAACATCTCCTCACTATCCGCTAGCTGCCTATCCCCTGAACGCACTGTAAAAAAACGCGGTCTCTGCAGACACTCCAGGCTCCAAAAACGGCAACAAAAACAAACTGGGCTAACCCGCACCACGAAACATAACAAACTGTTCCAGCCAATAACAGATAAGAAGGATTTGGGGGTGGGGTTTGGGGGGTTAGTGTGCGGATGAGGAGGAGGGAGGGTGTAGCTAGCCTCCGTTTTGTTTGACAATACTTCGAACGTCAACAAGAAGTGACGTCACTTGAGTATTTAACTTCAAAATGCGTCATTACAGTCTGTAAATATCTCTTAACAACACAATGCAATCACTAGTAAGACTTTGTTAATAAAGTATCTGGTAAGAATATATTCTATATTAACAATGCATTAAATCACATTACACATTAATAAACCACAATAAATAAAACAAATTAAGTGATGTCTCATTTCTCAAGTAAAGTGAATTACAAGTCATTGGACAGGTGTCCAATCACAACTGACTTCTGGAAAAGGGGAAGTAACAATGACATTTGAGGTTATTAAAACAGTAAGTCCCGCCCCTCGACTGCCAAAAATAAAAGTGTTCAAGCGACCAAAAGCAGCAGGCGAGAGAAGATCAAGCGCGAGAGCGTGTGGAATGATCATGCGCGCGCGCTAGGGCTTGTATTGCGTGTAGAGGAGATGTCATGAGCATTTTTAAGATTGTATGGTTTTGTTCTGTATGGTCATGCAGTATTAATTGTATTCGTTCAGTTCTTAAAAAATGCCTTATATTTGATTTTAAAAACTGCAGATACCCTGCATTAAATAACCTGAGCTTTACTTGTTATATTTGTATAATTGGACATAATTTTCACTTGTTTAATGTCAATAATTTATGTATTGTTGTAGCAATGGGAAAATAACTTATTTTATCAATGGTATTTAAAGGGGACGCCCGTCCCAGAGATCACGGCAGAAGTTGAACGCCTCACGTGGGTCCCAAAAGAGACGCTCACGTTCCCGAGAAAGGAAACACAGCCGGAGTAGATCTCATTCCAGGTTAACCTGCACCACCACACTGGCCACTTTATTCTCAGATTTTGTTTTGTCCCAATAAAAAAGAAAATTTCAAACCGATGTTGTTTTCTAAAAACAGGGACAGAAGGAAGGACAAGGATGGTAAAATTAGGAAGGGCGATGGATGGGATGAAAAGAGACTGCGGGACAAAAAGAGAAGGATGCCTTCCAAAGGCTATGTTGGCTCCAGGCGTTCCCGCAGTATAAGCAGGTCAGAAGAAAGTCTTGTTAAACCTGCAAAAAAAAAATCTGCTATGAAATGAGAGATTTTTTTAATATATATATAAAACATAACATTCAATTTTAACTGAATTGTAGGACTAATTGTTTGACAGTTACATATATCCTCGGAAAAACTAACGCCAGTGCATTGCCATTGCAACTTACATGATGACTTGACAGCTGAGCGCGATCATATCACTCGCTTTGAATATCATAGAACGTTAGTGGAGAAAGGCATATAGTTCATCATAGCATTGTCATATACATAATTCACCTGTAATATTTCTAAATGTACCTGATTTACAGAAAAATATACCGGGATAACCTGGCTTCAGAGCATATTTAATGATATGCTGATATGTTAAAGCCCACCAGCACGTTGATGTGATTGGTTACAAGGTAGTTTGTGACGTAAGGAACATCAGCGATTTACAAATCGCGTTTTTGAGACTGTCTTTGGTAATTGCAGTTTTAACGTTTTAACTTCCGCAAGATATTTGTTCTCGTGCATCAAGCAGGTTCGGTTGAGCATCTGTTTATTTCCACTAATCAATGTTTAAATATGAATAAAAGCCTAAATTAAATCTGTTCATATAAAACTATCAAGTCTCTTCAGAAAATTTAGACTAAACCATTCAATTCATATAGATTAGTTTTACGATCTCTTTATGGACTTTTTGAAGCGTCAGAGTGGTAGTGACGTAGCTGTCAATTTTTGGTTTAAAGGATTAACAACTTTTTTTCTTAAAGCAAAAAACTGGACATTAAAAAATACAATAAAACAATACACAAAAAAATAAATAAACTTAAAATGTTTTTTTTTTTTTTTTTAGTATAAAGAACTATAGCAACACTTTACAATAAGGTCTCATTAGTTAACATTTCGATTTTAATGTTTTATGTACGGTGGCCGAGAGAGCTCAACGTGCTGCAACTGAAGAAAACGCATGCAAATAGAAAAAAACGCATGCAAATAGAAAAAAACACCCACAAATTAAGAAAACGTCTTCATCAGTTTAACAACACACATGTGCTCCAAATACTCACAACACAACCAAATACAGAAACGTGCTGCAAAAGCTCACAACACAACCAAATACAGAAACGCGCTGCAAATAACACAGACCACAACGGAAATGTTTCCGGGGGAACCAAATAAGCAGACCTGCCAACATGTACGCATTTTGCGTAGCGGATACTCATTTTGACCTCAAAGTACGGTGGTACGATTTGTCACTCTAAACTACGCAAAAAGCTGGTGACCCTTTCTGTGCACGCGCAGTCCTCAAATCAAGCAACAGCAAAAGAAGCGGAGTTCGACCAATCATAGCGCTGGGTTCATTCCCCAAATAGCAAGCGGGGATGATTGACAGATGCGTAAGGCCTATCAAATTAAAAAGAGACTGAAAAAAAAAAATCGACAGCAATAAAGAATCCCGCTCGATCCTCTTCCACTCCCGCGGCCCAACGTCTGATTGAGTTCATAAGTGAGGACAGTAGTCACAGCACGTCTAACTCCTGAAGGTAAACGGGCTGGGGTGGATGTGGAAAGTTGAAATATTGTTTTTAGGTAACTTAATCTGGATTCAATGATCACGCGGGAGTGATCGCATGGATTACTATAAAATACTCCGCCATTCATGGTCACTCAGATTAGAGGAAAACATCATTCAGCCATGCAAATTATAAAATGCTTAAGTATTGATGAACAATAAATCTAAATAAAATTAAAATCACTGTGGCTTAGTGATTATGAAAGTTCTGTGATAAATTGTAGATTACTGATAAACCTGGAGAAACAGGCGTTTATTTATTCATTCTCAGTGTTGAGAAACGTAGTCTGCATGTTATGTTAATGTGTTAATAATAACTAAAGTAGCCTACCTAATTATGTTACATAATTATTTTGTATGAAAACTAGCGTATTAGTTACTTATGGATTAAAAAGTACCGTTGTATCAGTGCTGCGCGAGCTCTCTCTCACAAACACAGACCGCGCGCACACAGAGAGAGAAGATAATTGTAAATTGACGGGCTAAGTTTAAATTTTGTTTTGGTTGTGTTTTTTTCTGTCAAAATGACTGAAATTATTTTGCATTATCCATCCGTGTTTTTAAAATTCGTTAAAAGACAGACGTTTTACTGTTAACACAGCCCCATATTTCGGATTCATCTAAACTTATATTCTACTTGATCATTATTTTTAGAATAAGTGATTTGTTTTGCTATTATTGGTCATGTGACAGGACTTCTGTCTATTGTCAACTATTTTCTAGAAATATGTTTGTATTGGCTAACGTTTATTCAGCTAATGCGTGTCCCGTTTAAAATGTGCAATGTTCAAATGCAAAGACAGAACGTCATAAATAAAAGTCCTATTTTCTGTGTGATTTAGTATCATATTTGGATATTGGAATAATAAATTAAGTAGCCTATCTTAAATGTACACATTCTTTTTATTTTTTTCTTTTTTTTTTTTTTTTCTTTTTTTTTTTTAACTGTTTTCTAGACTAGTTGTTAGTTTTCTTAGACTAGTTGTTGACCGGCACACATTACATTCTTTTTTATGCAATGCAATATTGCAATGCAATATTAATCATGAATAAAAAATGGTTTTGAGCAGTATATTGAATTTTTGGACTTTCACTGCAATAGCTAAATTGCTAGCTAAAACTTTAGAAGTCAAAACTAGAATTATGAAGATAGGCATGTGTTTGTGTGTGTCTTGCATTGTCTCAAAAAATGACAACAATCCCCCCGGCCCCCCGCTTATGCTACTCAAAAAAAAATTACAAGGTTGGCAGGTCTGAATAAGTGACGAACCCGGCTGGGACGTGCTTACAGTGATGTGTGGTGATGGCGCAGTGGATAAGACACATGACTTTGGTGTGAGAGACCCGGGTTCAAATCCACTGCGAGACACAAATGTGTCCCTGAGCAAGACACTTAACCACTAGTTGCTCCAGAGGCGTGCGACCTCTGAAATATAGCAATTGTAAGTCGCTTTGGATAAAAGCGTCAGCTAAATGAATAAATGTAAAATGTAAATGTACAGCTCAAAATTCTTCTTTATTTTACTTTATTTATTTTAGCTTTATTTATTTTTTTCGCAAAACATACAGAGATTACATTTTTATGACATACAACTTGTATACAATATACAAAATGTATTAACAATATGTTCAATGTCATCAGAATACAAATGAGAAAAGAACAATGAGCTGAAAACTAAAATAAATAAATAAAAAGATAGAGAAGAAGAACATGAAGGAAAGATATTAATCTATACCTCAGTTACACTGTACAAATTGTTTCATGTTATGTTTAAATTTTCATAAACAAAAGTTTCATAAGAAGTGTTAGGTAATGTAGGGTCCAATGTTTTAAAGTTGAGACACTGACACAGATATATAACGCATATTTTAAAAGTTTTTTTGTATAGTAAAAATAAAAAATAAATAATTTATTTGCTACCGTTATGTTAACAGCATTATATTTCTGTCGTCAGAACAGCTATTCAGCTTATGGACAACGTGCTGCGTTGTCATGGGAACATCCCAGGTGAAAATAATGAGTAAATGACTTGTCTTTCGTTGCTCCCTTCATCAAGAGCGTTCCAACGGCTACATAATGGCACACTAGTGCCCTGCTCACTCCAAAGTCCCACTTGAAGGGCTCTGCCGTCTGCCCTTCGAAGGGAGTAGGGCATAGGGATGCTCACGAGCAATAAGCACGTCCCAGCCGGGTTCGTCACTTATTTGGTTTCCCCGGAAACATTTCCGTTGTGGTCTGTGTTATTTGGAGCGCGTTTGGTTGTGTTGTGAGCTTTTGCAGCGTGTTTCCATATTTGGTTGTGTTGTGAGTATTTGGAGCACACGTGTGTTGTGAAACTGATGAAGATGTTTTCTTAATTTGCGGGTGTTTTTTTCTATTTGCATGTGTTTTTTTTTCTATTTGCATGCGTTTTTTTTCTATTTGCATGCTTTTTTTTTTCTATTTGCATGCGTTTTCTTCAGTTGCAGCACGTTGAGTTCTCTCGGCCACCATTTTTATGAAATGTTGAAACTAACATTTACTAAGATTAATAAATGCTTTAGAAGTATTTTTCATTGTCAGTTTGTTAACTAGTGAATTAATTAATGGAGCCTTATTGTAAAATGTTACCAAACAATTAAAGAATCTGAACATTTTCAATCAATATCTAGGGTGTGTTGTAGTGCAGACTCCAGATTAAAATGAAAAAAAATAAAATTTATCAAAAATTTAAAGCTGCAGCCCGTAACTTTTGTAAGTAAGGGGATTGCAAAAGAAAAGGACCAGACAACAAACCAACAATTTAGTTGCAAAGTTTAATTATCTTTAAATACAATAAAGTGAAGTTATAAAGTAAAATAATGAATATTTACAATATGTAGAACTTAAAGTAGCAAAATCAACAAACAATCTGGAGGAGAGGAAGGAGCAAAAGAGAGGTGCTTAAATCAAAAACTGAATAAAACAAAAACCCTTCTAGGTTTCACCCAAGATAAACTAACAACAAAAGTAAAAAAAATAAATAAAAAAAACTACACATAATTAGCACCACCTCCTAAGCCTAGTGCATCTGATTAAATAATGAAACCTGAATGCTGTAAATGTAGGTCGTGACCTGCTTACCTGACTCACAACCTCTCCAGCCAGTTTACACGGTGTTCACTTGTAATTGAGGAGCAGATTCATAAGAGCAGCGACCACAAACATTTAACGTTTCACATTAAGTAGGTATTAAGCGCACAGAATAAACACGTGCACAAACAAACAATGAGAACTAATACGACTGCCAGATAGTAAAGCAATAAAGCCCCCATACATCTATCAGTCTCTTAGACTAGAGAGAACCGTCCTTACTGAGCGTGCCCTCTCCCAACCCGGAGGCTGACGCCATTAAGGTTAGTGCCATTCATAAACTGCACAGTGACAGGCGATTGGTGGCACGTTCACAGACATCAGCAGGCAGATCCTCCAATCGAATTTCACACCTTAAACAGACAGGGTACACACACACACATGTGCGACAACATATGCAAAAACAAACTTGCGTACAAACACAGCGTACGTAACAATTTGGTTCTGTGATGAACATCATTGCGAATACAAAAACCTGAATAGCTGTTTAAAACATTTAAATACTGTTCAGAAACAGAAAGTAGTGCAGCTGCTTTGTTTATGGGTTACCAGTGTAACCACTGCATTTCTGCTGTTCCATCAGCGCCATCTGCATTCAAGAGAGTGAATGTGCAAGTTCATTCGCGTCTCCTTCACTCGTTCTGCCATGCTGCTCATGCCTGTTTACAGCAGAGTACGCATGCCTCATTGACGCAATGTTGTACATTTTAACCGGTTAATGGAAAAGTATTCTTAAAATGCATTCTAAAAATCGAAATAATTAATATATAATTTATTTGTAATATAATAATAATAATTAATAATATAACAATAATAATAATAATATATCATCCACCTGCAATTAATTGGAATGTTATGATAATAATTAATAATAATATTAATAATTAATTTTAAAGTGCCCTCAATAACAATATTGTGCTTAGCTTGTTCATTATCGTGATATATTACCATATATCGGCACATGCCTACTCACCAAAAAGATTAAATAAAACAAATGGAAATGTGGGAATTATGCAGTGACCAAAAATGGTAAACGATATAGAACGGTCTTATATTTCAGCTTCTTAAAAGTTGCCCTCAGGCTGTGTGTCCACTAAAGTGTTTTTAGCTAGCTGAACGCTTTGTTTGGGATGATACAGAATATCCGTGTTACTACCGGTAGTATCTAATTTCACAGATACTTTTATTCTGAATATAAAAATGTGGATACAATCCAAAATATTTTATCTGGCTTATGTTTTAAACGATTTTGTTCAGTTGTTGTGCTAGTTGTTGTCCATTGCACAAGCAGGATGTGGTGGTTGGTCAGTGTGGTATTTGTCCCACCCCTCCTCCACTGTAATTGGATGGCTGCTTAAAAAGTGACAGTGGGGAGCGCAGTGTTTTACCCAAAGTTTAAAATTTTTCAACTCTCGACGTTTGGAAAAATCGGCAAGTGCTCAGTGTAAAATAGATCCTTAGTGGCTCGTCTCGCTGCTGCCATTTTTGAAATGCGCTGCGATCACATTGAAAACAATTGAAAAAATAAGCTGGCCTTAGGGGAAAAAACGCTTTGGTGGACGTTGGACATGCAGCCTTAGTGCCTTTTCAAGATATTCTGTAAAAAATCCGTTTTAAAGGTGCAGTAAGCAATTTCTGGGAAAAGCTGTTGATATTTGAAATCACCAAAACAAATACGCTCCTACACAAAACTATCACACCCAGGGCTTGACATTTGCTCACCAGCCACTGTTGCTAGTGGTTTTCCGAAGTTATTAGCCACTCAGCATTTTCACTGGCCACAATTTTGATATTGATACCATGGGGAAAAACCGCCATGTAGATATATTTGGCAGCAGACATATTTGGCTGCTGTCACTTTAAGACTTGACACACGGATCCATTACACTGTTACGCATTTTCTTTCTCAACTGTTTATGTTATTTTAAAACATAACTAACTGTGTTCGCAAAGACCGGCATTTTGACATTTTGTGTGTATTTGACTGTTCAACTTGCTTTTGGAGAGATGATAGAGCGAGAAAGCGCAGCTGGTATCGTGTATCTTTTCTGTGGAAAATGAGTATTGGAAGCGTTTCAGATATTTCGGATATTGAAGATAATTGTAAATAAGATGTCTGTGGCATGCCGTCTGCGGTCCTCCCTGTTGTTATCTCCAGTGTTGGGAACGTTACTTTAAAAAAGTAATTAGTTATAGTTACTCACTACTTGTTCCAAAAAGTAACTGAGGTAGTAACTGAATTACTCTATAATAAAAGTAACTTGTTACCAGGGAAAGTAACTATTTGCGTTACTGTTAAAAAAAAGTTGCTATATGTCAAAGAATTTGGATTTTGTTGAGCAGTTTTCACAAGTCAGTTGAAATGAGTAGAACAGACAGGTGTTTGTACATAACTTCCGATATTTACTGCACGTCAACAGACAGCAAGAGGTTTATCCTGCACTTATTATCTGCAAGTATTATCTTTGTAAGAGTTACACCATAGTGCATTTAACTCTAGCAAATTAAATCAAACTCTCTCAACCCTTAGACAACTGGTCAAGTAAACAACCCGTACTTCCAAGTGTTTTGTTCACAACAAAAATAAACTTTTAAACAACAAAAAAGTGTGTTTAGCTCTGTAGTCTTATTCTTAATTAAATAAATAAAACTCCCACAACTGGTCTGGTAGACATTCTGTTGGCTACTTCAAGTATTTTCTTCAAAAGTAAACAGTTAAATAATATAAAGTGTGTTTGCAGTAACTGTAGCAAATTAAATAAATAAAACTCTAACAACGCCATGCGTTGCCATTTAATTCTCTATTAAATAAGAGATCTAGCGCTAAAATGTGTTGTTTTTGAAATCAAGCTGAGTGCTCGTTGTCGCTGCTATCACAGTTGCATGGACACAGTGTTCTCTTGCGGCTCGCGCAGTCTTCACTCGGACGTGCGCTTCAATCTATCGCCGTTGTGGAGACTCTCTATTCATTCCGGTGAAATCACAAAATAAAATGCACACAAACGTGTCCCTGCTTGATATAGACTGTAACCACTGATGAACATATTCAATTTTGATGAGTGTGGATTAGAACCCGTAACCTCTGACACGCTTGGCAAAAGATCTTCCACTAGACCATTTAAGAACTTAACCTAAATTTGCGGATCGAGGGATTTATTTACGGGTTGAGCAGAGAGGCTGCACAGTTTGACAAGTTTGTACCTAGCACTTCTGAAAATGCACTTCTGAATGCATCTCTGTCCCCAGCACATTTCAAACCAAACTGACGCCTGTGGAAACGCACCGCATTTAACGGTGTTGTAACGATGGGAAGTAATTAGTTATATTACCCCGTTACTGAAAAAATAACGTTGTTACCTAACGCCGTTCTTTTAAACGGCGTTATTCCAAACACTGGTTATCTCTCACACTTGCTATGCTTTTATGAATGTCTCATTTAGTTTTAAACCGTAACGCTACATTGGTATATGACCGTTTAACACAATTATACATTCGTAGTCCGGCCACTGCCCTGCCTAACATTAGGTGCGAAGTTTGTGGACCATGCCTCGGCCTTCCACCTTGCCCATCTCTCCCCCCTGCATACCTGTGCCGGTTCCAAGTGGATTTACTTCGCCGGAGAAGCGCGACAAGCGCAGGGGTATCGCTGTACGACTGAGATTGGCCGTGCTACAGAATTACGATCTGCAACACGCTCTCCAATGGGTACTGAGTTTGCTCAACGATTCACCGCTGGCCAGCGTTCTCTGGATGGCCCATATGGATGGCTGCGCCCTACTCTCCCCAGATTCCTCTCTGCTCCTGATCGGGTTTTCTCTCGTCCTCGCCGTGATGGAGCGAATCTGTACAACCTTCGTCCCCTGTGCCGAGAAACACAGTCAGAGACAGTTTCATCACGGTTGAAGTTCGCTCTCATTAATGCCCGGTCTCTGGTAAACAAAACTTTCATTTTAAATGACTTTTACCTCTCAAGTGTCACGGAGACTTGGACTAAACCTGGCAAGTTACTTCCATTTTCGGAACTGGTGCCTCCCGGCTGTGATTGTTTTTTGTTTTTTTAAACTCCCCACGTTTGTCTGGCTGCGGTGGGGTCTTGTCCCTGTTTTCTAATCTACCTTTTATCTGGAAGATCCTTGAGAGAGTCGCTCTGTCTCAATTACAATCTTACTTGGCTGTAAATTCTCTTCATGAAATGCTTCAATCTGGTTTTAAAGCTTTACACAGTACTGAGTCTGCCCTTTTAAGAGTTTCAAGCATTTATTTTTACAGAAACTGATTCTGGGAAATCCATGACTTTAATTTTATTAGATCTGAGTGCTGCATTTGGTTTGGTCGACATGAGGTCCTGTTAAGACGTCTGGAGATATCTGTGGGCTTTCGTGGGGTAGTCTTACAGTGGTTCCGTTCTTATCTGACCAACAGATGTTTTAGTGTTCTTATTGGTCATCAGTCCTCCTCTAGTATACCTCTCAACTGTGGAGTACCACTGGGATCAATCCTCGGGCCGGTATTGTTTACCCTGTACATGCTACCTCTGGCTTCCATTTTTAATAAATACAGAGTATCCTTTCATCTATACGCTGATGATACTCAGATCTATTTTCCCTTAAAACATAATGATAAAAATGGTTTACAACAACTGCTGGCCTGTTTAAATGAACTTAAAGGCCGTGTTGCTGGGTTAATTTTTCAACGAATTTGGGCAATTTGCTTGTTGGTAATAAACATTTAAACTGTTATCCATTGTATTTTATGTTGTTGGGTATCACAGAACGGAATATAATACGAAAAAGTAGGTACTATCTTACAGCTGTTTGCAACTATTCTCCTTTCCCCCTCAATGCATTGCATTACGTCACCTTGGGGAGAGAATTTACCAAAGCCCGCCTTGAGAGCATTGAGAGTGACTAGAGAGACGAGTAGTAGACGAGAGTATTCAGATAGCGCAGATTATAGATAAATACATAGATATAGATAGATAGATAGACTAGATATAGATACAGATAGATAGGCTAGTATATGCGGCAACTGCACATCCAATGGCGCGGGCGCCTCTGACGTGCGACCAACTCTACGTTGTCAATCTACCTACTATATATTTCTATCTATTTATCTATCTAGCTGCTAGCTATCTATGCTAACGTTATGCTATCTGGCTGTCTGCCTATCTCTCTATACCGCCCACACAAGCACCTGCCAAACACAGCGACAGACACGCGGCGGCTACGTTTGCAACAACATTTTCACCGGAGGAAGAGATAAACGCTTAGAAATGCCCATATAGCTAGCATGATGCCTTCTATTTCTAGATGACAAAGACAAAGTTTACCAGTACTACGACACTATGACAAAGGTTACCGGTACTTATCTGAACTAACGTCATGATCACTGCCAGTAGATATAAAGAAATAGTTGATTTTTCACTCGGTGCTATTCAATGACAGTAAAAAAAATATGTTTTGTTATTGTGCACTGCTGCTCGTAGACTAGCTCCAGTGCTCATTGCTGCGTTGCTAAATGATAGCAACTCACCAGGACACTTCACCAACTCTTCATTCATTCTCCTCGGACCATGCATTTAAGTGGCTTTGACGGCCATCAGTTCTTGGCAATTCCTCATTTGCCCTCTCATGTCTGGCAGGTTCGAAATGATACGGCTGCGTGCCATCATACATGTTGGCTCTTGCCACCTCTTCCTCATCCCAGTCTAGGCTGAGGCTACCTTTCCTCCACTTCTCCCCAACATGACGTCATCACCGAATTGCGTTAAAAAATACCGTTAATACCAAAAACGTAAAAAAAAATGGTCTTTAAGACCATTTTTGAGACATTTTAAAAATGATATACATATCTTGAGTGATTTATGTACCCATTAATCGACAGTGGTGGTTAACCTGCAACATGGCCTTTAAGCTTTTGGCTTTCAAGTAATTTTGTAAATTTAAATAAAACTGAAATAATTACATTTTAGCCCAAGGAAAACTGTGCGCTTGATGTTGACTGTGGTTCTCTTGCCCCATATGAAACTCAAAGCGCTAGAAATCTGGGCTTTCTGTTTGATCACAACCTAAAATTTGATAAACAGAGCAGTACTGTTGTAAAATCATGCTTTTTTTTTTATTTTCGCCAACTCTCTAGTGAAACACTTTTTTATCCCAGAGTAACTTTTAAATAGTGATTCATGCTTTTGTAACAACTCGTCTAGACTATTGTAATTCACTTTATTTTGGTGTCCCTCAGTCTTCCCTCTCTCGTCTACAGCTAGTGCAAAACGCAGCTGCTTTTCTCCTCACTGGGACCCGCAAGTATGAGTCGGTAACCCCTATTTTATCCGCATTGCACTTGCTACCTGTCAAATGTAGAATTGATTTTAACATTTTATTATTTGTTTATAAAGCCCTCAACAATTTGGCCCCTCAGTACCTGACTGATCTGCTCTGTCTGTACTAGTGATGGGGACGAGACCGCCTATGCCGAGTCCGAGTCAAGTCCGAGTCTTTGAATGGTCGAGTCCGAGTCGAGACCGAGTCCGTTGGTTTTCAAATACAGCCGAGTCCGAGTCAAGACCGAGTCTTTGAGGAAGCAAGTCAGAGTCGAGATTTTGTCTCGACATGTCAGTTTGCTCATCTTGCCGCCGCTCACACCAGGCAGCAACTGAAGACACTGACGGCTCTGACGGCAGTATCTTTGCATTGCACCATGGGATGTCATTTTCAAATAATGCCCTTCAACATTGCATTTTATTATTATTATTGTTGTTGTGTGGTTTTTTTATATGAACAAAAAAAAATGCGTTGGGAAAAAAAATCTCGAGGACTCGGTCTGAAATTACGAGTCCATCTCCTCCCACTGTGGTCCGAGACCGAGTCAAGACCGAGTCTTTGAAGGGTCGAGACCGAGTCTTTGAAGGAACAAGTCCGAGACGAGTCCGAGAAAGCAGAAATCGGTCTCGAGACCGGACTCGAGTACTACATCACTAGTCTGTACACTCTTTCTCTTTCTATCTAGTGATCATTGTGCCTGTGTAGATGTAGACTTAACAAACTTAACAAACAGACTTATTTATTACCTTTGGCTTTCAATACTCAATACTTGATTTAGGCACGATTATTTTTTTTTATTATATACGATTATATTGCACGATTATCTATCTATTGTTGTGTGCTCCTTTATTGGTAGTTTTATTTTTCTTAGTTTTATTCTGTTCTGTACATCACTTTGGTCAGCCTTGGCTGTTTTTAAATGTGCTTTATAAATAAATATTGTATTGTATTGTATTTCAATATTGATATCGAACAATCAATATTTTTAAAAACACTATATTGCACTTAGTTTATTATTTTAGATGACTTTTTAAAAGACTACAATTGAAAAATCTATGCATTTATATATAAAATTCAACCCGCCAAAGTGGCTAGTAGGAGTGACTGCGTTACACGCCATTGCTGAAATCACCCCAATTTGGCGGATGTTAATGTCAAGCCCCTGATCACAACCCTGTTTTGATAGCTCTGCCCACAAATTCACAAACATGCTATGCAACACAGGCACCTTCCCCCTAATGAGTGTATACTTAATGCTGATTGGCTACAAGTGTGTTTTAGTGCTCGGTCCGATCCACTTTCAACAGCATTTCTTAGAAATCGCTTACTGAAACTTTAATACAATTTTGTATCAATGTATACATTTTTAGGAAAAATGTTTAGATATTTTCACTGGAAAATAAGACAAAGTTTTTAACAATATTTGCTCCAATATTTGTTTTGTGTGTGTTTAGATTGACTTAAGTTTTTTCCTTCTTTATCTCACAGAGGACACAAGAGAAGAAGTAGATCCAGGTCACCCAAGCGGAGAGCCAGGTCACCATCACCATCAAAAAGGTTTACTGCGTGTGACAATTTGGGTCTGAGACTATTGGTTTGGCATGTTCATTATTAAAATCTTAATTTCTCCTGTCCATTTTCAGAGGCAAGAAAGATAAAAAGAGAGATAAAGGATGGGACAATAGCAGGGAAAGGATGGAGAGTTCAACGTCCAGGAGGAAAAGCAGGGATTCTGAGCATAAATCTAAACCCTCACTGGTGTGTCTGATTTTTATTTTAAACACTTAGCTCATTTACACGCGCACTGACCTTCATTCATGTAATGCGAACAGAATAAATTTGTATTTGTGGATTGATGCAGAAATTTTGGTCTGAGGTTAAGTAACACCCTTAGTATTAATGTTAAATTAACACCAACACATTTTACACAGCTGTTCCTAGAAAGTCTTTGTGACTTATATTGTTAATAGCACTATGGAAGGACAGTCTCTATATTCATATTGTGAAACTACATCATTACCAGGTGCAACTAATCTCTGGAGGCATTTGAACTAACGGTTAAACAGTGTGGTGGTATTCAGATAGTTGTGGGTTTGGTTGTGGGAGAATAGCTAATGTTAATATGTCTTCTTTACACCACTCTCAATTTCTTCTGTATTTAACTCACTGAATCAATAACCGGTTTGCATTGATGCTTTTGCAGTTATATTAGTGATGTTTGAAAACTCTAAACCTAAAGCTCATAATGAAGGACTCATTGCACCTCAAAGAGCTCGCTGTGCACATTCAGATTAAATAATTTGCATGTATAGCTCAGCTGTAATGCAGCGTGCTGCTCTAGTTTTTATCGATAAGAAACAGGATCACAGCTGATCCTTTCAAAGATTGACATTTAAACACTTTTTATGCCTGTTTACATCTGATAACTATCAATATGACTGTTTTTAGCGTAAAGCTTTGATATTTCCTCTAAATGTGACGTCTTTTTGATAAAGTGTGAACCGTTCTAACTGGATTTATCTTTTTGACATTTTTGACATCTGATGAAAACACTTCTGACGCGATTACTTGGTACATCAAAGCATCTGGCGTCTGACAATGAATGTTCAATGCATCAATTACAGAATATAAAAATCATACATTTTTCATCAAAAAAAAATGTTTATGCCTATGGGGGTGTAGTGTTTCAATAATCATTTATTTATGCATTGATTTATATGCATTATGTGACTTATCTTTTTTGGTCCATCTTACTAAAACAAAGTCATTATTATTAGTGTGCATCTAAAAAAAAGTCAGGTTTTTACCTCAAAATAATATATTTTGAAGCCTATATTTAGGATGTTTATTTGTGATTAATTTCATGATATTTAAGCACAATTTCCTCACAATTCTCATTGCTATAATGTAAAAAAAATAATAATAATGAAAATAATGGCAGAAGTTGATTTTGGGTTACCTGAAGATTCACCCTTTATACCTGGTCTTTTCCATCATTTCTATTTACTAAAGTAATAAACAAAAATGCAATTCTTCAAAAAATATTTTTTGTAATATCTAGGGGTGTAGTGTTTCACTATTCATTTCTTGATGGATTGATTGGTAACAGAGTTGGACTGGTGACCCAAAGGTTGCTGGTTCGATTCCAGTACCGGTAGGAATATGACTGAGGTGTCCTTGAGCAAGGCACCTAACCCCCAAACGCTCCCCGGGCGCCACTCAAGGCTGCCCGCTGCTCCGGGTGTTTGTATCCACGTTTGCAGTGTGTGTGTGTTCACTGCTCACTACTCTGCTCCTAATGTGTGTGCACTTACTTGGATGGGTTAAATGCAGAGGTCAAATTCCAAGTATGGCCATCATGGTAAATACCATACTTGGCCATCACGTTTCACTTTCACTTAAAAATACAGTAAAATACTAATATTAAAAAATATATATTATATAATATTTTATATTAAAACAGTAATATTGTGAAATATTATAACAATTTAAAATAACTTTTCTTTTCTAATATTTTTTTAAATGTAATTTAACATTTTCAGCAGCCATTAATCTAGCCTTCAAGGTCATGTGATCCTTCAGAAATCATTCTGAAATGCTGATTTGGTGCTAAAAACATGTATCATTTCTTGTGCTGCTTCATATTTTTGTGGAAACCATGATCCATTGTTTAGATAAATAGAAAGTTCAAAAGAACAGCATTTATCGAAACGAAAATCTTTTGTAACATTATAAATATTTTTACTGCCTTTTTACTGCTTGTAAACGTTGCATGTGGGAATTAAAGATTACTTTGGGCTATGAATACCCACGAGATTATAATTCTCGAACGGTTATTTAGATGAAGCTTGCAGCCAGCTGCATTCTGACTTTATTCTGGTTTCAGTCAGATTTACTGAATGGAAAGTGTTGTTTGCCCTTTTCTGAGTCATGGTTTGATTTTGCAGATGGAAAGGAGCTACGAGCAGGTGGACCAGGAGTATGACAGTGACATGGACGGGTCGGGCTCTTTGGGAAGCGATGACAGATCTCCTCGAGCTCATCTCAACGGCAGCTACATGAGCACTTACGCTGAGGAGGATGATCTCTCTGCAGATGAGTGATCTACATCTACCCATGATGCCAAGTCTGGAGAGCACAGCATTATGTATCATACTGTAACAACTGTCTCACTTTTTAAAGTGCTTTCTCTTGCATCCATTGCTGTGATTGTAGGCTTTTGAAAACATTTTCTACTGCTGTGAATATGCTACCTGTCATATGATATTCATATGGATGAAAATGTAAAGTTTTGGATAGATCTACGTGTGTGGAGAGATGCGGTACATTGAACGAAGGTGCTTGTATTCAGGTCACTTTTTTTAATCCGTTTTGTATTTGTTTTCTTTTGCATGTCTCTTTGTGTTTCCACTCTTGTGGAAAGATAACATTTTATGCTTATTTGTATCTTTTTTTTGGTCAATCTTACTAAAACAAAGCCATTATTATTAGTGTGCATCTCAAAAAACTCATTTCTTAATTCAAAATCAAAATAATATATTTTGCACAAAGACAATGAAGCCAATCTTTAGGTTGTTTGTTTGTGATTATTTTTATGACATTTAAGCACAATTTCCCCACAATTCTCATTGTGATAAATGTATGTATATGTATGTACAGTACCGATCAAAAGTTTGGAAACATGATTTAAAAGAAGTCTCTTACGCTAATCAAGGCTGCATTTATTTGATCAAAAATACAGAAAAAACTATAACATTGTGAAATATTAAAATATAATTTATTTCTGTGATGCAAAGCTGAATATTCAGCATCATTACTCCAGTCTTTAGTGTCACATGATCCTTCAGAAATCATTATAATTATCAGTCTAGGAAACAGTAACACATAAGTGTCTTCTTTCAAAAACACTAAAAATACTAACGTTTCCAAACTTTTGACTGGTACTGTATGTATATGCTAAAAGTGGAAAGGTATTTGTCATTGTCATGAAAATAATGGCAGCATTTGATTTTGGGGTACCTGAAGATTCACCCTTTCTACCTGGTCTTTTCCATCAGTTCTATTTACTAAAGTAAAAAACAAAAATGCAATTAGTACATGTGTAGAATAACACTCCCAGTGAACTGTTTTAGCACAGTGCGTGTTGAAAGTGCCTAGACAGAGACTGCGTGGCAACAGAATATTTAACAACTGTAAATCAAGTCAAAAGGGGTTATTTATGAAGCATTATAACAAAGCTTGTGTAAAATGCATAGTTTTATCTTTATTTTTTAACAGTATTTAGTTTGAACCAGTGTATACAGAGACCTACATTAATCTCCTCATACAAGTATTGTGTGTCATATATTCAGATGTTTTAATGGGTTTTCTAAGAAGCCTTTACTGATTGATGAGTACAGTAAAATGATTAAGCCTCATTTACTACAATTTAAAGCTTCTAGTATTATTTATTTTTTATATTAAGTATTTTTTGTTCAGTCTAATTTTGTAAGTGGGTATATAGAATTATATACAGTACTCGTTAGCAGCAGAACTAATATGAATAAGAATGAAGTGATTTCTCAATTATATTGATTTGTGAGCGGTGTGATTTTCTGCATCTGTTTAGATATACATGTATAAATGATTTTCCCTAACATGACATTGACATTAAAGAGGTTATACTTCCAGTTTATCTATATTACTGACGAATGTTTTTCTGAATGTGCAGCTCTTTACATTGTGTGAACAAAATGTGAGTGGTGCTTGTGCATGTAAAATTCTCTTATTGGAGTTAAGTGCATTTTGGGGGCACAGGATGAGTGACATGCCAAGTTCCTGGTTTTAAATGTGAATGTCAAATTTTAAACAGTCCTTACGATTTTAAAATATAAAACATGAAAAACTTGAATGCAGATAATGATATATTGTAAAAATATGTTTATTATACATGAACCGGAAATAAAAGAAAAAAATACATACAGTGAAAGTAAAAGAATAAAAGTGGTCCATACAACTTTATGCTGAATTTAAAGTCATGCAATAGATTTGAATGAGAAACCGACTAAAGGTTGGCATGAAATGGAAATCCATTCTGTAAATGCATTATTTTGATTTCATTTTGAACAATTTATCCATGCATGTTTAATTTATTTGACCTTTTTGTTTATCCCTTGACCCTTTCTTGCAATCGACTGCAAGCTTGCATTAAGATCTGCCTCCGTCCAATCAGCAACCAATGAATTGAACCTTCTCCTACATTTTTCAATTACAATAATCAGCTACACTCTGATGTGTCACAATACAGAAGAACTGTCGCCGCTTACATTGTAACTTTAATTACTGAAGATTTTCACATGGCTGATGTTTAAAACAAGGCTTAGTGTTTGAATAATCTACAAAGACAAGATTTTAGAGGTATTGTGGAGGAAAAGTTTATTTGTTAACTCTTTCTTAAACCGATCGTATGGCTTCAGAAAACTTAAAATATAATGCACAAGTACTGCAATATGAACTGCTTTGATGGTGCGTTTTGCCATTTTTGAAACTTCACACTTTCAGGCCCCATTCACTTGCTCTGTATGAGAAAGAATTTACTCAAAAAATCTTCTTTTGTGTTTCAAAATTGAGATTTTTGAGGTAAACTAATTTAAGCCTTGTTCAGACTGTCAGAACAAATCCACTTTTGTGCATATCCGGTTACCTAACATAACTTCGGCTCTCTGAGAAGAGGGAACGAGACACTGCGTCACCCAAAGGTGGCGCTAGGGGTTATCCCCTCATTCCTCAGATCTACTAAAGCCTTAGGAAGTCTCACATGCAAGAATCCGTCCGCCAATGGCATTCAAGCGTGCGAAATAGAGGCGGGCTCCCCCTCACTATAGGGCAGCACTGAACGCCATGACCTAAGAATCTTGGACTGAAGCAGAGTGCAGCCGACAAAGACTCTGAGCTATGTAACACGGCAGCGTACGCAGTGTCTCGTTCTCTCTTCTCAGTTAAACGAGGTTATGTAACCTTTTGAGTCGGTCTCTCAACACTACGTTACAGAAAGGTGGCGCTAGGGGATCTATAAAATCCCGCCATGTTGATAGCGAAGGTCCAGATCGGCTGCAAGCCAAGCCGTAGACCTAGCTTAAGAACTTCATGCAACGGAGACCTCATAAGCTCAGCGGCATAGCAACTAAAAGAGCAAGTTGCACAAGCATAGACTACTGCAAACACATGGCAGAGTAAAGGACAGCACTCTCGTCTGCATCCTGAATAAACCATACACTCGTCTCCAGACAGCATAAACAGCAGCCATTCCGCAGCAGACACATGGATAGGCGACGGCACTAGTAACATTCATCCCCGGATATGTGACATCCACGGTACCGTACAGTGTGTGCTGGTGACCAAATAATGCATGCGGCAGTAAGCAGACGCTATTGCATAATATTGCAACCGGAGGCAAGCCGTGGTTGTGCCAACACCTAGCACTAATGTCCACTGCAACTGCGATACCGGTACTGTCACGAACATAATACAAGCGTGTTTAATACCGTGCAGATGAAACACGAAGGCAGCCGTAACACTTGTGCCAATCACCCCGTCAGTCATTTACACGACTTAGTCGAACACGCCAACTCAGTTGCTGCAACAGCTTAACACGAATGCTAAACGTAGATGATTCCATCACAGACAATACATGTGTTGCAAGGAACATCCAGGTTATAAACGCGTATAGGCCATAGCAACATGTATAGGTGCCTCATAGCCCACCTGGCATGGGTTTTTCTGCAAAGGTTACTACCTGTGTGGGAGAAACCACAAACAATGACGGATTCCTTTTCTGTGCTTTTTATACCATGGATGTGTGCAACAGCAATGCACAGATGTAACCCACGAGGGTGACCATTGGCGCAGAAATAGCTTGAAAAAGCGGTATATCCAGTGTATCATCACATAAGGGCAATGACCGTCATCAGCGCCAGAGTGTATGATGACCAGTGTAAGTGAAACATACCCCCTTTCATGGAAACCAACGGCCAGCCTGTTTTTAACTTTGAAAGGCAAAGAATAGCACAGCACCAGCGTAAGTAGCAGTAGCGTACGCAGCCCACTTCCTCACACAAGCAGCAGCAGCACAGCCAGTGCTTATCGTAGAAAGAGTTGGACAGTGGCCACGCCGTAACGCATAATGGCTAGTGTAAGCAGTACTTCACATCCATATGAGAAGACGGCGGCAAAGCAGGTGTTAAAAGAAGGCAACGGCAGCGAGTGGCCTAAGCATTTTATATAGGACCGAGCGGCGCTTAGAGACGGGCTGCTTATATTACACGAGCGAGTGAGTGGCTGGAATGCTCTGTACTCCATACACGACGGATCACCGCTCTGAGGCAGGGAACTGCATATGACAAGGGGCTGTTATATCGTGTAAGTGCCAAGCTTTTTGTACGCTATCTACAACAGATCGACTGCACTGAGACATGGGAACTGAGAACATGGGAAGCGGCAATGCAGGCACCTGAGCGTACCTCTTGAAGCTGAAGGAAAAGATTCTAAGGCAAAGGTGTTTAGCGCCGCCCTATAGTGCGGGGGAGCCTGCCTCTATTTTGCGTGCTTGAACGCCATTGGTGGGCCCGTCATCTGCCCGTGAGATTTCATAAGGCTTCAGCAGATTCGAGGAAGGAGGGGATAACCCCTAGTGCCACCTTTCGGTGACGCAGTGTCGAGAAACCGACTCGAAAGGGAACCGCGATACACCACCTCTCATGGGGTACCGAACACGCCCCACCCTCAGCTGCCCCATGTCTCGTGTGAGTATCTCTTTCTAATAAACAAGAATGAACATCTGAAGGTATGTTGAAAGATATAGTAAAACTAACTGAAATATATCTCGTGTAATCGCTCAATCAGGGTTTCAACGGAGGAAAGACATCAGTAAAACAGCTTGTAAACAATATCCCACGTAGCATTACACTTACCTCAGGCAAGTCATTCCGTGTCCACAACTTGTTCGAAATTAACGAAACAGATGTGTAAAAGTCATATTTCAGGTTTTTTTTTGCTGTTCACTAGGGGGGTGTAACATTACACAAAACTGACGGTTCGTTACATACCTTGGTTATGACGTCACGGTTCGGTACAGTTCGGCTCAGTATGGGGGTTGGGGTCTAGAAAAAAAGGTTGTGCTTTTGGGAAGTGCATGCCGAGTGGAAAAATATACTAATACATACTGCTAGTCGGGCTGGTGTACACATCTCTGAATTTTTAAGCCGCAAGAGACGACAGCAGTGAATAAAGCCACTAGGCAGCGTTTGTGCACGAAGATAGCTCATGAAACTGATTTCGGACAGACTTCTGAGGCAGTGTAACAGTTTTATGATCTACAGCAATATAGAGCTTTGGTGAAAACTAAGTAAATAGTTGATTACTACAATAGTAATTTCTTTCTAGAAATGACATCAAAGATGAAAAATGTTGGTCAAAACTTACATTTACACACAAACCAACCACCAACTACAACTTTCAGACGCCATCTTTATTTTGTAGCTCAACTGTCACAGAATAGAAAGCACAGGATTGTGGGATATCAAAGGCAGCGAAGGATACATCTATGCTGCCTTAAAAAAATCAATCAGATAAAGGTATTTCAGGAGCATGGACAGTTGTTTCCACCATGGAATAAAAAATAAAGGTAATTGTGACTTTATCTCAGAATTCTGACTTTTTACTTATTTCAGAATTGTGTCGCAATTTCAAGTTATAAAGTCAGAATTGTGTGATAGAAAGTCAATTGCAAGATAGAAAGTCACAATTGTGTGTTATAAAATCACAATTGTGTGTTATAAAGTCAGAATTGCAAGATATAAAGTCGCAATTGCTTGTTATAAAGTCACAGTGGCGTCTTAGTTGCAGAGCAAATTAGCTGTCACTTGAATAATAGTTTATTTACATTGCTTAAGGGCAAAGTATTCAATGGAGACAACAAATTGTTTTTTATAGACAATATTAAAACTTTTTTAGGAAAATGTGGCATAGTTGGAGCCACGTTTCTTGATCTGAAAGCCTTTGACACTGTTAATCATAGAACTCTCATATCCAAGTTATCTAGTTCTAATTTCTTCTTACATACACTCGATTGGATAGAATCATACCTGTCAGATCGGTCTCAGTGTGTTCAAGTAAAAAATCATCAATCAACTGATCTATGTACATCTACTGGTGTTCCTTAGGGATCTATTCTGGGTCCATTGATTTTTGCTTTATATATAAATGATTTGTATTTTGTATGTCCTGGCATTAATACACACATGTATGTGGATGATACTGTAATTTATTTACATGTAAATAGTTTGGCACAAGTTTCTAATGATCTTGGTTCTGTCTAATTCTATGATTAATGTAATGACATGGTTAAAGGTAAACTGCAGCTAAATGTGTCTAAAACAGTATGTATGTTTTTTCAAACAGTATCAGTAATGAGCCAGCCAGATGTTTTTGTGTTAGGGGTGAGACTGCAGGTTTCCTCAATATAAATACCTTGGAATATTTATTGATTCTAAACTTACATTTGGGTAAAAAAGGTTTGTAAGCAAGTTCAATTTAATCTTTATAATTTTGGCTTACTAGAGATTATGTCATTATAGAGGCAGCTAAGATGTTAATGCATTCTATGGTTAGGCCTGTCGCGATAGTCAATAAATCAATTAATCGCAAAAAAAAAAAAAATGAGCTCGATAATTTTTCCGGCATAATTTCCATTTGCATGCTTGTTTGTTTTCCTCGTCTCTCTCTCTCTACCAAAGAGACTGGATGACAGCTCTCGGTGAACCCTCTTGTCAGTTGCAAGCATAGACGGTTTGTTTGAGTTTGTTTGCGTCGTGGCTGTCTAAGCCTCGTATTAGCTTCGTATTTCCTTCTGTTTTTCCGTATTTCTCTCTTTATTCTGTTCTGAACCATCATTTAACTCATAATTACAACTCGGACTGTTGGCCAGACGCGTCTCAAGCCATTATACGGCTGGAACCGCAAATACGGTTGGAACATTGGTTGTTGGTCGTAGAGCGAGACACCGCGTCACTGCTGTTCGCCCTGCGATCGACTGCTTTTGTCAGCCTCGTTGCCCGCTGTGAGATTGTTTGTTTGCGTTTGTTTGTTTGCGCAAATACGGTTTGAACATTGGTTGTTGGTCGTAGAGCGAGACACCGCTTCACTGCTGTTCGCCCTGCGATCGACTGCTTTTGTCAGCCTCGTTGCCTGCTGTGAGTTTGTTTGTTTTCCCGTCTATCGTGCGTCTACATTACACCCATACCACTAAAAAGACGTTTTTTACCCAAGACTTGAGTCATAAATTACTATAAATATTAATAGCATCACTGGTTGCATCATTGCTAACTTACTGTCCATCTGTTAAAATGGCAAATATATCAGGTGTATGTTATCTACCTTTTGGTGCAGATGAGAACAAATCTGAATTGCTCGCGGTGCAGTCTGAATTAGAAGCTGTAGAAAAGCAGATCCGTGACCTTCTAGAGCAGTGTTTCTCAACCTCTCCTGCAGGGACCCCCTGACAGGACATGTTTTTGTTTTAACCCTGAAATGGCACACCTGATTCAATTAGTCAGCTACACATTAAGCCTTTGAGCCTTTAATTAATTGAATCAGGTGTGCCATTTCAGGGTTAAAACAAAAACATGTCCTGTAAGGGGGTTCCTGCAGGAGAGGTTGAGAAACACTGTTCTAGAGAGACAAGCTGAGCTGAGAGACCGGCGTTTAGCTCTTGAAACATCACGCGCTGATGCACACGGACCAGTGATTAACGTTAGTAACCCGCTGATGCTGACCTCGTCTACTCCGTGCGTTTCTCAGCATTGGTCCCGAGCGTCCAGGTCACGATCAGCCATGATTTCATTCACTCCGGCTCCAACACACCACCACGAAGCCTGGGTGGTTCCGCGGAAGCCGCGAGCCAGGACAAGAATCTTTTCGCCCCTCCCGGTTTTCGAGATCTCCACTCAGAACCGCTTCTCCCCTCTTCGCGAAACGGAACACGATGCTGTGATCATCGGCGATTCCACCGTCCGACACGTCCACGCTACGTTAGGTAAAAGTAAGGCGCACAGTCACTGCTTTCCTGGTGCTCGTGTTCGATATCACTGCGCGGGTAACTGAGATTTTGAACGGTGACGAGCGCGTCGGAGCTGTTGTGCTGCACGCGGGAGCTAACGACATTAGGCTGCGACAGACGGAGGTTCTGAAGAAAGACTTCTGGAGCCTTATCGATACGGTACGCAGCACATCGCCTGAAACATCAATTATGGTGTCTGGACCGCTTCCTACGTACCGACGAGGGCATGAAAAGTTCAGTAGATTATTCGTGCTAAATGAATGGTTATTGTCATGGTGCAATGAGCAGAAACTGATTTTTGTAAATAAGTGGAATCTGTTTTGGGAGCGACCAAGGCTCTTCCGCGCTGATGGCTTACACCCAATTAGAATCGTGGCAGATCTTCTGTCGGATAACATCTTCAAGATGTTAAATACCATTTGACTAGTAACCAAAAATCCAAATCACAGTCTCTACTGCACCAATTTAATTGATATTAATACTAGTGTAGAACATTGCATAGAAACTGTGTCTATTCCTCGTTTACTAAGATCAAATAATAAATCTACTGCGGGATCTAGAAAAAATCTAATTGTTATTAAAACAAAAAATCTCGCTATTAGTGAACAAAAACAATTTCTAAAGCTAGGTCTTCTAAACTTTAGATCGCTCACACCTAAGGCGGTTATTGTAAATGAAATGGTCACAGATAATAATTTCGATGTTCTGTGCCTTACTGAAACCTGGCTTAAACCAAATGATTATTTCGGTCTAAATGAGTCTACTCCGCCAGGATACTGTTATAAGCATGAGCCCCGTCTGATCGGTCGTGGCGGCGGTGTTGCAACAATCTACAGAGATATCCTTAATGTTACTCAGAAAACTCGTCATAGGTTTAATTCGTTTGAAGTGCTTGAGCTAAATGTTACGCTCTTAGATGTAAGAAAAAAATCCCTATTATCTCTAGCATTGGCTACCGGATATAGACCTCCAGGGCCTTACGCCGATTTCCTAAAAGAGTTTGCTGACTTTCTATCAGATCTTTTGGTCAACGTCGATAAAGCATTAATTGTTGGAGATTTTAACATACACGTAGATAATTTAAATGATGCGTTAGGGGCTGCGTTTACAGATTTATTAAACTCCTTCGGGGTCAAGCAAAACGTCACCGGACCAACTCATCGTCTTAATCATACACTCGATTTAATTATATCATATGGAACCAATCCAACCGATATAGATATCATTCCACAAAGTGATGATGTCACTGACCACTACTTGGTAACTTGCATATTACGCACTGCTGTAATATGTCATGCTGCGCCACGTTATCGACCAGGTAGAACAATTCGTCCATCCACCATAGATCATTTCTCAAATAGCTTATCTGATCTGTCTCAGCTGCTGCCTGAACCCAAACAAACAGATGAATTAGACGAACTAACTAGCACTATGAGCACCATTCTCTCTAGAACATTGGATATTGTTGCACCCATTAGATTAAAAAAGGTCAGAGAAAAAAGTATAGCACCATGGTACAATAATACTACGTATGTTTTAAAGAGAGAAACCCGTAATTTAGAGCGTAAATGGAAAAAAAAACGAATTTAGAGGTCTTTAGAATTGCGTGGAAAGACAGTATGTCACTTTATAAAAAGGCACTTAAAACGGCCAGGGCTGAGCACCTCAGCAAAATAATAGAAAACAACCGAAATAATACAAGGTTTTTATTTAATACCGTGGCTAGACTAACAAATAAACAGACGTCGTCTGAACAAAATACCTCGTTACAGTTTACTAGTAATGATTTCATGAACTTCTTCACCGAGAAAATTGAAAGCATCAGAATCAAAATCGTAAACGCTCGATCTTTGCTCGCGCCTTATAATTCGGCCGCAATTATCACCCCGCAAGAACAATTACAATGCTTTACAACCATAGAACAAAAAGAGTTAAATAAACTTATCACTTCATCTAAAACAACAACATGTTTATTAGATCCTATACCAACTGAACTACTGAAAGAAGTGTTACCTATTATTAACTCATCTTTATCTTTAGGTCATGTTCCAAGAACGTTCAAGCTGTCAGTTATAAAACCTCAAAGTATTCAAAGTATATACTCAAAAACAGAGACGTGAAGTCGGACACTTTCTGGTTTCCGTAGTGTGACCGCTCACGTGGTGTTTGCATACTTTACCAAAGCTGAAGTGAAATAAATGCAATATTTGCAAAATAC